>LPNX010436133.1:509246-549565 GCA_001517045.1 Pseudotsuga menziesii | reverse complement strand
CCGCACCAAATCATCTTCAGTCCCAACTCCGTGAAACATTTGATTACGCAAATTTCGCTAAATTTGCAAGAGGCGTGTAGAAGCAAAACTGCTGGCCGGAACTCCACAACGGATCATTTTATCTCAATCCTCCATTCTTACATGTTAATGACCACCAGAAAAAACCCTAAAGAAAACACAATTGCTTGCTTGGCACAGCCGCATTCTGTTTTTGTTACAAACCCTAAGGGTTATAATTTGACTCGTTAGGTACTCGATTAAACCCCATGTGTCCTAATTTGGCCGGTTTCATCCTTGTTTCTTTTCTTCTTGAACCCTAGCAGGCGAGGCTCTTTCTTTAGAGCATTCTCTGGCTGGCTAGTTAACCCTAAAATGTGCACAAAAGAAAAATACCGTGTCATTTAAGTTCCAGAGAAGTAGGTCAACAGAACAATTTCTTGCATTCCATGCACACGTGTCATATTCGTATTCAGATCCAATTAATTAAAGAGTCTTAGCTTTTACATTCTTGTCGGTCAATTTAGTCGGTAGTTGTTTCCTTAGCCAATAATTAACATTTTCCCCGATCTTACATGGAAACTTACATATTCGGTTGTGCCAAACCATGGCCCTGCGACAATTTGTTTTTTCGACATCCAAACAAATTCAGGTAACAGAATCTATTGGTATGTGCCATGCGCTTCCCGTGTTTGCTTGATGATGAGGAACTAACAATTCCATAAAGTTGTCGTTGTTTCAATATCTCTGGGAGAACCAGATCAACGTCTGCTAATTCCATCAGTTACGATTCACAGCCATGCCATCCCTGGAAGAGCTCATTCCCTCAAAAGAAGACAGATATTTTCAACCCTGTAAGTTTTGTGTAGAATTTGGGTGGAAAAATATGAACTAGAATCACAGAAAAATGTTGAAAGGTCAAATCGTAAAATGGCGACTGTGTTCAAGAAGCCTTGAATTCTGTTGATTTCCTATTTATGCTAGTCTATAAAAAAAACTTGCATATTTGTATAACAGTATAAATTTATAATAAAATATAAATAAACTATTTTGACAACAATGATATTAATTTATAGTCTTATAAGCTATTATTTCTCATTTCCTATTTATGCTAGTCTATAAAGAAACTTGCATATTTTTATAACATAAGTCAAGAATATTACTAGAAGTATGTAAGGAAGCTTGAATATGCTTGTTTTATGCTACATTGCAATAACCTATATCGTACTTAAATGGACATTTTTTAATTCATTTTTGTTTTAATTTCTTTCAAATTGTAATTATATTTGTTTTATCATATATTTTTATAGCAAAATTATCCTATTGCTATATATTTTCAATCTCTTCTTAGGAGGCAGGTACTAAGCAACTTTGTTGCTTATTCCACTTGTTTAATGATGCTTTATCTTTGTCATGTTCAAATCCATTCCTTTAATATCTTTCTATAAAATCACATACACATGCTATCGTGTATTCCTCTTTAGTGGACCCCACAATTTTCCACGTAGCTGTTTCCATAGTTCTTTTGGAGACCAAGTTAATGTGACATTTCATTTTTACTAAGAGAGGCCATTTGTCCCATGAAAACTTATTTTGTAAACATTCACTTAACATGTATAACTGTGATGTGGATAGGCTACGAGTAGCCTTTTTCTCAAAGGTAAGTAGGATTTTTCATGATATGTACGATTGCAGGGTTATTAACTAGGTTTCCTATTTCCATCTAGAAATTAGTACTCCTTCATGTACTAATTTTTCTATTAAAATCCTTCTTTTCTTGAAACTTATACTTTTTGTGAAATTTTTTGTTTCACTTTCCCCTTGTGAGTAAAGGCCACTAGTTTTCATAGTTTAACCTTATACGTTTTATTATTTTCTTTTCTTATGTGGGGTCACCTTCTTCTTCACAAGGAGGAAACTTTTGGGCAAAACACCCGTTACTAGCTGTAGACGAAAACACCCGTTATTTTCACCATTTTGCAAATAAAAGGCGGATTACCAATTTCGTCTGGGAAGTAGTGGATGCTGATAATACCATTATTCATGATCATGAATCTATCAAGAAGGTGGCTAGGAATTACTTTGCGGACTTGTAGAAGGAACCAAATACTTTTTTTATTGAGGATCAACTTGAAATTATTAAGATTTTTCCTACTTATTTTTTAGGTGAAGATAATTTGTCTATCTGTAGACCGGTTATGCTTAGTGAAGTGGAATCAACATTAAAGATCTTTGCCAAGGATAAAAGCCCCAGGCCGGATGGTTGGACTGTGGAGTTTTGTCTCCATTTTTTTGACCTGTTGGGTATGGCACTGGTGGAGGCGATCAAGGATACGAGGTTGGCGGGATCGATCACTGAGTCACTCAATAGCACCTATGTTACCCTGATTCCAAAAGTGGATTGTCCTTCCTCCTTTGGTGATTATAGACCTATAGCACTATGTAATTTACTTTACAAACTGATTACCAAGATTATTGCAGAATGCTTGAAGCTTATTCTTGGTCTTCATATTTCACCAGAACAATTCGGCTTCCTTCACAACCGTTAGATATTAGATGCAGTTGGAATTGTCCAAGAGGTTTTACACTTAGCTAAATCGAAGCACTATCCGATGATTTCTCTTAAACTGGATCTAGAGAAAGATTATGATAAAGTAAACTGGTTGATGCTGCGTTTGACTCTCCTACATATAGGGCTTTCTCTCGATATGGTAAATTGGATGATGTCCTATGTCACCTCAACAAACTTTGTTGTTTTGATTCATGGAACCCCCTCGAAGAATTTCAAGGTTACTCGGGGTATCCAACAGGGCTACCCATTATCGCCCTATGTTTTACTAATAATCATTGAGGGCTTGAGTCTGTTGATCGCATAAGAAAAGAACGACAAGAAGATCAAGGGTTTGAAGGTGACTAGGTCTATATCACTTACTCACATCTTATTTGTGGATGATGTACTTCTCTTTGGGGACAACTCCTCATTAGAATGGCTACACTATAAGTCATTGATTAACCTATTTTGTAATGCCTCGAGAATGACTATAAGTTCACGAAAATCTTCCATTGGCTTCCTAAACATTTCTCAAGATGTGGTTCATCATATTGGTGTCCTTCTAAATTATCTCTAGAAATCATTTGAAGATGGACTTACCTACCTAGGCTTCCTGATAAAACCCAACAGTTATCGTTTTGATGATTGGAACTGGATTCTTAGGAAATTTCAACAATGGTTCAACCGGTGGACTCCCCGGTGGCTATCGTTGGGGGGAGGGTGACTTTCGGCACATCTGTGATCTAGTCACTGCCTTCTTACTAGATGTCCCTTTATATTCTTCCCATGCGAATCATAAATGAGTTTCGAAGGCTGCTATTTTATTTTATTTGGGCAGGGCTTCTCAATCATAATAAGTATCATTTGGCCAGCTGGAGAGCTCTGTCCAGACCCAAAAATTGGGGGGGGGGGGGGGTTGGGGGATCAAATTTGAAACATTTCAACCTGTCACGGTGTGCAAAGAGCATGTGGCGTGCTTGTTACCATTCGTGACTGTGGGGTACTTTAATTAAATCTAAATATATGTCTCGAATTTCGTTGGATATCTGGCTTCATAGATCAATCTTCAAAATAGATAATGCCTTTTTAGTTTGGCGCAGCCTACTCTCCATTTTACACATTATTCTTCCTGAGCTGGTCTGGCTTGTCGGTCATGGTAATTTGATCTATTTGGGCATGGACCCAATATCAGGCATGACAAACTCTTCGCTATCACAACCACTGCTATTGCATTTGCATGATATGGGACTATATTTACTAAAACAATTTTTTGATCCTCAGTGTGCTACCTCTCCTCATTGGTAGTCCTCGTATGAGTTAGGACTTACGGAGGCACTGGTTATTGAATGGAATTTCTATACTATAATTTTATACGAAACAGGTATCTCTCTACATGATGTTCCTGACCGTTTCATTTGGAAGGCTAACCGACACTCTGGAGTGGTAAAAGCCCATATTGCATACATTGTGTCTTTGAAATCTCTTAAGGAACTAGATGATCGAGGGTGGCACACTTCATTATGGTGTATTAAGATGGCAGGAAAGATAAAATACTTTGTTTGACTAGCCATAAACTCAAAAATCCTCACACGGGATGCCCTCCAACACCGTGGGTTCATCGGCCCTGGGATATGCATATTTTGCCACAGTGCTTTGGAAACTTTTGAACATATATTTGGGATCTGTGATTTTTTCATTTTGACTAGGTGAGCTTTGTGTCTACAGCTCGGGGGAACATGGGGGTGGGGTCACTGCCACCTTAGATGCGAATTTTGAGCTATTGTAGTCGGTGACAGGATTACCACTGGTAGATTTGTGTCTGTTTTTATGGGAATGCTAGAGGGAGAGAAATGCTTGCATATTTCAGGACATACTTGTCAATCAGTCTCATATCATCTTGAAGGTATGTTCCTCCCCCTTCTTGGTTATGTCTCTACCTAATCCTATGATGTCTAGACAAATTAGCCCTCCTGTAGAATTGAGGGATGGGATTATGGGATTTTTTGATGGAGCAGTCAATGTTGGGCGTTGTGGTGCTAGTATGTATATCTTGGTGGACAGCTCATAGCACTTCAGACTTCTCATGGATGCGGGCTTTGGTACTAACACCAGATATTAACTTTTGGCCCTTTGGGGGCTACTTTTTTTCGCTCTTCATAAGAACTTTCAGATCATGCATGTCAGAGGAGATTCAAAAGTAGTTATAGAGTGGTCCAAGGGAAATTATGATATACACTTGGTGGAGTTGGAACACTGGTTGAGCATAACAAAAGAACTCATCAAACAGTTTAGCACACTTACCTTTCAGCATATTTTCAAGGAGTATAATACTGTGGTAGATGACCTTTCAAAGAGGGCTATTGGTAGCGGTTTCAAAGAGATAATTTGGTAGGAATACTCTAATGGTTCCTTGATAGACTTGGGGGCCCTCTTGCTCTACTAACTATTAGACTTTCTTTTTTGATGTTTTTCTTGGATCTTTCAGTTACTAGTTATATCTTTCGGAGTAAATTTTTTATTAAGCTATCTAAGAGTTTGCTCAGATACTCTTATATGTTTCAGATTTCAAGTTACAATCTAGTTACACTTATTTGATAGACTTGTTTATGATATTTGAGACCTCTACAATTCTGTAACCAATATTAGTGTCACCTTTAAGACACATTTTTATAAAAGTTAAAACTGTCTTTCTACATGTGAAAAAAATAGGATATGAAGGGATATTGCATGATTAATCCAAATATAAATTTATACATTTAATAATTAGTCCGATCTCTTTTGTTATTAAATAGTCTATTACACTATTATCTCCTTCATATGGCATATATATCTTCATGTGCCAATATAATGTGATGATGTAGTTCAAATAAATTGCATAAATATAGTAAATGCTTATCCATCATCATAATGTTTTATGTAATTAAATACAAATACCAACCCTTTTCCCTTATGCCCTCAATATGAAGTGTTTCCATGCTCGTCATATATTTACTATATGTTGTAACAAAGAATGTTCAGAGGAGATCCATGCATATTTGTTCATGGAAGATTATGGTTTCATGTTTGGGATGTCATGTTGGGGATGTTTAGATGCATTGAGCAACCTTTTTTATGCAATCCTATCCAGTCACATAATAGAGATCGACTGTGACACAATAAGGATACCCCCTGCATGAATGCGATTTTCCATGAAACTCTTCGTGAATTAATTGCATCTATTCACCCATACTGACACAACTAGGTATTAACAAAGACGCAATTAACCCTTTTATACCAAGTGTTGAAAAACATTCTCTCTTTGTTTTGTATTGTTTTATCCTTTATTAGTCCCTGCCCCTGGGTTGGTAGGGACTCTATGAATCGGCTTGTAGCCAAACCAATAATACTTATCCTAAGTGTTTTTATTGCATAATATTATAATACAATAATTTATGTAATCGAGAAATCAATAATATAAAAAATTACTCTTTAACCAATCAATGAATTGGAGCTCTTATTTGGCCTCATCTTGAGGCCTAGTGCCATTATTTCTATAAAAACTTTAGTTAAAATGCATATAACTAAATATTTTTCTATCGAACTAAGTAATGCCATAAATTACTTCACATTACTTCGAAAGTTAATTATAACATTAAATGCTACCAAACAATCTGGGTGGGTATGTTGTGTTTGTTGCATGAACTTGCAATGTGGCACCTATCCTTGTTGCACCTGTCCATGTGCATGTAAGTTTATGAATATGAAGCTGAATGAACCTGTGACAAGGTACTTGAGAGTGGTGTACTACGATGACATGGGTCCCAGGATGCCATATGATAATAAAATGTTTCTGTTTAAGCATTTTGGAGTGTGTCTCTACTACAATAGCTGCTACAAAGAGAAGGTATTATTTTGATAAAAACTATTAACCTCATAATTTATGGTTTATGCTTCCTGCTTTCTCTTATTACTTTGTCTCTCTGCAACATTTCATGATCGTGAAAACATTTCTGCAACTTAGAATTTAGAAAAACTAGAGTGTGATTTGTGATTCATTGTGTGTGGGGGCATTAAAACATCGAAATTCATGAACTCAAAGTAAAGAAAAAAATATGGCATGTTGTAGAAGTATATCTAAGCTTAAAGAAAACGTCAACTATTTTTTTATGATTTTGTTTTCTCTGCTCCGCTGCATTGCAGACAATGGAGGAAGAACCGAAAAGGAATTTCTCCATCTCATACTTCATTATGAATAGGGTAGTTGCAATGTGGGAGCTGATGCATACTGTGATCATGGGATACACGAGAGGAGAAGAATTCAAGGAAGGCGGGTTTGCATTGATGTTCATATTTACGGGAATTTTGTTACCGGGCATCTCTGCACACAGCCCCGTCAACTATGTGAATGCAATTAGACTGGGTCCAACTTTAATTCACACAAATTTGCGTTACAGATGAAGATTCAAAGCAACTTTATGTATATGCAAGATTGGTTGTCTCAAAGATTTACGCTAGTCAGAGAAAGATGATAATCCTGGATCCTTGTTTACTTTGTCTTAGAACGATTAACCACTCCTTCAAATCAGATGCTTATTGCCATGAAAACATGCAGATGCATTGTGGAAACATACTTTCCAGATGAATTACGTTGCAGGTGATCTCATAAAAAGAGTTTGGTGGTGTTCTAGGCTGCAATTTCTGCTAGCATCATAAAAAATACTGGTATGTAACAAAGTCCTTACATTCAATACATTATTCTATCTTTAAAAATATTGCAATTGAAATACTGAAGCATTACCTGGGCGTAGATGAGTCTGAATTCGTCCATGGAATTCTACAATGGCTGCAGGCTTCCGCTAGATACTATTGCAAACAAACAATTTAACTAACCTGGGCATTGAAAACAATCCTAATTGTCATTATGATATTGGAAACTTTCATTCACTACAAGATTTGAGCCCTCAACTTGGTCGGTCGCCTAACCCTCATTAAATCTGTTCTACAATCCATGCCACGATATCTGGAGTCCCAATAATAAGTGAAACTCTCCAAGTCAAGACAACTCAAATTCACTTTGCATATCTTTGGCAAACAATGCGTCTTCTGGGCAGAGAACATGTGTTCAATGAATTTCTCTTTTTTTGGCTGTAAGTTGGTGTCAAACAAACTTCAAAATTGGACCCCTAGAAATGATGCCTGTGGCGGCTATGAAATTCTATCATTGGACCGACGGCTTCCTCTTGCCCCCTTCTGATGCACGATGGATTGAGGAGGCCACCTGGGCTGCAGTAGAGGCTGGTTTCGATAGAAAAACAGCTTCAGAAAAAGGTGACGAGGATGGTTCCGCTGAAATTGTTGGGGAAGGGGAAGGTGACATTGAAGGTGGTGGGGATGCAGTGGTTGTACCATTGTTGGATGCCTTTAATTTGTCCTCTGAGATCTCTTCCTAGTTTTTTGCTAGCAGGGCAATGGCAGACCCAATAGAGGCAACGCTGCCTTCCTCAACCATGATGGATGCAAGAAAACACATCATAGAATATTTCTACATCCATGTCTGCCTTGTCTGATTTAACTAGAACTACACTCTCACCTTTCAGTAATTTATGTCCTTCTGATTTCGTCCAAGACACAATATTTCCTTCCGTCATGGTAGAGCTCAATGCTGGCATGAAAATATCCCTGATTTTTGCATGGGTTGTGAAGCATTTTACATATCTTTTGGTTGATGGACAGTGTATCCTTCGATTCAGAGAAACTATGTGGGGGGCCTTTGTTGTAGCGAGTTCAACAAAAAGAAAAACAAGACATCGCTCTTAGCTGCAAGCAATGGCCTCTAAGGATTGCCACGGAGACTCCTTGAACCTGCTCAAGCTGAGCTTCTGGAAGCTACTGTCATGCAGTTAGTTCATGGCTTAAACATGGCAAACTTGGTTTGACCAAATTGCTTAGTGTTTTTTTTAAGGTTTTCTAAGAAGCTAAAATTTTAGAAATATTCGGAAATAAAAAGTGTTTGTAAACCATGAACACAATACTTGTTATGAGCATTACACGTGTTAATATCTTATTATAAACTAAAATATTTGAACGAAGAAAGCAGAGCTAAAAGCTGCACCATACTCGCGAGTCGCTATGAGCATTACAAATGCTAATATTTTTTTATAAACTAAAATATTTGAAGGGGGAAAGTAGAGCTAAAAGCCCGGCATATTTTAATATTTTAAAGAATAAGTCCAAGGAAATTATAGCAAACTCCAATACATCGGCGAAAATACTGACGTCTCCCAAGCTATATTGAAAAACTATGGAACAACCACACCGAAATTTCATAATAAGTAGAATTTGTCAACTAATAGATACCAAAATATAATAAGTACCCAAACAAAATTCAAAGTGGGTAAAACGTAATTTAAGAATACCGTGTGGTACCCGAGGGAATTCCCTTCAGTCCCAGAAAAGACATTTCTGGACCAAATCAGCTACCACTTCATTCACACATCAACCCAGCTACCGTCGTATCTTCTGGAGTTGGTGAATGAATGAATCAACAGCTATTTCGAACAGGCTGCCAACCTTTATTGGACTCACAGAGAAATCTCTTTCTCAAACATAACATTCAGTTTTTCACTTTGGATTTAGAAGATATATACAGCAAGTCTATAATATATAGAAATGCAATCTATTGGATTGGATTTTTGTCCTTTCTCGCACATAACATTCAATTTTTCACTTTGGATTTAGAATATATACAAATGCAATCTATTGGATTGGATTTTTGTCCTTTCTTGAACATAACATTCAGTTTTTTACCAGCATACATATTCGAGGAACCTTACAAACAAAAATCTAAATAATACATAATTCTACTGTGAAAC
Source organism: Pseudotsuga menziesii (assembly GCA_001517045.1). Taxonomy (NCBI): domain Eukaryota; kingdom Viridiplantae; phylum Streptophyta; class Pinopsida; order Pinales; family Pinaceae; genus Pseudotsuga; species Pseudotsuga menziesii. The sequence continues at coordinate 540,166 of LPNX010436133.1, read as the reverse complement.
ACAACGGAATACAAGCGCTAGAAATATTGGAATCTGCATACTTTATTCAACATACTGCTTTGGATTGGATTTTTGTCATTTCTTGAACATAAAATTCATTTTTTCACTAGCATACATATTCGAGGAACCTTACAAACAAAGTAATCTAAATAATACATAATTCTACTATGAAACACAACGGAATAAAAGTGCTATAAATACTAGAATCTGCATACTTTATTCAACATACTGCTTCAACGTTCCGAACTACTTGTCTAAGTTGTTGTTAGAAGATCCTCCTTTCATCACTGTTCGCAAATATGCTTTTCAAGGTAGAGTTCTGACAGCTGTGTGTTAGAAAACATACTGCTTCAACGTTCTGAACTACTTGACAGCTGTGTCTTAGAAAACATACTACTTCAATGTTCCGAACTACTTGTCTAAGTTGTTGTTAGAAGATCCTCCTTTCATGACTATTTGCAAATATGCTTTTCAAGGTAGAGTTCTGAAAGCTATGTGTTAGAAATCCTCGCACAGAAGGATGCCAAGGATGTAAAAGTACTGACTTTACCAAGCTTAAGGTTTTAATTGGGTAGAAACTTTTTTCTTTTTTCAATAGATTTTCAAATTCTAAAGGCAGGGACTTGCTGCCTTTAGCAGCTCCCCTTGTTTTCTTGTTGAATATCATCTAATTCATAATAACATCCATTCTTACAATATATTTCATTGGGAGATAATATCTATCTAAACATCGTCTTTTTCATACATCCACTTCCTAAATTATATAATATCCATTTCATCCAATATATAATAAACACAAGAACTTATATTCAAAATACATCTAAGCAAACCCTTATAATTATCTTTACTAACCGATGGTAAGATTTTATTTCCAATGTAATACCACTATTCAACATATATAATTGACATACCCTATGCAAGTAAATTAATATATTCTGTTTGTAAATTTAGCTTACAAAACAAAAAATTATATATAATCATTTTCATAAAATCAATATATGAATTTGAATTTATCAATATAAATAAAATCTATATATAAACTCAATTTTCAAGCAATGTGTTACCACCATGTTTGGGCTAAGTGGTTAGAAGGGGGGCCAGACCAGAGTAAATGTAAGGTGAGGCCCAAAATTCCCTATCTTGTGACCTAGAGGTGTGCAGAAAGGATTTGAAGATTGTTTAGAAGGCTTATTCCTAAGGCTAAAATGTAAGAATAGTAAAAAATCCTTAAGCGCAACCTTTGGAAATGAGCCTTGTATAAAAAATCCACTTCAATATTAAGTCTTGGCGAGAATAGATGGAGCATATCTGCAAAGGAGGAGATCGACGGTTATAAACAATTCCGCAAGGGTAAGAAGCACATTCCAAATAAGTTTGGCTATCTATGGAATGGTGTTAAGCATTAGACTCAAAGTGGACGTCAGATCCGGAGATGAAGAAGATCTACAACGGAGGTAGATTTCACTTATCTAACATGCATGAGGAAGTAAGAAGTGGAAATTCATGGAATTGGGTCGAGCTAGCAGATATCAACGACCAGGACAGAGTCTGCACAAAATAGATGACTGTAAAGAGTGGGGGAAAGGAAAAGGTGAAAGCAAGATCGTGTAAGTTTAGTTGTGAAAGTTGGTGAACCCGAAATCTGAAATTCGCAATTTTACAGAAAGAAGCTTACGGAAGGAAAAAGGAGGAAGTTCGGTTGTGAAATTTGGTGAACCCGAAATCCAAAATACAAAATTTTGCAAAAAGGAGCTTGCGGGGCCACATGATCTAATGGCTCAGATAGTGGCCCTATCCAGATCAACAGATGGTGATGATTCCGCAGATTAAATATGCATGGGTGAATGAAGTCTTTGAGACTCAACAAAATGTGGAAGAAACTACAAACTAGATAGTGGTTGTGCAACAGGTTGCTACACAGTCCAAGAAGAAAGGGGTTGAGGAACCTTTACTCAGATATTAGAAACCACTCCTTTACCTCTATACTAGAATGTCGTCAAAGATGTTCTGAACAATTGTTTTCATCAAGTGAGCCTGAGACCCCCAGATGTCAATGTTTTCCATTTTGATCAGTCACGCTTATCATGAGGTGCTTTCTCGATTTGTTTTTTGATCATGGTGAATCCACCACCTCAGAATTTGTTAGGATTTTATATTTCGGGTTTGATTCCCATGGTGTAGCTAATTTTCATGCTCTTTTTTGAGATTAGTGGAAATCTAGTTTTATACAACATTGCACAGTAGTGGAAAGCTAATGCATGTTAGCTTTTTTCTAGCATAACCATAAGGACATTTCTAACAACAACATTGCCTGTGAATGAAAGCTGACACGTGTTAGATTTCCTACTGGTACAACCACATTGCCATTGAATACATTCAGACATTAAGGTAATCTAACACATGTTACTTTTCTTTCTAGCATAGGCACAATGACATTTCTTACAATGACATTGCATGGTGAAGGAAATATAACACTTGTTAGCTTTCCTTCTAGCACAACCACGAGGGAATTTGTAACAATATCATTGGATGTCAATGAAATCTAACTTGTGTTATATTTCCTACTGATACATCTACATTACTATAGAGTACATTACACCATGAAATAAATCTAATGTAAATCTAAAACACATTAGATTTCCTTCTAGAACAAACAAAAAGGCATTTCTTACAATGACGTTGGACAGTAGTGAAAATCTAACACGTGTTAACTTTCTTTCTAGCACAACCATAAGGGAATTTCTAACAACAATATTGCATATGAATGAAATCTAATGCGTCTTATCATTTCTACTGGTACAACCACATTTCCATCGAATGTATTCCACCATGATGGTAATCTAACGCATGCTAGCTTTCCTACTAGCACAAGCACAACGACATTGCAAGGTGAAGGCAAACTAACACATGTTAGCTTTCATTCTAACACAACCACAAGGGAATTTATAAAAACAACATTGCATGTCAATGAAAGCTAACTCATGTTAGCTTTCCTATCGATACGACCACATTTCCATCAAATACATTACACCATCAAAGAAATCTAATGCATGTTATATTTCTTTCTAGCACAACCACGAGAAAATTTCTAACAACAACATTGCATGTTAATGAAAGCTAACGCGTGTTAGCTTTCCTAATAGTACAACCACATTACCATCGAATACATTTCAACATGAAGGTAATCTAATGCATGTTAGATTTCCTTCTAGCACAAGCACAAGGAAATTTCTTACAACGACATTGCATTGTGAAGGAAATCTAACATGTTTTAGCTTTCCTTCTATCAAAATCACAAGGTCATTTCTAACAACAATATTGCGTGTAAATGAAAGCTAAACCGTGTTATCTTCCCTATGGGTACAACTACATTACCATCAAATACATTTCACTATGAAATAAATTTAACGCGCATTAACTTTCCTTCTAGAACAAGTACAAGGGCATTTCTTACAACGTCGTTGCACAGTAGTGGAAAGATAACGCGTGTTAGCTTTCTTTCTAGCACAACCACAAGGGAATTTCTAACAACAACATTGCATGTGAATGAAATCTAATGCGTGTTAGCTTTCCTATTGGTAGAAACAAATTTCCATCAAATAATTTCCACCATGAAAGTAATCCAATGCATGTTATCTTTCCTTGTATCACAAGAACAACAACATTGCATGGTGAAGGAAATATAACACGTGTTATCTTTCCTTCTACCACAACCACAAGGGAATATCTAACAACAACATTGCATGTCAACGAAATCTAACTCGTGTTAGCCTTCCTATCAGTACAACCACATCGCCATCAAATACATTGCACCATGAAGGAAATCTAACGCATGTTAGCTTTCTTTCTAGCACAACGACAATGACATTTCTAACAACATTGGATTTGAAAGAAAGATAACGTGTGTTAGATTTCCTATTGGCACAAACACATTTCCATCGAATACATTCCAACATGAAGGTAATTGTTGTAATCTCATAGATCACACAGGGTTACCAATAATACACATAAAAACATATAATCATAATAGACACAAGAGACAAAATGGTAAGGTATAATAACAGTTGTATTAATAAGTCACATGAGAGTCCATACATACATAAAACTGAACCGAATTTTCATCTGGCTCAACAGCCTAATATATAAGATTACAAATGGTTACAAGTAACTACCTATTGGTTCAGTCAACTGACACAACTATGTGGCCGACCTAATCTTTGATTAGTCCGCTACTTGACTAGTCGGCTAACCGACTAGCTCCTCCAACATCTCTCCCAGGAACAAAATCTTTCTCCGTCCTGAAGAAACAAGGGAGGCACTCAACATTGCGCTATCTGAGGATGTTACTACTACTTTTTTTGGGCTTCATGGACTGTGTAGTAGGATGGTTGGTCGTTTCTGCACACATACTTCCACAATGGATTCTGCTGTAATGGCCAGTTGATGTTGAAACTCTGTCCAATTCTATAGCACTTTTTGGATATCGATAGTCAAGGTTGTGATGCTTGATAGAGTCGACATTTTATCCTAGAGGGAAAGATCTATGACGCTTTCAATGCTGGGCCCCATAAATTGAGCCTTTTCTTTTGCTGTATCCAATAGTCTCTTCATTTGTGGGCAGATTGTGTCCAGTTTGTCAAGGCTTGGTAGTGCTTGTTGTACCCATTGATGTGCTTGTTTTTTTATTTTCTGTAATTTGGTTGTTTCTAATAGAATATGGTCTTGTATTTTACTCCTCATTGTTTCTTCAAGGCCTTTCCTCTTTTCTAGTGCTTGGATTTGCTCACGAGTTTGGCGGGTCTGCTGAAATACTTTCCCATAGTAGGTGTGCCAATTACAGAGTACTTCTTCCGTAATCATGGATTCTTCTAAGTGGTCTTGTAGTACCTTATGAGCTTTAGAGAACGCTGTGTATTGCTACCTTAGTAATCTGTCCGTTTCCTCTTTATGATCTTCTTTTGTAAGTTGTAGTTTTGTTCGTAGGGTCGACACCACACTTTCAAATAGTTGACATGATTTTTCTAGTGGCTTTTCAATGTCAGCCTATAATGGTCCCGGTATGAGTGTTTGAATTAAGTTTCTGCAATTTGAAAAAAATTCAATTTTCTCTTTCTTAGTGCTGTCGAGCTATTATCATTTGGTGTGGCTTCTTCTTGCTGCTTCGGTGGCGAGGGTCTCTTAGAACTGTCCCAATTCTCCATCTCTCAATTTCACTATGTCGACTGCAGTAGTTGATCATAGTTGGTTGAGGTGGATCACTGTTGGTCTTTGTTATTTGTGGTGTTCCATTTTATTTTTATCTTTTCTCTTCCTTTTGTGTCTATGCTGGTCGACCTGTTGTTCTTCCTGTGGTTCTGAAAGTGGTTGTTTTCCAGGAGGATGATTCCCCAACTACTGATCTTTGTTAGGTTGAACTTCATTATTTGTGGGAATTTCTGTTTGAGCCTCTTCGGTAGGGCTTGCAGCTCAATGCATATCTGGAGGGGTTGAAATGGGTGGTTCAGGGTTTGGTAGAGATTTTGGATTATGAGGTGGTGATGGAGATGGTGAGTGGTCTGGTGTAAGTGGCGTGGTTAGGATATTTTTAGTTGATGGGGGATCTTAGAATTATGGTGGTGAGTTGGCTGGGTTGTCAGGGTTGCCGATCTCCTGATTGATTGCTAATGTATCTTCCTAGTCATTCTCTGCTAAGTCTCCTACTGGTTCATTGGATGGTGGCGGATGGTTAATACTTGATGGAGTAAAGGATGAAATGTGGCTTGCAACGACTTGAGAGGTTTTGTCGTGGCTCCTTAAGAATGTTGATTTGATACTTCCAACAGTTCTTGGTTTCTGAGGTATTTCGTTGATTTTCTATGATAGGGTCTGGTGTGCTGAGCTAGACTCGGTTAACGTGTGTTTGGTGGTAATTATATGTGCATATGTGAATAATTCGGGGAATTTTTCAATAAATGTCTGGCAGTCGTCATCGTGGTGGAGTCGTTCTTTTAATGTGTCTGCCATAAATTTTTTACATATTTCTATAGGACTGATGGTGGTTGGCTGTGGGATATCTTCTTGTGTGATCTGGGTTGGGGATGGGAACCAGGGAGGTGGAAACTAAATAAACAATCTCTTCATCGACTGGAGGATTTGTAGTTTTTACCTTTTTCGATCTGCCTTGTTTCTCTCCTAAGTCGACGAACCGCTTGAATTGTGTTTCGACTGATATTTTATTTGCTGCAACATCTTCTATGCTGTCGAGAGAAGTAGCCAACAATTCTTCTTCATCTTTTGACTCTAATAGGATAATTTTACGCTTCCTATTCCCTTTTTCCTGATTTGATTTCTTTTTTCTTGAGGCTGCTATTTCCTTTGCTATTTTTCTTAAATTTTCTTTTGTCATAGCATACTCTAGATTATCTGATTCAATATATTCTTCTATCTACTCTTCTCCTCCCTCCTGTTGATGAGTCGGGATGATACTTTTTTCTGTCGGTATTACCACCTGATGTTTAGTCAGTGCACTTTCAATTTGGAGGGGTTGTGGAACAGTTACTAGTTGGAGCTTGCTAGTATCCTCTATCAATGTATCCTTCGACATGAAGGTATAGATATATAGATAGAGTTCAAAATCCTCCTCTTTTTCCTGGTCAGTCAAGGGTTCCTTAATAGGCTTATTTGTTGCTTTGGCTCTTGCTGGTATCGACATCTTGGTGTTGCATTATCGAACTAGCTCTTGGAAAATCTCATCGACTGAAGGATAATAGTTGAGAAGTTTTGCTTTTGATTTTTCCCCTTGCATGTGCCAAACTGCAATGTGGTCGAGCTCTAGTTGAATGTGTGTTGTTTTCGGTATACTTCTTCGGATGTTCTGAGCCACCCTCCATCTGGTTGTCTGGATTTTTAGATTCTAAAACCAATTTTCCAACAATACTTTGTCATTTGCTAGTTCTTTCAGAATTTGCATTCTGTGAAAATGGTTTGAAATGCCACATGTGGTATTTGCATGGTTCTTGGAACTGCTTATATCCGAATGGACATAAGTGGTACATGGCTATCCAAATTATGAATGATGGGAACCTTATAATTCCATCCGAGACATGGCATTTTTCACATATGGACTTGAGCATGTCGGCGACATATTGGGCCCAACGGTAAATTTTCCCTGAGTTTGCTATTATGTTGACTGCCTCCAACATTTCTAGCTTCAAATCACTTACTCAGCCTATAGGGGTGAGTCCTGTCGCTATGATTTTGGAAACTATTTGTGGTGTTTGGGGTTGTATTTGAATGATCATCAACCCTTTTGAATTATTTCCTGATGGTATCCTTGCTAGTCATTCTACTAATATGTCTTTTATGCCAATAGGAACAGATTCTCCCTTGTTTGAAAGTCTAGTAAGATAGTATATTACCTCACCGAAAATTTCGACTGGTTTGTCGAAGTAGAATTTTCCATTGTGGTACCGCCTAATGATAAATTTTACAACAGTTTCTTTTGTCCCGCCGAAACTTGCCATGAAAGGTGTATTCATGTAACTCATAATGATGTTGTGGCTGATTTTCTTTGCTTCCTGTGTCATTTTCTTATCTACATAAGCCCATTCTTTGATTTCTACCTAGGTCTTTGCCCATGAAGTTTCCTGTACCTTTGCATTTTTAATGTTTCTTAATCTTCTCACGAGTGGGGTTTTGGCAGATTCTAGCTATTTTGTTTTGGAGCCATTTTGTCGGTCTCTTGGTCGGCTTTCTTCACAGTGTTTCTGCTTTCAAATTTATGAACAACTGTTTTCTCTATTTCTTCAAAACGTGGTAAGAAATATTTCTCTGATGTGCTATTTATAGGTGGAGAGGATGGAGGTTTTATTGATGAAGGTATTAATGGCAGGAATGATGGTTTAGGACGGTCTATTGCAGGTGCGTTTAATGCGTTTTGGTTTTGGCACTCCTTTTGACCGTAGTCAAGAAGGCGTGATTTGACCTTTGGAGTCGTTGGTCGATGTTGATCATGAGGATGGTCTATGATGGCATGTTGATGATAGGGATGTCAGTTGTTGAACTGTGGTTTACCACGTCTTTCAAGATTTCCTGTCATTTTGGCTAATAAGTGTCAGCTATTTTTGTTATTTTTGAGATTATTAGGTTTTTATAGGTTTTTCTGAGCAGTCATGGTCATTATTTCTATTTTTATTACATATATATATCTTCATTTTTTTTTTAGAATTGCTTAGTTTTGTTATTGTTTCAGTCGAGCACCATTAACAAATTTATGAAATACTATGCCTTGTAACGTCCTTAGTCGGACTGATCCATTGGCATGAATTTCTTCGACAATGTAAGGTCCCATCCATTCTGTGTGTATATTTTTGGGTTTTCCTTTCACTCGACTATTATACAGCAGAGCCACATCTCCTACCGACATATTTTTGTTTTTAATGTTTTGATCATGCCAAGCCTTCTGCTGTTGTTTTTGAATTTCTTGATGTTGTATAGCGAGTAGTCGGTGCTCTTCTAGTCTACTTAGTTGAATCAGTCGATCCCTTTTTCCTTCTTCGACATCGATGTGTAAGATATCTGCTATCCTAGGTGTTTGTTGTCGGAAATGTAGTGGAACTACTGCTTCTTGGCCATAGACTACTCGAAACGGTGTTTGTTCGGTCGAACGTTTGTATGTTGTCTTGTAATCCCATAGCACTGCAAGGATTTTTTTGTCCCAATATTCCTTGTCGATATTGTATCTTTTTTTTAAACCCTTTGTTAGTGTTTTGTTAAATGCCTCTATTGCTCCGTTCAACTGAGGGTGATAAGCTATACTTCATCGGTGGTCAATTTTGAACTAGTGTGTCAGTGCTTTAATGGTTTTGTTAATGAAGTGTGACCATTGATCACTGATTAAGGTTAGTGGACATCCAAATCTAGTAATTATGTTTTCATAGATGAACTTAGCATCTCCCTCATTGGAACAGGTTTCAACAGGTTCAACCTCTGCCCATTTGGTTACATATTCTACTACAGTTATTATATACCTCGCATGTTCTTTTTGTTGGTCTCGAGAATGGTCCTATGAAATTGATGACAAAAATTTAAAATGTCAGACTCGGTTTTACTGATATCAAGGGAATTTCTAAACTAGGTAGAGGTCTATCTAGTCGTTAGGATCGGTCGCACTGGTTAAATTTTTTTTTGCAGTTCTTGTATAGTGTTGGCTACCATAGTCCTGATTGTTGGACTTTCTTGGCAGTTATATATTCTTGGAAATGTCCTCCCACTGGTCCATAGTGTGCCTCATGCATAATATCTTCTCTTTTGTGTTCTGACACACATTGCTGGAGGATGTCGTCCAAGCCCATTTTATATAAAAATAGGTTTATGATGTTGTATGGCGCATCTTTCATGGCTAAGATTTGTTTCTTTTTCATACTCATGCCATCTAATGCTTGACCATTTTCCAAGAATTGAGCTATGTCTTCCAATTCTACCAAAATAGCTTCTATTCGGAATAAGTGTGCATCCGGCAGGTCATCTTCGATTCCTGTCAGCTCCTCCCCCATGTCAATCCTCAACAAGTGGTCTGGCCCAACATTTAGTTTTCCTAGTCTAACGATGAATTCGAATTCAAATTCCTGGAATATTAATAACCATCGACAAATTATCGCATGATGCAAAGGTTTATTTACAACATATTTTAACGCTTGATGATCCGTGTAGAATATGAAGGGATTGACTAGTAGGTAATGTCAGTACTTTTGTAGTGTGAAGACCATACCTAATGCTTCCCTCTTTGTTGAATAGTTTCATTATGCTTTGTTTAATTTTCTGCTGTTGTATACTATTTGATAGTCCATTTCATCATCCCCTGGTTATGCTAAGATCGTGGCTATTGCTAGGTCTGATGCGTTGATATGAGCATGGAATTTGATCAACCAATTCGGGAATCTTAGGATAGGTGCCTCGAATAGTTTCCTTTTTAATGTATTGAATGATATATTACATTCCTTTGTCCAGTCAAACTCCCGATCTTCTCTCAATAGTTCTTCCAATGGATAGGTCATGTCTGAGTAGTGTCTAATAAATTTTCTGTAATATCCAGTATATCCCAGCAGTACCCTGACCTGTTTCATATTCATTGGTGGCTTCAAGTCGAGGATAATCTTTATTTTTGCAAAGTCGACCTTGAAGCCTTATTCTCATACAATGTGCCCTAGTAGTATTCCTATAGGGGTTAGGAAGATTCATTTTTTTATGTTGAGGGATAGATGGATTTGTCGCCATTGTTCCAACATGAGCCTTATCCATTTGCAATGATCTTTCAACGTGGAGTAGATCTTCCAATCGTCAAAGTATACTGCCATTGTTTTGTAGATATATTCTTGAAATGTTTTGACAACAATTCTCTAAAATAATGTCAGTGCGTTTTTTAGACCAAAAGGAATAACTTTGTAGGCGAATGAGCCAAATTCATATATGAATGTGCTCTTTTTCTGATCTTCTTTGGCTATTGGTACTTGGTTATACCCTGATAATCCATCTATAAATGAGTAGCATTCATGTCCTGCAACTTCATTTAAGATTTCGTCTGTGTATGGCATTGGGAATGGGTCTATTAGAGTGACTTTGTTTAGTTCTCTGAAATCAACACAAATCCTTAGTTTTGTCGGGTAGTATTTCTTCAGTTGGACAACCATAGGGATTTCCCATTCTGATTGGTCGATAGGGTAGGTAATTCCTCCTCCAGGCATATTATCGATCTCTTTCTTGACTATCTCTTTGTATTTATGAGCTAATTTGTATGTCCTTTTCTTTACGGGTCGAGAATTGGGTTTGATGTCGATCTCCATTTCACCCATTTCATGGAATAGCCCTTTGAGATATTTATAGTCTCGAGCAAATACATCCTCGAATTCTTTCAATAGGTTTACTATTTCAGTCGTTTTCTATTCACTCTAGTAATCGCCAATTCTTGCGATTTTTGGTCATTCATCATTTGATATGTCAAAATATTTGGTTTTAATTTTGGCATCCATCCATTCTAGTTCCTTGGATTCATTGATCGGTCTACTCCTTTCTTTGAGCTGTGAAAATGTAGCAAGGAAGTTTGTTGCGATCATTCGGTCAGTGTCTTCTTTGTCTGTTGTGTTGACTTTAAGCACTGTTCGAATTGGTTTGTTGTTTCTGAGTGATATGATTTCCATCGAAGGATTTTTCCTTCTGTATTTTCATTTTCCATTTGCAGTCTTGTCGACTATGGTATTATATAGGTTTGAATGTTATTGCATGATATTTTTGGTTGATCATGGTTTGGTAGCAGACTATTGTTCCTAGTCAGTTCAATAAATGCTTTTATTTGTTTTGCAGTTTCGACTAACTTTTCATTTTTTGGTATAAAACTGAAGTACTTAATGAAGTTTTTTCTAAGTTCATTCCATTAGAATGTTTTGCCTCATGCTTCTTCCATTTTGTACCATTTATTTGGTAATTCAGCTAGCGTTGAGGGAAATAGATGTGGCCATGTATGTTCGTCTTTATAACCAAGTCTTCTCCATTCTCTTTTGCATGTTCTTATGTGCTCGTCTAGGTCTTTCCCTTGGATGAAGATAAGTATTTGTGCCTGTTTATCTAGCTTCCTCCCTCCGAATATTTCTACGAATTAAGTCGAAGCTGTTGTCCAAGTCTGCAGTTTCAACTGATGGGTGTCCTACCAACGAACAGGTTGTCATGTAAAGGTTTCTACCAAGATTTGTAGTCGTCCATGTTCACCTAGGTTCTTAGAGACTTGTTCTATATGCAGAATTGGGGACTCTCTTTATTTATACCTTGGGTTTTGTCTGATACGTGTATTTGTTGGGGTTAAGGTAGGGTATTCCCTAGTTTTCCTTTCGAATATTATTGGGATGATGGAGACTAAGAAGCATTGATGGTTGGTTTCTTCTGTATAGCCTGAATGGTCCAACAACCCCTTGCTTGAGTTTCGTATTTTTCGGCTTCCCAATCATATAATTCTGCATCCGAATGATATCCTACTGATTCTTGGTTGCCTAAGTGAACCTCACCATAGATATTGGGTTCAGTGAAGTCTTCGTTATTTTGAATTTGATATAATTTTCTAATGTCAACTTCTTCATCGATGAGTTCAATCCAAGATTATCCTTGGGAAGGATGAATAGGGATGATAAATTTTTGTCCATTCCCTTTTAATTTTATCCTTTCTTTGTCTAAAGATATTGATGCTTTCATTTTTCTTCCCCATGGTCGACCTACCAAGGCTGGGAAGGAGCCGAATTCTTCTTTAGGGTCGATGATTTCAAAGTCAACTTTAGTCGATATTCCTTTTATTGTCATATCGACATTTCTCCAAACCCTAATGGGTTGGATCAGTCCTTGGTCGGCTAAATTGAGGTATATGCATGATTCATATAGTCGCGGTCTACCCATCTGTTCTCATGTATATTGAGTCATAATATTTAATTGTGAACCGAAGTCGAGTACAACTTGTAGAACATGGTATCCTTCGATTTCTAGATCAACAAGTGGGTCGTCATCGCTCTTGTCTTTTTGGTTCAGACTGCATATATTTTTGGTTTGTTTTTCTGAATGATTACTATGCTTCATATTATACAATAAGTCAATGAATTGAGACACCAATTTATCATTATGTACTAAACGTATTAATTCTTCAACCGTGTTTTGTCAACTGCCATCGACTGCTTCCTTCCTAGAAAATTATTTAAATATGTCTCATGTGTCATTATATAGTTGTTTTTGTTTTGTCAAGTTAGAGTAATCAACCTTTTCTTTGATTTTACTTATACATGGATTATCATTTTCAATTTTTGTCCCTTGTCGGGTTACTATGTGCAGGTTCTTTGTATTTACTACATCATGTTTTTGAACACACGACAAGACATTAACATTTTTATTTTTATAAATCTTATCAAGCATGGTGGGACAATCCTCTAATGAGTGATCACCCATGCCATAGATGGTACAAAATTTTAGATAAGTTCTATCCTTGTATGGACAGTCTGCATAGCAGTGTACTTCTTTATAACATGTAAAGCACTGGATGGGTCGTCGTGGTAGATTGTCTTGATTTCCAGAAAATCGTCCTTGACCTCCATATCCTCCAAGACGATTGTCGAACCGATGCTCATATCGATGGCCTTCATATCTTTGATTATTCAACTCATTTTGATCATTGGTTCTTCGGATGTTATCATTATTCTGTGCGACTGCATTCGTTTGGTAGACTGCTTGATAGTTTTTTCAATTCTTCAAGTTTAAGTGGTAGTTGGCAATTGCATGAATTTTTACCTCACAAATAGTGCACCAAGATGCTTTCCATTTTTCATTTTATATGGGAAATATTTCTTTGTATGTTCTCCACGTTCTTGGAAAATGTCGCAGAATAATTTTGTCTGAACAAAAGGAATGTTCTGTTGACTTATGTCTTGTCAACAGTTATCTTTAGTGTGTCCAGGTGTGGAGCATTTTGTGCACCAGACATCGTGATTCTTGAGATTTAGCTCTTTCAAATATTTCTGCATGATTTCTAGCTACTCTTCTAGCCTGGTGTCGACGGAATATGGTGGGAAATATTCATCTATATCTACTTGCAGAGCTTTGGTAAGTGCGTCTTCATATGTCTTAAACGTCTCCAAGCTTATGTGCTGTCATATTTTCTATGATAGACCTACCAAAAACCACTAAATTAATAATTGTTCATCAATTACATAGTCTAGTTGGATGAGGAGGTCTTTCCATCGCTTATCATATTCTCGGACGGAATCTGCTGGTTTCTGAGATGTTGTTTTCAACTTTTTGGCTGCCAGATGTTTTACATATGGTGTTTTAAATAAAGACAAGAATTGTGCTTTAATGTCTGCTTTGGATGCTTGGGGAGTTATCTCAATATAAGTCATATACCAAGTCAGTGCTCTTTTTTGTAAGCACCAGTGAACTGTTTCATCTGTCTCTCTTCAACCATAACTTGATTTGCCTCCCATATTGACTCATAAATGAACTAGTGTCATGTAGGGTATTTGTCACTCTCATAGAGGGGAATATGTGATGATACATGACCCATGTCGGTGTCATTGTATCCTCCAGAAGGTGGTGGTGGGGGTGGTAGTGGGATACTTTGTGTATCACTTTGTTCACAATTGCTCTCGAGGAAACTGTCGCTCCCATCGGTCATTTTTTTTGTCACAGTCAGTTCGGGTCAACTCGTTTTGTCGATGTCCAATTGCACTTATGTGTCTGCAGGTCCAACTATTCTGAATTTTGCAAAGCTGTGTTTGGTAGGGGGGCTGCTCCTTCATGTGTCAAATAGAGTAAGTGGATACTTTGGTTGGAAGGGTATGCTGAAAGTGTTACCCAATTTCCTTCCTTTGGTCAACGGATTACTAAATGATTATCCTTATTTACTTTATCCTAGTCGGCTCCATATATCAAACTCACCAGCTCTTAGTCGCAGGTCGTCTTTGAAAATGGCTTGAATTCGGGTGCTTGGATCCATTGGAGATAGAGGTCTTACCTCCTGGGGAATTCCTAGTTGGAGAGCTTCTCACTGCTATATCCACAAGTCTTCATCCATGGGTGATACCTCTTCATCAACGCCTTCTTCCTGTTGGTCATGACCCAAATCTAGCAGATTTATTTCTTGTTCTGTCACCCCAGTGGTCATTATTCTTTGCATGGATATGGAATGCTCTCTTCTTTCTTCCCTTCTTTTCAGCCTCTTCTCCCTTTCTAATCTCTGCAAATATGACTTACTTTTATGTGTCACTGTCTGTTCGAATTCCTTCTTAGTTCGAATTTTCATTGCCGGTGATGGTATTTTCTTCAGGCGACTAGAATCCTTTTTACTTTACCCCGACACATGACCAACTACCCCCCATAGCCTACCCGACGCTTTATAAAGCTCAGATAGTTCTATTTATTTTCTTAGGAAGTACTCCCACTTCCATTTTACAATAAATTTTTCCCACTTCTTCTTTTTCTTTGCCCATATAGAATTTCGTAGTGGTTCGCGTAGTGATGGACGGGGCTCTATAATATGGCCCACTCCCTTCTCGATTAGGAATTTGAACAAAAGGGTCGGTAAGGAGAAAAGGAACTGCTCGGTGAGCTTTTTATAAAACCTTTTATCAATGCTTTCAACTGAAACTCTTTCCTCCATGGCTTGTTCTTCGCAGAATTCGTCTGTGATCTTTTCAAACCACTTCGACAAGTTTGTTCGTCTGCCTCGAATCAGTTTCTCCAATAGCTCTTGGTCTTTAGTTGCTTCCAGATTTTTCGTCCAGAAGTTTTTTCAAAATCTGAGATACCGATTCTACAAACTTCTCATCTATTTCGGTGAATAATTTCTCCTTTGCCTGAGCAATGGTCAATCTGTTTCTCCTTACATAGTTTTGCAAATAATTTGCTATCTTACACTCCCACCAATTCTTAATATATTGCTCTGATATCATTTGCTTATGGTCATTACGTCCGTATATGTATTACTGGCAATGGAACCAATGTTGTAATCTCATAGATCACATAGGGTTACCAATAATACACATAGAAACATATAATCATAACAGACACAAGAGATAGAATGGTAAGGTAGAATAACAATTGTATTAATAAGTCACATGAGGGTCCATACATACATCAAACTGAATTGAATTCTCATCTGGCTCAACAGCCTAATATATATGATTACAAACGGTTACAAGTAAGTACCTGTCGGTTCAGTCAATTGACACAACTTTATGTGGCTGACCTAATCTTTGATTAGTCGGCTACTTGACTAGTCAGCTCACTGACTAGCTCCTCCAACAGTAATCTAATGCATGCTAGTTTTCCTTCTAGTTAAAGATCAATGACTTTTCATGATGAAAGAAAGTTAACATGTGTTAGATTTATTTCTAGTACAACCATGAGGGAATTTATAACAACAATATTGCATGTCAATGAAAGCTAACTCGTGTTAGATTTCTTATCGGTACAACCACGTTGTCATTAAATACATTGCACCAGGAAGGAAATCTAATGCATGTTAGATTTTTTTCTAGCACAACCACAAGGGCATTTCTAACAACAACATTTCATGTGCATGAAAGATAAAACATGTTATCTTCCCTATGGGTGCAATTACATTACCATCAAATACATTGCACTATGAAAGAAATCTAACGCGCGTTAGCTTTCACATAAGCCCAAGGGAATTTTTTACATGGAAGTTGCAATGTGAAGAAAATATAACACGTGTTAGCTTTCCTTCTAACAAAATCACAAGGGAATTTCTAACAACAAAATTGCATGTGAATAAAAACTAAAATGTGTTAGATTCCCTATCAGTACAATTACAGTACCATTAAATACTTTTCCTTATTAAATAAATCTAATGTGTGTTAGCTTTCCTTCTAGAACAAGCACAAGGGAATTTCTTACAATGATGTCACACAGTAGTGGAAGACTAACACATGTTAGCTTTCTTTCTAGCACAACCACAAGGGAATTTCTAACAAAAACATTGCATGTGCATGAAATCTAACGCGTGTTAGCTTTCCTATTGGTACAACCACATTGACATAGAATACATTCCAACATGAAGGTAATCTCATGCATGTTAGCTTTCCTTATAGCACAAGCAGAATGGTATTTCTTACAACAAAATTGCATGGTGAATGAAATACAAAACATGCTATATTTCCTTCTAGCACAACCACAAGGTAATTTCTAACAACAACATTTCATGTCAATTAAAACTAACTCATATTAGCTTTCTTGTATGTACAGCTACATTACTAAGAAATACATTGCACTATGAAAGAAATCTAACGTGCGTTAGCTGTCCTTCTAGAATAAACATAAGGGAATTTATTACAACAACATTGCAGAGTAGTGGAAAGATAACGCATGTTAGATTTCTTTCTAGCACAACCACAAAGAAATTTCTAACAAAAAAATTACATGTGAATAAAAGCTAACGTGTGTTAGCTTTCCTATTGGTACAACCACATTGCCATTGAATACACTAGTACAACCACAAGAGAATTTATAACAACAACATTGCATGTCGATGAAATCTAGCTCATGTTAGCTTTCCTATTAGTACAACCACATTGACATTTAACACATTGAACCATGAAGGAAATCTAATGCATGTTAGCTTTCTTTCTAGCCCAACCACAAGGGTATTTTTAACAACAACATTACATGTAAATTAAAACTAACACATGATATATTTCCTAGTGGTACAACCACATTGCCATCAAATACATTCCAACATGAAGGAAATATTACGCATCTTATCTTTACTTCTAGCACAAGCACAAGGGAATTTCTTACAACGACGTTGCACTGTGAAGGAAATCTAACAAGTGTTAGATTTCCTTCTATCACAATCACAAGGGAATTTCTAACAACAACATTGCATGTGAATGAAAACTAAACCATGTTAGCTTCCCTATGGATACAAATACATTACCATCAAATACATTACACTATGAAATAAATCTAATGTGGGTTAGCCTTCCTTCTAGAACAAGCACAAAGGAATTTATTACAACGGCATTGCATAGTGGTGGAAAGCTAACGCGTGTTATCTTTCTTTCTAGCACAACCACAAGGGAATTTCTAACAACAAAATTGCATGTGAAAGAAAAATAACATGTGTTAGATTTCCTACTGGTACAACCACATTTCCATCGAATACATTCCACCATGAAAGTAATCTAACGCATGTTAGCTTTCCTTTTAGCATAAGTACAACGATGTTGCATGGTGAAGACAAGCTAACACATGTTAGTTTTCTTTATAGCACAACCACAAGGGAATTTTTAACAACAACATTTCATTTCAATGAAAGCTAACTCATGTTAGCTTTCCTACCAGTACAGCCACATTGTCATCAGATACATTGCACCATGAAGAAAATCTAACGCATGATAGTTTTGTTTCTAGCACAACCACAAGGGAATTTCTAACAACAACATTGCATGTGAATAAAAGCTAATGCGTGTTAGATTTCATACTAGTACAACCACATTGTCATCGAATACATTCCAACATTAAGGTAATCTAACGCATGTTAGCTTTCCTTCTAGCACAAGCAAAAGGGGATTTCTTACAATGATGTTGCATTGTGAAGAAAATATAACACGTGTTAGTTATCCTTCTATCACAATCACAAGGGAATTTATGACAACAACATTTTTTGTGAATGAAATTTAAACCGTGTTATCTTCCCTATGTGTACAAGTACATTACCATTAAATACATTCCACTATGAAATAAATCTAGCGCACATTAGCTTTCTTGCTAGAACACACACAAGGGCATTTCTTACAATGGCGTTGCATAGTAGTGGAAAGCTAACCGGTGTTAGCTTTCTTTCTAGAACAACCACAAGGGAATTTCTAACAACAACATTGCATATGAATGAAAGTGAACTCGTGTTATCTTTTCTACTAGTACAACCACATTTCCATTGAAAACATTCCACCATGAAGGTAATCTAATGCGTGTTAGATTTACTTATAGCACAAGCACAACAATGTTGCAAGATGAAGGAAGACTAACACATGTTAGCTTTCCTCTTAGCACAACCACGAGGGAATTTTTAACAACAAAATTTCATGTCAATGAAAGCTAACTCATGTTAGCTTTCCTGTCAGTACAACCACATTGTCATAAAATACATTGCACCATGAAATAAATCTAATGCATGTTAGATTTCTTTCTAGCACAACCATAAGGGAATTTCTAACAACAACATTGCATGTGAATGAAAGCTAACATGTGTTAGCTTTCCTACTAGTACAACCTCGTTACCGTCGAATACATTCCAACATGAAGGTAATATAATGCATGTTAGCTTTCCTTCTAGCATGAGAACAAGGGAATTTCATAAAACGAAGTTTCACTATGAAGGAAATATAACACATTTTAGCTTTCCTTCTATCATTCAAAAAGAAGCATCATATTGCGGTATCAACTCATTCGCATCAGATCACAGGAAAAACGGGAAAATAGAAAGAGGTAAAACACAATGTTTCCATCAAAACTATGTCAATTCATATCAGTTCGCATCAAAATAGAACACATTCTTCTACAGACTACTATTCAACACAATAAATTACATCAATCTCTCGCTCTTTCCTCAAAAGGTGCACAACCAAGATGATCTATAAACATTTTTTTCAACATTACAATCCTATCTCTATTTATAGGCTTGCGCCTTTTACAAAATGGTCCACTTAGATCAAATTCCTAACTACTTGGACCGAAACTACAAAATAATGACCAAATCCTACAAAATATTGACCAAAAAATACAAAATATTGCCAAGCCAACTCTTTGTTGAATTTCCCAACTTGTGCGCCATCTTTCACCCTTGCACATCATCTTTCTCCTTTGTGCATCATCTTCAACCTTGTGTATCACCCTTGGTGATGCGCAGCTTATCTTCATAAAAAACGTCTGCCAATAGGCCCCCAAGACAATCTTGTGGCTCGCCCTCGAGCCACGTCAACTGGAAATTGTGTATTCATTGATTTTAATATTGAATTCTTCATTTTGCTACATGGATTTTTTGACTTGCTCCTTCACCCTGTCACTGATTTCCATGCATTTTGTAACCTCTCGCTCTAGTGGATGCTCAAAAATCCTTGTGTTCACCTCTTTCCAAGCATCCTGCACTACTTGAAGTGTGAAATCTGCTTTCAGTGATAGTTGCACGCCAATGTCCTGAAAATCTTCAACCTGAGTCATGCGCCTCTGTTGCCGCTCCCATGCCTTTGTAACTTGCTACTGCAACTCCTTTAATTTTTCTTCCTTCATTACCTGCACAACTGGGGGCATCATTTTGAGTGATGTCCTCAGTGTAGTCAACTGGGCCTTTGTTTCTCTCAGTTGCATGTTGAGTTGTTCCAATTGTTCATCCTGGACCACACTACCCCAAAACTATGTAGTCGCATCGGGAATGAGCTTGGATTATTTCTTGATCTTCTCAAGCTCCGTCACAAAGTCTTCAATGGCACTCTTATGCTCCGCATCCTTCTCCAGTGGTGTTCCTGGGTTCACCAATGCATTAAATTCTTCAATGTCACGTTTGAAGGTTGTAATCACCTCTCCTAGCTTCTGTGATTTTTCCTCAACATCCATGTCTTCTATGATCTGCAGAACTTCCTGAAATGTAACAAAAACTTCCTTTTCTAATCGGGCTCTGTCATCCCATAGGTGCGCCTTTTCCATAATCGAGCTATCCTAATCCTTATTCAAGTCTTTGATCTCTTTCTTCATTGCTGCTTCTTGATCCTGCGATTTCAAAAGATGATCGCCAATGATTTTCGCTCGATCGACGAGTTCTTGAGCGGACAACCTATACAGTCACACCAATGTGTGCGTCGATAACTCATTGATTTCCAATGCAATGGTTTCGAATTGATGCAAGGACATGTCAACATCCTTGCTCTTTGTTTCTAGTACCCGTGGTGGAATTGATACAATCCTCACCCTCTTTTCCTTATTGATCTCAACCATCCTATGTACTAGATTTGATTTTGGTACTCTTTCCAACATTGCATTAATTAAAGATGTGATTTGTGACTTTACCTCTATAAAGCCCTCCATTGAATACTGCTTCAATTGAGTCTCAGTTGCAGTCTGTGTTGATGTGATTACCTCAATGATGCGGTTCACGTTGTCATCTTCCATTGGCATTGCGCTAGTGGCCTCTAGGTGGTATTTCGTTCTCTTTATGCATGTCTCCTCATATTGTCTTTATTCCTATAAATCAATCGGGGTGCTTGATGATGCTTCTCTTCAGTTCGGATCACTTTCATGTACCGACGCCTTATCTATTGGCGGATTAGGTGTAGGTCCTGCCTCATCGTCTGATACCTCCTTCGAGCTCATCAACACTTTCCAGTCCGTAGGCCACTTGGACACTATGGCGTCCAACTCATCCTTAGTTTGCTTATATTGTGTCACTAACCATTGTTGTTCTCAGTCCCGTCACACTTGCACATGTATGGCATGCAGACCAATGGAGAATTGTATGACTTGTCGATACTTTTCTATTGTTTCTTCTGTGATCAGTCGAGTCTTCATGAATGCAACCTATAATGCATCCCAATACATGAAAAACTATATGGTGCAGTCCTTCGACTTGTCCTATTCACTAAGATGCCATAGGTTCTGGTACCTCGTTCCCTTGCATACTTAGGAGAATGCAACATCCACTAATTGGTAGTCCGTTCCACGCGACTAATACAATAAATATCAACAACCAATTGTATGTGAATGGATGCTTCCCCTGTTGCAAAATCATGGTGTCCTTCATCAATTGGTTCAGTAAGAACAACAAACAATTCATTTGTACACCTGCAGCGCACAACTCAACACATGCAATTACTCCTGAAGTGCATTGGTTCAGTCGATTCTTTGGCACCACCTTGATGGAAAGAATATTGGTATAAATATGCAGATCCTGATCATTGATACTATACACAACATATGCATGTCCGTCATTCTCTAATTCATATTTCGTCTTGATCTTGGCGGCCAATCTCTTGTCATTATCTTTGCTGCAAAATTATTGTGACGGGTCGGGCCGCTACATGGGTAACCCTGTAATATGCGATATCAAGTCTATGGTGACTAGCACCGACCGGTCTAGCCATAGGTAACCTCAATGGAAACATGCCAACAATTGTTTGGCGCATCCATTGGCCTCCACCAATTGACCAAAATGTGGCATATGAATGAGGAATAGAAGCCCTGATTGATACAATCCCTTTCGCCCACTCATGCGGACTACGCACCATTGGATCACCTTCTTTTCTTGTCCTTTTCTCAAATGGGTCTGTAGTACAATTAGTGATTTCTAGCAGATCATGAGCCTCATATTTCATTCTAACCAAGAAGGGCACAATGTCGAATGTATATTTCATTCCCTTCAGTATCGTTGGCATCTTGATCGGGTACTTTTGTTTATTCGTCGACTTCTGCTTATTTGCACCAGGATTGCATGGTGGAACAAAGCGAGGGATTTACACCGCGGTTATCCCTTCCTTCACCATTGAGGCCTCAGCTGCTTGTTCTTCCTCTCTAGTCAAACTTCTCGTTCTTCTCTTCCTCTACGTTGGTGAATTTGCGCGACTCGACCCCCTCTTCTTCTGTGTGATGGGTGATGAGCCCATCACATACTAGCTTCCTACTCCTCAATTCTCACACCAATGAATGGTAATCCCCTGGAAATTCCACTTGAAATATCATGTGGAAATGCGGCACTCTGCATAATTCCTGCCCAACAACACTCTTTGATCACTCACTATGCTCTTCAACCTTGTTCCACTTCTACAACTCTATCTCACTCAACTTTGTGCTTCAATCTCAACTCTCTCTCTGCAACTCACTCTCTACAACTCTTAATCTCTGCAACTCAAGCTTCACAATGGTGATTTCAATATGTGGCCCTCCAATTCTTATAGCATGGCATCGATCATGTGAGGGATAGAGAAGTCTAACAGAGCTCCTCAGATTCAAATGGGGGGAGGGATGAAGAGTTGGAATAAGGTGAAGATGAGCAAGAGGAAAACTCAAGGAGAGCTACAACAACAAATAGTCATATAGAGGAAATGGTTGGAGCAAGAGAGGAAAATGAAGGAGCAACAAAAAAAGAAATAGAAGAGGGAAAACATTTAAAAGAAACAACAGTAGAAGCTAAAGCTACGAATGCGGTAGGAGAAGGAGAGGTTGCAAAAACTGAGGAAATAAGGCCTCAGTTGTCGAGATCGAAATTTCCTCAAATATAAAAGGAACTTCAATAGAGGAGGAGGAACCTTTAGCATAAAATGGATAATTCTCCACCTTTCTCAGACCACAGAGGAAGAGGAAAAGATCGAGTATCGGAGGAGAATCATCTAGGATAAGAAGAATTAGGGCTTCCTGGAAAACAGAAGTGATAAGCATTGAAATTCTCATTTTACCCACTGAAACACAAGAACCAATGGGTAATTTACCGATGGATGCCACTGTTACACAAGAACCTGCTGGAACACAAGGAGAATCATCCAGAAGAAGAAGAATCAGGGATTCTTCGGAAATAGAAAGGGAAAGGATCGAAACACAAGAACCAGTGGGCAATGCGCCTATTGTGGCCACCATTACCCAAGAACCTGTGCAACCGCAGTTAGAAATTTTGCAATATGAAATGAATTTCTGAAGGAAGGTGCGCAAGAACTGAGGGAAGAATTGGAAAGGCTGAAGGAGGCAAGAAAAAAACAAGCAGCACAAGGCTTGGACACCTTGGCATAAGGTACTAGTTAGTTTGAAAATCCACTTTCCAGCCATGAAAAAGAAGAGCTTATATGTCCTGAATGTGGATTTTTATTTAAATTGGAAAGATATAAGGTTGATAAAATGGAAATAACAGCATGGATATTGGCACATTCAGGCCAAGGAAGAAATGAGACACTGAATGAGGAACAAGTAGAAGAAACAAAGTTGAAGATGTACGAGATTCTTGAACAAGAATTACATGTAAATGAGGTGCCTGAGCCTCAATACTCAAGAAATACTGAATTGCTTCCTTCTGGAAGCAATTCTAGGGAATTGAATTCACTTCTAGAATAGGAGTAGCAGTCGGGTGACACAGAGATTATACATGAGGGAGTCCAACATCTTGAAGATATGGAGATAGAGTATGGTACTGCTACACAAGAAGTAGTGTATTTAAATTTGGTTGCCAAAACTACTATGATGGAATTGAAAGAATCAGACACTGTCACACAAGAACCAGTGTTTCTGAAAACATTTTTTGAAAAAGCAGTCCAAACTAAAACCGCTGAAACACAGGAAGTAGCAGTTCAGACCGAGGTTAAGGAAGGAAAATACCATATCCTAGATGTTCAAACACAAGAAGCAACAACACAGGTGGAGGTTGCAGAACTTCAGGAGACATCCACAGACAGGAATAATCAAGAGTTGATAGAAGAGGTATCACTTTCAAAGCTTGATGTAAGTAAATGGAGGCGTCATGGAAGCCAATTTGATGGAGGTATGATTTCCCTTGCTTAACACAAAAAGATCATTCAATAATTAAGGGAGAAATTGGCCGAGGAGATCTTCTTTCAAAAAATTCGATGGGAAGATATGCGGGAGAAGTTAAACGAGTTAAAGAAATATGAGTCTATGGGGAAAGATAAAGAACAGATGCTCACCTTAACTCATGAGTTATTTAGCTGTAGATCCCCCTCCTTGTCATACCATGTATTCCTATTTGAACAAATGACTTCGTTCCAGATTAAGGTTTTAAAGGAAGGAAGGCCCTGGTAGATTGTAACACCTTCTCAATTGTTGAAAACATTCACCCATAGTGAATTTTTTGAGTAGAATTTGTTATGTAAGTTATATCTGGATGATAGGCAATTCCCGATGGATACTCAAGATAACCCAATTCCCCATATTGGGGATATTCATTTAAGAGCATTTACCTCTTTTGTCACTAATCATGTGTGCTGGATAAGGGCCTCACAAACCATTCATAGAAATGACAACAACTCCACTGTGTGGATTCATGGAGAACCTAGAGCCCCTATCTTTATGATTTCTAGGAACAGGAGAAACCTTAAATTTCCAGATAAATTAAATAAGTTGGTTGTGTTTGAATAGAATTTCATATCCACTTGTTTTAATATGATATCTCAGCAGCAGGACATTGCTCTACAAGGAAGCAGTCAGAGATGAGAATTTTCCCTTGTAGCCCTAAGGGAAAAAGACCCGTTTTGTTTCGAAAATTTTAAATATGCCTTGTCGAGGGTACCTGCCTATGTTAAATGTACGGAGTCCTATGGCCTAAACTGGTTGGATTTGAGGTTTAGATTCCCTCTTATTTGTTGGCCAGACAGAGACTACAAGGGAACCTACAGGATGACAAAGAATGCTG
This sequence comes from Pseudotsuga menziesii, assembly GCA_001517045.1. Classification (NCBI taxonomy): domain Eukaryota; kingdom Viridiplantae; phylum Streptophyta; class Pinopsida; order Pinales; family Pinaceae; genus Pseudotsuga; species Pseudotsuga menziesii. The sequence continues at coordinate 515,244 of LPNX010436133.1, read as the reverse complement.
AAAGAGACTGTTGTGGTGCTCTGATCATGAGCGATGGGTTTTTGCAACTAGAGGAGGTACCAGATCCTTCACTTAACCTCACAAATTTTCATGGGAAGAGTCTTGATTCTGATTTAAACTTAGCCTAGTTCAAATTGTTGCATGAGGACATGCAATTGGATATCTGGGGGGAGATTTTGGGTCCTGAATTTACCCCTTTTAACCCTACTCGGTTTCATCATTTCTCCCTACTTTTGTCCCCAGTTTGCAGCTAAATCCTTATCTTTCACATACAAACAAGCATGGAAGTATCAGGTATAAATCATTATTCATTATTTTGTTTTAGGCTTAGTTTTACTTACAATTAAAAATTTTACGTTTCATCTATGTTGATTTGTTAATGATTTGAAAGAAGGATTCATAATCACTAGGTGGTGCAACTGCAACAGCTCGTCATATCCGGAATTTAGTCCCACTTGGCATCATCTACCTACTCAATGAATCGGTCAACATTAATGATGAAGGAATCTCAAATACTCCTTCATGCTCAGAACTAAAACTCCCTGAGAATCTTCCGCATTTCCTGGTCATGTCAGTTCGTGGAATAGATCAAATTAAAAGCCTGTTTATTCTTGAGCTGATTTATGCAAGTGATTGCTAGCTGTAAGTGTCGTAATGATTTAGCAGCCCGAAGATCAAATATCTTCATAGCTTCCTGAAATTTATGTAACATAATAGCTTTACTCTTGTATAAGTATACGCAGGTAGGGAGATACAAGGGTTCACAATTTGTAAGAGATATAGTAAAGTGATTATAACTGTAACTTCAACTTTATCAAATTAACACAGGAGTGGCAATTCTCACCATTTCTCGGTTGTAGATTTTGTGATCTTTCAACAACATCTCTGTTTGTAGGCCAGGTCCCTCCTTCTAACAGAGTTGCTGGTAGTTTAGGTGTTTTAGTTTCAGTTTGATACATTTATATGGTCGGCTGCAACTACATTTATTCATTGATTGCATTATTTGGTTTTCCTTTGGCTTGTTGTAGGTGGTGTGGTGTGACAACCGACTGTGTAGTTAATATTTTCCTTTATGTAGAATTGTGTTAATTGTTATTACAGACTCTCTCAACTCCTGTGTTGTGTGTTATTTATATTTCTAGAGTTTGCATGATTAGATAGGTCATTTTCTTTGATGAATTTGTTTCTTGATTAATGATTAGAGATATTTCTGAGTTGGTGATTTAGACTTCCCTTTTCTGCAAAAGTAAGTCTAGGTGGATTTCTCTTTAGATCATAAAGCTTAAGACCAATATGATAGGAAATAGAAGTTCTTTTCAATTCCTAGATGAGTAATGTTACTTTGATTTCTTAAATAGAACTGAGTTGGCTGAGCAGTGATTATGATTGAATGATTTGTATTTTACTTATCAACTACTAAAAATGTTTATGCATATACTTATCTAATTGCCTTTGAAATAATAGACTTCCCTGGGTTGACAGTTAAATACTGAACAATAGTCTTACTAAGTATATAGAGTGTCCAACATTTGAACACCATTGCCGGGGAATGTAATTGATAAGCATAGTTAGTAGTTGAATTGGTTCATTTTATTTAGTAGGCTTGATTCTCAGGTGCATGAGCAATAAGACACAGTGAAAAGTTGCGCATCCTTCATTAGACTGAATGGGTTCCTTACTCGAGGATCAGGTATGATTCATAAGCTTGCATGATTTATAAGTTTGCATGAATACGAGAAGAACTCAACGGGATACTCCAAGAACCCCCATAATACTAACTTGGCATGTAGAAGAGGTCGTGGTTGTAGCCTAGGATTAGGGAGAAACAAATTCGTTAAACTACTTGCAAACTTCTCTGGCTGTCATCTAATTCGAGATCCATGAATTCATAAATTCATAGGAAATTGTGATCATTATCTTCAGATTCAAAGATACTCGTGCATGCTTTTAGTTTTATATACAAAAAGGTGAAAACAAATGTTTTGAATCATAAGAGATAATAATGAAACTTTCGTCTTCTTTGGGTGATTTAGCAGAAGAAATCTTAATAAATCTTGTTACAAGCTTGACATGGATGTACTGAAGTTCATCTTCTAGCTTATTCCATGCTTCAGTATGCTTTTGTGTTTTGAGAAGTCTTGAGATAAATAACAAGTAGTAGGCACCATATCGTATGCTTTAACCATTTAAAATCCGTAAAAAAAGTCATCTTCCAAAATAGAGTCGTGATTTAGTTTTAAAGAAATGCATAATTGCGCCGAGAGGCGCTCTACAGCCCAGTATGGGGGAGATCTTGTAACGTTATGTAACGTTGTAACGTTACGTAACATTGTAATGTTACGTAACGTTACATAGATGTCAGCTATAAAAAACAAAACTTTTAGTTATCTTCCAAAATAAATGTCGGCCACAAAAACAATCTAATATGAGAAAAATGTCCGTGAGAAAAACAACACAATATAGGGGAGATGTTGTAATGTTTCTACTTAACAAAATAATAAAAAATAATAAAAATAAAAAATTGAATTATCGGCAAAAAAAATGTTGGTCATGCACATGGTTTTAAAACCATGTGCAAGGCCTCTTAAAAACCCATGGTTTTATTGTACATGGTTTAGGAGGGCCTTACAAATGGTTTTAAAGCCATGTGCAAGGCATCCTAAACAACCCATGGTTTTGTTGTACATGGTTTATGAGGTAGTTGCAAATGGTTTTAATACCATGTGCAAGGCCTCCAAAACAACCCATGATTTTAGGAGTGCCTTGCACATGGTTTTAATACCATGTGCAAGGCCTCCAAAACAACCCATGATTTTAGGAGTGCCTTGCACATGGTTTTAAAACTATGTATGGGGGAGATGTTTTAATGTTTTTTCCTAACAAAATAAAAAATATTATATGCAGTCATAAATAGTATTAAATATTAATAATAAAAATATTATTTTTGGACCTTAAATAAAAAAATGTGCCTTTTGGTCTGAATCACATTAAAGTTGATAGTTGAGTGCAATACTTAAGAAGAGGTCTACACCTCCAAATATTTTATCCCTCTCAGCGCTTGATAGATCCTGGGATTTGAATTTATAATGGTAGATAAAAAAATCTTTTGAAAAAATCATAAATATCAAAGTCATATTATTTTTAGAAAGCCTTTGATAGATTATTAATAAAAGAATGATACTGCTCCATAAGGCCTTTCACAAGATAACGCGACTTGAGGGTAATATTATTTCAGAGTGTAATCCAAGGGAATGAAGACAACTTAATAAAGTTGCAAGGATATCATGTGAGTACATTAAATAAAGGTATTAATAGTGTAATTTTTTTATATAATATGAGAGGTTACTAAAAAGATGAGAGAAGTTAATTAATAAATTATGTTTATATATGTATATAAAATGAAAATTATAATTAAAAGATTATAATTATTAATCATTTTTATAAACATAAAATAAATGACTTTTTCAAATATTAACTGAGAATATATATATTTTTGATTTTTTGATTTTACATTTTAAATTAATTTAACATAATTCAAATCATATATGTTAATGATGGGTTTTTGATAATTATTTAAAAATTTGGGGTTTTAATTGTTTTGTCAAATGAAATAACAAAAGCATATCTAATGAATTGATGTAATCAACTTGCCAATAACCTTTTAAACTATATTCTTTGACGACATAGATTAAGTTTGGTGAACAAGCCTCAATTATTAAATTTGCATGAGAATGTACAAAAGTACATAAAAGGAAAAACTCGAAGGTTAAAGGCTTGTAAATTCATCGGATCACTCAAATTCTTGAATAGATACTTTTGAAGGATGTGAATGGAAATCTTAGAACCAAGGCTTTAATCAAAATATGTTGATTTGTAAGTCGCACATTTAATTGATTGATGAAATTAAAGACTCAAAATTGGAAATAATGTCGAAAGCATATGTGGACCACTTTGAAGAAAACCAAAGCATGAGATCGACTAATGTCAACTGAAATAAAATAAAAATCATTTAGCAACCAGGATGCCAAAATTTTCAAGTGACTACGATCGATTAAATCAACAAAACCTCTTGAAACAAAATCAAAACCAAAGGACAAGGAGTACAAAGAGTGAAGGATCTAGAAAAGGAAGGAAGCTATGAAACTAAATCAATAAATACCAAAAACTAAGTATCTACAAAATTTACATGGGGTCCCAATATTTTTAAAAAAATTAAAGGGGAGTAGTTGGGTTGGCTAACATATATGTGAGAAGAATACATCTTTCCCCTAGGCTGGGAGCATCAGTAACTGTGGAGAGATTAGTAGGTGTTGCGACACCATCTAGTGTCCCTGTGGAAGGAACTCCAGGAGATAGGGGTAGTTCTATGGGATTAGGTGGACTAGAGGAGGTCTATCGGATTAACGGAGAGGAATTTACAAAAGAGGAGTGGTTACATTTTTGACAGAAGTACGAAGATCATAAAAATCGAGAAAATCTAGAGGAAGAGATAATCATGAATAACGAGGGTCACCATGACGATCGTGAAGAAGTATGGGACAATCGTAATTAAAATGGATACCTCCATCATGAGGAGATAGTTGCCACACTCCGGTTCCCCATTCGACAAACATCTGGACAGGACCCTATGAAGAATATTTCACCCTAAGTGTTATCTCACTTTCATGGGAAGGCCATAGAGGATCCAGATGAATTCCTTTTTGAGTTTGACATTCTCTGTCGAATTTATGACTACACCTCCAGTGAGAAGAAGTTGAAACTCTTTCCTGCTACTTTGAAGGATAATGCCTCACATTGGCTTATGAGTTTGGGTGGCGAAACTGTTGCAACATGGGATCATATGAAACATGTATTTCTCGGGAAGTACCAAGAATATTGTAGGATGAAGGATAAGAGAGAAGAGTTATTTAAGATGGTGCAAACAAATGATGAGAGTTTGGAGGATTTTGTGGAAAGGCTTCTGTATAATGTGCAAAGGTCAAGTCAAACCACAATTGGAAGGGATGTCCTCAAGATCATTCTACTGTAGGGAATAAGAGAAGACTGTCTGGACATGCTTAATCTGTTAGGGAAGGGAGACATCTCCAAGGATTCCTTTGACCATATTGTGGAATTATGTCGACGATACTCCAGGGGATCTTCCAGAACTAGCAGAAAGGATCAAGACATTTTTTCACAGGCATATAAGTCAGCTGGCGAAGGAGCTACTCGGGAAGAGATTGGAAATCTCCTTGAGAATTTTAAAACTGACATGATGAGTTCCATCTCTTCACAACTGGATATCATAAGAGCAGAACAGAAACAAGTGGTTGAATATCTGGTACTTGGGGTGTTCTGCCCTAAGTGTAGGAAGAAGCACGTGCTGAAAGAATGTCCACTTGATAAGGTGGAGGCATGTGGTCTGTCCGAATTGGAGCATGATACCAAATATTGTCCCTCACTTCCAAAAGACAAAGAAGTCATTCAAGCATCCATTGTAGACATAGAACAAGCCTGTTTTATTGTGCAGAAGAGGCCGTGGTAACCTCGGTTTTTAGGTATGCATTCTGAGCCTACTCTTTTCAATTCCTGGAATAATGTTGATAATGAATTTCCTCCACCATACTCATATCCTAACACCCAGTGGAACCAACCTTAGCAACCTGCAACAAAATATCTAAACCCTTGGACTTCATGGGAACCACATCCAAATCATCAAGCTCCTTGGCTTCCCGGATGGAGAAATCCTTATCCAGGGAACCAGTTTTCTCATAATCAACCATGATATCCGTAGTATCAGTAGCCTCAATTGCAACTCCCAAATAACACTACACCAATGGGTGCTCCACTCCGTCCTCAATTTCCTTCTTAACCTAATCCCAATCCTAACAATAAGGTGGTGCAACAATTTGAAATTTCAAGCATGTCAGCTTATTCCATTTCCCCCATCCCTTGCAATAATTTACACTTACGATCAGGGAGGGTGGTGGAACCAATAGTCATTGAGGATGTCCCATCC
>LPNX010436133.1:492254-504595 GCA_001517045.1 Pseudotsuga menziesii | reverse complement strand
TTGCACATGGTGGGACTCATGGACTAGGAAAATAAGACAAAATAAATGAAATAATGTCTAAGTGGGTAAATACTATGGGTTGATTATTCTAACACCTCTGTGATTGATGAAGGAATGAATCCACAATTCAGAAATTCATTCAATTCAATGATCCCCATTATTGGGGAGCTGAAACATCAGCTGAAACACTAGCTGAAACACTGATTGATACACATGAAAAAGTAACAAGTGAAACAGTTGCAAATTTACATACTAAAAAGAAACTTACATAATCTTCGATAGAACCACCGTATCCTAAATGATTAACCTTGCAAAAGGCCATGGAACGACCTAGTTTAAAACTCCTAGGAGATTTGAAAAATATTTATGTAAGAATTCCACTATTAGAATCCCTACACAATGTACCTATTTATGCCAAAACTATTAGATACCTAGTTGTAAACAAACCAGGAAGGAAACCTAAAGATTCCCCTACAGTGCATGTGGTAGGAAAGTTATCTGAAATAATGATGGGGAAAGTCCCATTGGCCAAATACGCTGACCCAGGTAACCCCACTGTCTCAATATTTATTTGGAAGATTCAAATCTCTAATGTTTTGGTCCACTTAGGCGCGTCAATAAATGTTATGACTACTGATACCTTAAAATAGCTAGGACTCACTAATCTCAGGCCCCCAACCATACTAGTGATGGATGAAATATCTACTATTAAGCCAGAAGGAATTGTGCATGACCTAGTAGTCTCCCTTAATTCATGGGATTGCCCTATAGAATTTTTTGTTTTACATCCTAACTCATAGCTGGGGGGAAACCCATTGATCTTGGGAAGACCATGACTTGCTACAAGGGATGCATACATTAGCTGTAGATCAGGCTCCATGACAATTTCTGATGGAAGTGCTATTAAAAATATGACTTTATATCCTCTAGCTAGACTGATCCTAGATGTCGAAACTCCGTTGTGGATGGAATTAGAGGAAGAAGAAGATATTCAACCTTTATTAACAATTAGGAGAGCCTTGACCTTTAAGACAAAAAATGAAGATGATACCATTTGTAATTTCATTAGCGAGCCTACATCTATCAATAAAAGAGCATATCAGATCCTAGATAGCATGCTAAAATAACAAGAATAGGAAGAACTCACAAAATAATCCTTAGTCAATAACACCGAATTGATTCCAGTAATTGATAATTCCAAGAGTGTTCTAGTAGAAGTCAACTCAGGGAAAACATTGAACATCAACCCTAATCTCAAAGCTGACGAACTGGAACGCCTCATTACACTATTGAAACAACATAAGGGGGATTTTTCATGGGAATACATAGACATTAGGGGAATTCCCTTGCCACTATGTACCCACCATATTTATTTTAAAAATGATTCAAAGAATGTACACCAACCTTAGTGCAGAATGAACTTGAACATGAGAGATATCGTGAAGGAGGAAAACCAAAAATTTTTAGAGGAAGGTTTTATCTACCCAATTTCAAACAGTGAGTGGGTCTCCCCACTTGTGATCGTACCCAAAAAGAATGAGAAACGAAGAGTTTGTGTATATTAAAGGGAACATAACAAAGCAACATAGAAGGACCATTTACTTGTGCCTTTCATCGATCAGGTTCTAGACACCCTGTCTAGGAAACGGTTCTTTTCTTTTCCTGGATGGTTTTAGTGGATATAACCAAATCCATATTTCCACTGAAGACCAGGATAAAACTACCTTCGTATGTCCTTGGGGCACCTTCACATATAGGGTGCTTCCTTTTGGGTTATGCAATGTGCCGACTACATTTCAGTGGGATGTAACTGTAATTTTCTCTGAAATGGTGAACGATTGTATGGAAGTCTTTATGGATGACTTCACTCCTTATGGAAACAGTTTTGATGAAGCACTGTAAAACTTTGAAAATGATATGAATAGACATACCTATCTCTGAGCACCGAAAAATGCCACATGATGATGAATGAAGGTGTGGTTCTAGGACATTTTATCTATGCTGCAGGTATTTAGGTAGATCCAACCAGGATAAAGGTAATTTCAAATATTCCTATCCCTAGTAAGAAGTTTTATTGGTCATGCTGGTTATTATAGGAGATTTATAGAATTATTTTTTAAATTGGAATCTCCCTTATTTACTTTACTAATGAAAGATGCCCAATTTGTGTGGAATGATGCATGCAAGGCAACATTTTCAGAACTAAAGAAGAGGCTATATCTAAAAAACCCATATTCAGGGGGGATAATTCGACCCTAAATTTTCATATCGCTTCCGATTCTTTAGACACAGCCATTGGAGCAGTTCTGGGACATCAGGAAAATCACAATCCGTACGCTATCTATTATGTTAGTAAGAATCTGTCTCCTGTTGAACTAAACTACACGGTAACATAGAAAGAATTCCTTGCTATCATTTATGCCATCAATAAATTTAGACATTACATTATTAGATACTCTAATTTTGTACATACTGACCACTCATCTATTAAATATGTGATGAACAAACCCATTACTAATGCTAGAGTGAATAGATGGTTGTTGTTACTCCAAGAATTTGACATCACTATTGTTGACAGACCAGGGAACGAGAATATGGTTACATATTTCCTTTCTCGACTAACTAATATAGATGATGATACACTAGTGGAAGAGTCCTTTCCTGATGAACATGTATTTGAAGTATCAACATTTTCCCTATGCTACGCTGATATCGTAGATTACTTGGTCGCAGGTAGACTTCCATTGCACTTATCCAAATGAGAAAAGAGGAGAACTATACAATAGAGTGCGAGGTACTATTGGATCAAAGGCCACCTCTTCTACATAGGAACTAATTTGAAAATTAGGAAGTGTGTGAGAGAGGATGAAATCCACAATATTTTGAAGGTATTCCATGATGAGCCCTGTAGGGGGAATTTTTCCACTAAAATGATAGGCCATAAAGCATTAAGGATGGGATATTTCTAGCCAACTATATTTCAGGATGTGAGAAATTATGTTTAGGCCTGTGACAGCTACAATAGAATGGGCCGCCCAAACATATTATATGAAATGCCACTTCATCCACAGTTGGTGGTTGAACCCTTTGATAGATGGGCCCTAGATTTTGTAGGGCCTATCAACCCTCCATCCAGACAAAAAGTTTACATTCTGGTTTTCATTGACTATATGACCAAGTGGGTAGAAGTCATGGCCTTGGTAAAGGCCAATGATTAGGTTGTAATAGAGTTTTTATATGCAGAGATCTTCACCCTCTTTGGAGTACGCATGGAAATTTTGACAGATGGAGGGCCACAATTCGTGTCCCAGAAGATGGAGGCCTTATTTTAGAAGTATCATATTCACCATCAAGTAACCTCTCCATAGCATCCAAAATCCAATGGTAAGGTGGAAAGAACGAATAAGGTGATCGAGTCAATCCTTACAAAAACATTGAATATTCATCATAAGGATTAGGATAAAATACTTCCAAAATCATTATGGGCCTACCATACAACCTAGCGCAACACTACATGTTTCTTCCCATATGAACCGGCATTCGGTAAGAGTTTTGTTTTTCCTTTTAAATTTGAAATTAAAACTCTAAGAACAACCATAGAGGAAAACTTGTATTTAATAGCGCTCAGACGAACTGGTTGAATCAACTGAATGAATTAGATGAAAAGCGCACTGTTGTTGTACATCATACGACCTTAATTCAATAGTGGAGCTCCAAATGGAACGCTATATTTATCAAGAAGAATATATTTTGCGAAGGAGATTGATATTTACTGTATGATTCAGGGTTTAAAAGGTATTTTAAAGGCAAGCTACACATGAGATGGATGGGAAGTTATAGAATAGATAAGGTGTTTGACAATGGAACTGTTCATTTGACCACTATTGAAGAAAATCATTTCTCATATTTTTACCAAGCCCTATCAATTTTTTTTTTGCGAAAATTATGTTAAGTGCTTAATTTTTATCCATCGCATCTCTGCTATTTTCGGCTAAACCCTGTTCCAAATCCGCCAACTTTTTCATTATTTTTGGCCAAATCCCACTGCAACATTGCTATTTTTGGCTAGTTGCTGCTCCAACTTTGTTATTTTTCCTGCTAAAATTGACCATTGTCCACTGCAACTCCACTACTTTTCCATCAAAGTTCGCTATTTCGTGCTGCAACTCTGTCATTTTTCTTCCAACTTTTTCTTTAACTCCGTCGGTATTGTTGTTGAAAATATCATGGAAAATATGCCATGTCTGGGGTGGATTTCCAATTGAATATTATTGTTTCATGATGAAATATTTTACATTCCCTCCTCGCGTTAAGGAAATCAATGTTGACACGAAAGTGCTCCTCCTGATTAATTCTCGACAACAAATTTATTTGTAATTGCACGTGTGAAATAATCTCCCACGTGATTACTTGGCATCGAAAGTTCAAATCATATTGAGGAATTGACAGCTCACGTAACGATGATTAGTTATGGATTATGATGGAAAGTATAATAAAGTATTAAATGATGTAATAATAATGATTATACCTTTTCGACTCCTTACAGTCCTCTATAATTAGTTAATTTGTGTTTCAAATTCATCCTTCATGTACTTCCGAACAACTGTCCCCCTATCTCTGATAATACGTAACGCATCATGTTTCTAACTTTTCCAAAAACTTCAAAACACCCATACAAACCCTTGCTATCTAGTTACTGTGTTCAATTTATACAACTCAAACGAATGATTCTGTTAGTTACTACATACGCCTATCACAACTATTAAAGAAAATGAATTATGGGTCCTCCAATCATGTATGAACCTAGCAATCTAGACGCTTTGTCTGCAAACATAGAGGTCTTTGATTTTTTTTTCAAGCCAGTTGGATTGGTTATTTCTAGAGATTCAATGGTTTCCATGATGAAACAAAACTCCAGTTTGCTATGAACTGGACTGGAGAATACTTAGAGATCAGGGGATTGAGTATAGATGCATCAAAATGGGATGTAGCAAAAGTCACAAAACTTCCTGGGACTGGAGATCGTTGGTTCTTTTGGAAGAGGCACAATTTGAGAGCAGTCGAATAATTTATAGCAGCAGGGGAGAAAGTGCAGAAAAGGGCTAGAGGAGTGGCACTGGAGACATTTCCAAGACCGTGGGACCAAGTAGCTACCTTCCTAAAAAGGTACATTACATGTGAAGAAATATGTAAGGTCATTTACATTTACGATTTTGTCCTATTGTCTCACTTACTCCATCGCATGCTTATAAATATGCCATTTTACCTTTCAATTACTCTACAAAACATGGCGAATTACTTCAAGAACTCCATACACCCACTGTCTTCTATCACAAACCATGGGTTGATTAAATTATTGGTGCAAATATATTTGACATGAAATAACTTAACACGGGAATAGTTTTTTAGAGCTACGGTGCATCAAGCACCTGCAGTAGCACACATTGGGGATAGAGAAGTCGAACAAAGCTCCTTAGATTCAACTAGGGGGAGGGATGAAGAGTTGGAATAAGGTGCATATGAGCAAGAGGAAAATTCAGGGGGAATTGTAGCAGTAGATAGTCGTATGAAGGAAATAGTTGGAGCAATAGAAGAAAATTAAGGAGCAACAGTAGAAGAAATAGAAAAGGGAACAACTGCAGAGGCAGCGATAACGAAAGCTGGAGCTACGAATGTGGTAGGAGAAGGAGAGGTTACATAAACTGAGGAAATAAGGCCTTATGTTTTTGAGATTGAAACGACCTTAGAGATAAAAGGAACTACAATAGAAGAGGAGGAACCTTTAGCAAAAATTGGAGAAGTCTCCACTTTTCTCACACCACAGAGGAAGAAAAAATTATTGAGCACTGGAGGAGAATCATCCAATAGAATAAGAACTAGGGATTCCTGGACAATAGAAGTTCTAAGAATTGAAATTCTCATTTTACCCACTGAAACACAAGAACGAGTGCGTAATTTACCTATGGATTCCACTGTTACACAAGAACCTGCTAGAACATAGGGAGAATCATCCAAAAGAAGAAGAACCAGGGATTCTTGGGCAACAGAAAGGGAAATCATCAAAATTCCCATTTTAAAACCTAGGATACCCATTGAAACACAAGAACCAACGAAAATTCACCTATGGTGGCCACCATTACCCAAGAACCTGTGCATCCCCAGTCAAAAATTTTGCAATATGAAAATGAATTGCTGAAGGAAGATGTGCGAACACTGAGGGAAGAACTGGAAAGGTGGAGGGAGGAAAGAAAAAAGAAAGCATCATGAGGCCTAGACACCTTGGCAGAATCTGTTAGTTAGTTTGAAAATCCACTTTCCATCCAAGAAAAAGAAGAGCTTATATGTCATGAGTGTGGAGTTTTAATTTAAATTGACAGGATATAAGGTTGATAAAATGGAAATATAATGCTAGAGATTTGCACATTCAGTCCAAGGAAGAAATGAGACACTGAATGAGGAACCAACAAAAGAAACAAGGTTGAATATAGATGAGATTCCTGAACAAGAATTATATGTAAATAAGACACTGCAGCCTCAATACTCAAGAAATACAGAATTCGTTCCTTCTGGAAGAAGTTATGGGAAATTCAATTCACTTCCAGACTAGGAGCAATAGTCAAGTGACATAGATAATGTGAAGGAGGGAGTCTACTAGCCTGAAGATGTGGAGATAGAACATGAAACTGCTACACAAGAACTAGTGTGTTTAAATTTGGTTGGCAAAACTGCTACAATGGAATTTAAAGAATAAGACTTTATCACACAAGAACTGGTGTTTCTAAAAACATTTGTTGAAACAACAGTCCAAACTAAAACTACTGAAACACAGGAAGTAACAGTTTAGACTGAGGCTGAAATTGCTGAAACCAAAGAAGTAGCAGTTCATACTGAGGTTGAGGAAGAAACATACCGTATTCTAGATCTTCAAACACAAGAAGAAGCAACACAGGTGGAGGTTGCAGAACTTCAGGAGACATCCATAGACAAGAATAATCAAGAGTTGATAGAAGAGGTACCACTTTCAAAGGTTGAAGAAAGTAAATGCAGGCGTCATGTAAGCCAATTTGATGAAGGTATGATTTCCCTTACTGAGCACAAAAATATCATTCAAGAATTAAGGTAACAATGGGCTGTGGAGATCTTCTTTCATAAAATTCGATGGGAAGAGATGTGAGAGAAGTTAAAAGAGTTAAAGAAATATGAGTCTATGGGGAAAGATAAAGAACATATGCTCACCTTAACTCATGAGTTACTTAGTTGCAGAACCCCCTCCATGTCTTACCCTATATTCCTATTTGAACATATGAATCTATTCGATATTAAGGATTTAAAGGAAGGAAGGCCGTGGCAGATTGTAACAACTTCTCAATTTGTGGAAACATTCACCGAGAGTGAATTTTATGAGCATAATTTGTTATGTGAGTTTTATCTACATGATAGGGCATGCCTAATGGATACACAAGCTAACCAAGTTCCCCATATTTTGGATATTCATTTAAGATCATTTACCTCTTTTTTCACTAATCATGTGTGTTGGTTAAGGGCCTAAGAAACCATTCAGAGAAATGATGTAACGTCCCCATACCCCATAATGTGGATTAAGTAAAATTTTTACTTCAATAACACTTACTATCTTTTGAAACATAGGGCATGGACATTAAAACACACTTCAACCTTCATTCTTTGGCTTACAAACCACTATAACAGTTGTTCTTCCCTTGACAGATCTCTTCTATGACCAGAAACACTTTTTCCACACTAAACCTGTTCTTTCCGCACTCCGCGTTCTGCACTTTCTCTTTCCGTCCTTCTGACCTCAGAAATAGGAAATCAGAAACATAATGTGCGATGTAAACATTTATCCAATCTTCTTCCTTCTGCCTTCTGCACTTCCACTCTCCACCTTCCCACCCCAGAAATCAGAAATCGGAAACTTAATGTGTGACAGAAATCCTTAACCACTCTTCTACCTTGCACCTTCCTCACTTCCGCTTTTTGCCTTTCAACCTCAAAAATCGGCAATCATAAACTTAATGTGTAAAAAAAACCTTTAACACTATATTGCCTTCCGCCTTCCACCTTTTGTACTTCCTCTTTTCGCCTTTCGACCTCGAAAATCAGGAATTAGAAATTTAACTTTCAACCTTAGCCTCTTCTGGACTTCCAAATTTCTCTTTCTAAACTTAGACTTTCGAAATCTGAAAACACACTCTCTGCCTTTTTTTCAACTTCCCTTTCTGCCTCTCGCCTTCCGCATTTCGTAGATGGATCTCGGGGTGTAGAGACACAACAATTTTTTCCTATTCAACTTTCCCTTTTTCAGTTTCTGCCTTCCGCCTACCACAATCGGGTTCCAAGGGGTGAAAATATCAAGTCAGCTACCTCCTCACTCTATAATAGGATTCTAGCCTCCATGAAATTAGGAAAATGCATTGCAAAAACACAAAGAATGTACAGAAGTAAAATGAAGGAAAACATAACAGAAGTAAAATTATACTTAACCCTCAATAAGCATTCAATCATGATCATAACAACTCATAAGCAAATACATGGCATAAACAAGCATAACAGAGATACTTATCTTGATGATTAAGTTGTCCCACAACTAGCTATGTCGCTACAACATTCCACCCAAACATAGGCTAATTTGTTCATTAATCTCTCAACACCACTGCCACCCCCAAGTTGGGCATGATTTCCTCAAGGAACTAGGGAACAACAAACTTAGACATATCCAGAACTCATAACACACAATCAAGCCAACATATGGGTTTCATAGGCTACGCATCCAAGCCATCTCACAGTTGGGTTTGACAAGCTACACAACCAAGCCATCAATCAGTTGGGGTTCATAGACTATATATAGTTAAGACAACATCCACATCAAGGACTAACCAATCCAACATATGGGTTTCAAAGGCTACTCAACCAAGCCATATTTCACAGGTGGGTTTCACAGGCTGTCCAACCAAGGATTACATACATGGACGAAATAACAACAAGACATAGCCAATCCAACTACCATTTGGGTTTCATAGGTTTCTCAACCAATCGAAGATCCAATTGGGTTTCACATGCCTCCCAGCCAAGTGAATATACAATTGGTTTTCACAGGATACTAAGGCTTCCAACCAATATCCTTTGGTTTTCACAGGTTGCTAAGGAAATGGACATGACTAATTGATAAGCTAGTGAGCTCATCCACAGAGCTAAGGACACCTTCACAATATCTATCTGGCTTGGAATCCACATTTCCTACAGACCCAACAGAAGGAAGTGTCCCCTTCTCTTCTCCACAGTCCCTCGGACTACACCTTCCCTTCTAGTGCTCTTTAAAATGTGCAACGAATATTCACCAGCAACTCTTATCCTATTGTGAGGTTCCACACCAGGTTTAACAAGAAAATTATATGTCTCTTCCACTCCGAAGTATTGCATACAGTTCATACCCAAACCAAGGTGCACATATCATAGCAAACCACAGGGAGACTCAGTAACACAAGTATCCACTCTGAAATAGAGATAACAGGTTTGCATACCACTCTGTAACATAGAGAAACAATAGGGTTCATTTAGACACAGTTCAGAACACTGCAGAACAACACTTTCCTCATGTACAATCATGTACAATATTAATACCATGGGGTCAAAAATGGGTTGTTACATTCCCCTCCCCCTTACAACAGCACTATCCTCGATGCTTTACAAAATTGAACAAAGATGCTACACCGGAACCACCTCAGTGCTTTGCAAAATTGAACAAAAAAGGATGTGCCAATCTCGTGGAATCCTCCTGCTCCCAATTAGCCTCCTTAGGACTGTAGTGATCCCATTGCACATTTACCTATCCTATGGCTCAATTCCTGAGCATGGTGACCTTCCCATTGAGGATGTGCAATGGCTTAGTTCTGAACTCTCCCTCATGTTCCACCTAGATCACATCCCAATCAATCACATGGTTAGGGTCATGTACATATTTCTTAATAAAAGAAACATGAAAACCATTATGAGCTCTTGTGCTAGCACAGAATGCAAGTCTATATGCAACTGACCCTATTCTTTCAAGCACTTCAAATGGCCCACAATATCTAGGTGACAAATTGACACAACTTCCACTAGTACATGTGATCAATTTTGCCACGTTATTTTTCCACGTTAGTTTTACTTTCGTGGAAAAATCAAGGGTAAATTATGCATTTTTACAATTTTTTTTAAGAAGCCCCGACTTTCGTCGCTGTATCCACGACAGACCATCTCTATAGTGACGGCATCGTTTTTTGTTGACTTATAAAACGGTCAAGGCGTCGATATAGCGACGGCCAGTTTAAGCGCGTGGGTTATGTTAGATTTTTTTGTGAATTTTGTTCAGCGCGCGCGATAATCAGCTGAATAATGTGTGGTTTCAAGCCGAAGATATTTTTCCAGTGAATAGAACTCCAGAGGTCTGGGAACAGGTGTTTTGGATTCCCGTTTCATAGTCCTATTATGAGCTTGCACAAAAAATAGAGGTATTTGCTTTGGGGGCCATGGACTGCAAGGGCCATGGATAGAATATTTCTCATTTGAAGCTTTTGAATGACGAGTACTATACCATATTGCCTTCCACAAAGCTAACAATTTTGCAGTTTCTTTGCGATGATATAATGGAGGGTTTTTGTTTCACAAAGTGTCGTAAGAGCTTTCATGTCCCATGTGCCCTTTCTACTCCAGAATGTAGATGGGATGTTGTAAGAATTTGAAACCTTGTCTCCTAAGTCTTCTAAAGAACATTATTCAGGTTTACAGACAGAAAAACTAAGAGGGGATTGTGCCATTTTGTTTCCCATGTTTTCTGTAGGATAATTTTGTAATGCTCTGTCCTGCTCATTCATCACGCAAGTTTCCAAATGAAAGGAGATCACGTACAAGTTCAAGGCACAACAGTTCCCTATCAAGAAAGGGGCAGCAATTTGCTAATAAGGGAACACTGCTTAGGTCATATTGTAAATCTGCTTTTAACTTGTGGGAGTATTTACTTTTTAAATCTCAATACTTTATTGGATTTCACTTATCTGGCTTTTTTACCCATTCAAAATTTTCAGAGGAGACAAAAGTCTAGGTAGACAGCAAGCTGATAAAGGTTCCCAGGCAAGTCAGGCTTGGACATGGCCGCTGGAACAGTATTGCAAATGGGTTCTGTGTGGTTCTGCATTAGATTCTTCTCAAAAGGTATTGCATGTGTTTTCCCTTTATGTGTGTGTTTTAACTTCAAATCGACTTGCCCATTGAAACTATGTGCTATATGTTCTTAGCAATTCTCATTTTTAATGCAGGAGCAACTTCATAATTTTGCAAGACTCACTGGGGCAACGATATCAAAAACATGGAGTCCTGCTGTGACCCATGTGGTTGCATCTACCGATGCAGATGGTGCTTGTAGAAGAACACTGAAATTTTTGATGTCAATCTTGGAAGGAAAGTGGGTTCTTAAGATAGATTGTAAGTTTATCTGATAGTCATGGATGATGCCTTCAAATGTCCTTATATATACTTTCTTTTCTTAAATGCTTCTGGTGTATATTAGTTCTAAGAGTTCCTTCACTTTACAAAACATTCATCTTCAGCTAATGGTCATACTCATTTACAGAAAAATATGTTTTCAGGGATTGCTGCATGTATGGAAGTAGGGCATCCAGTAAATGAAGAGCCATTTGAAATAACTCATGATATCCATGGCACCTTTGAGGGACCAAAGTGTGGCCGAGCTCGAGTTGAGAAAAAGGTGTGGCAATATACCAAGGAAAAGCATTTTAGAGTTTCTAGTTGGTAAAATTGCTAATGTTTTGACAAATTGATCTCTTGCCAAACTCTTGATGGTAGTTCAAATTTATGTACAAAACTACTGTATAATATTCTTATATTCTCCACAATGTTAGAATTTTTCTATCACATTTTAATTTTTGCTATAATATTTACATTCGAACAATATTTTCCCATTTCTTAGAGTAGGAAGACTCCCCAGCCTTTCTGATATTTCGCTATTACAGGCACCAAAGCTGTTTGAAGGGATAAGCTTTTATTTCAGTGGTGACTTTGTTGCCTCTTCAAAAGGATACTTGCAAGATTTGGCTTCAGCTGCAGAAGGATTAGTCCTACACCGAAAGCCTATAATGGGTGAGCCAGAGTGCCAGAGTACTATTGTGCTTTACAATGTAGAACTTCCTGAAACCAGTAAACTCAGTGGTAAAGACAAGATAGTTCAGAACAGGTTAAATGAAGCTAGGTCTCTTGCAGATACTACAGGAGCGCAGTATGCAGCTCATACTTGGTTAGTGAGAGATGTTGATAACTTGATACCATAC
>LPNX010436133.1:384222-482655 GCA_001517045.1 Pseudotsuga menziesii | reverse complement strand
GGGAACATGCTAGCATTCACCGATCATCCAAGCCAATGGATCAGATGGTAAAAAAGGGCTAATGCATTTTTTCTTGAAAATTTTGCAAATGCATTTGAAGATCTTCTTGTAGTTGCATATTTGTAAATCAGTTTTTGTGTTTAAAGCTGTATGGCCTCACAGTGCAGAGACTTATCTTGGAAACATCTGTGGGTCACAGAATCATGTTCATATAGGTGGAGCTGTTGTTGTTAACCAATTTTTCCACATAGGATCATTTGCATTTGTTGCTGGAGGCTCTGTGGTAAAGTTTAGTCATTGAATTTCATTTTTTATTTGACTTGATGCCCCCTTCTCACAGACTGTTGCGTATGGGGAATTTTGAGTATTCATTGAGTTTTTATGTATCCCATAACCTTGCATTCATGCCACATAAGACTGCACATGCATCCATAACCTTGCATTCATGCCACATTGAAGTCATTTAAGACTTCTCTGCAGAGATTTAAAACGGTAGAATTTAAGCCAATTCTTAACAAAGTTAAATGAAAACTACCAGTCCAGTCCTGCCAATTAAA
Organism: Pseudotsuga menziesii; assembly: GCA_001517045.1. Lineage (NCBI taxonomy): Eukaryota > Viridiplantae > Streptophyta > Pinopsida > Pinales > Pinaceae > Pseudotsuga > Pseudotsuga menziesii. Next base: position 482,098 of record LPNX010436133.1, on the reverse strand, counting down.
ATGGTAGCATTTAAGCTAATTCCAAATGTCGAGTCCCCAAACAATGATCAACAAAGTGAACAAGAGAGCAAACTCGAGGGAAATCCACAGAGGTATGGTAAATAAATCTCCATTACTTGTTCACATTTCCAAATGTTTTGAAAAAAAGTCTCTATTTTTCTTTCCTTGGAGTTTATTCGTCAATCTCTTTTCCTCTACACATGTGATGATTCATTGTCTTTGGAAGATTTATTTTTAAAGTTAATATAATAATTGTCAATTCTTTAGTTAATAAGAAGGATACTTTAACATTTTTAGACATGATACCTCATAAACCCCTTAATGATCAATCAATGGAAGTGTTGAATGATTATTAAAGGGGATGCGCAGTAGCCTTTCTGGATCTCATGGTTACCATATATGGGTGGGGATCCAAATCATGGAGAAATAGATTCTTTAGAGATGTTCCTTTATATGGGTGAGGACTAAGGAAAAATTATTGATCTTCAGCCCTATTAGTATGATCAAAGAAAGGTCACTTTATTATGGAGAGGGGTAGGACTGTCGATACAGACCTATATGACTGGTTTTGCAAGGAAATATTCATACATTTTTTAATGATTAAGTTATATTGTAATCCTCACCCATGCAGGTAAAGAATTAGAATTGAATGCATCAGCTAACAAAAAGAAAACATGGGATACTAGTTCACACAGGGCACACCGAGTCTCAACTAAACTACTTTGCAAGGGAAAGGAAGAGACACATGTGTATATGTAAGTGAGCGAGCCCTGATCTAGCTAATTTACAGACATATATGTTATCATTGGGAAACAAACCTTAATATGATTGTTGATACGTCCATATCTAAGATTGGTGAAGCATATTAAGTATTCCATTAAATTTCTTAGGAAATATGTTCATCTAAAGAATTAGCGCATAGAGAAATAAATATGTGCACACCATCTCATATTTGGTATGCGATGTGGATTAAGGATGGTGGAGAAGAGCGTTGTCAATTTGGAAAAAGATCAAGGGTATATTAGTGAAATGACTCTAGCCTACCACTACAACCATTACTAATATCCATGACTGTCTTGCAGTACTGCAATAACTATTTCATGTATTTCATGCTAGTTGATAAGTAAGTTTATATATATATAAACTTGCTTTTGGTAGGGATGTGTAAGTTCAGTGAAAACTAAATATGAACCCAATACACCTCATATGTTGGCACGCTTCGTATGATATGTGAACAACCTTTAACTCTATGAATCAAGCACTGCTTATACTTTAAGTTTGAAACAACAACAATTTAAACTTCAACATTCAATTTGGAAGAAACGTACAAACATTGACTTATGGCAGAGCTTGAGTGGTCTAAAGAGCGTTGTGAGAAGGAAGATGGCACCACACATTATGATTCATTTAAGAAACAGAAGGATATTGATAAGCTGGTGACAGCAACAAGTAATTTTTTTTTTAAATTTCTCCCACTCTCGATACAACGACGGCAATGGCGTGGGTATAGCGACGGCAGCAAGTAATTTAAAAAAAAAAAATTCTCCCACTGTCGATACAGCGATGGCACGGCGTGGGTATAGCGACAGAACGACGTGGGTATAGCGACGGAATGGCGTGGGTATAGCGACGGCTTGGATTTCCATTTTTAAAAAAACATTGTACAGAGCGTGGCTATAGCGACGGAAAGGCATGGGTATAGCGACGAAATTGCGTGGCTATAGCGACAGCTTGGATTTCCATTTTAAAAAAAACCTTCTACAGAGCGTGGCTATAGCGACGGGAAGGGGTCGTCGCTCTTGCGATGCAAAATTAGGGGTCGTCTCTATTGCGACGAAATAGTTTCCACGGAACAAAAAACACATAGACGTGGCAATATCCACGCTTTTCCGTGGATATTGCCACATTTTTGCCGTGGCAAAATTGATCACTTGTACTAGTGTTCTAACCTTCAAGTAACTCTTCCTCGCCCTCACTTTGAGGTAAACATGATCCCCAACACTGAACTCTTTGTGCACTCTATGCTTGTCTGCATAGATTTTCTGTCTATCCTAGGATTCCTTCAGGTTCTTCCTGATCATTGCAACCTCTTGCTCCATTTCCTTGAGCAATTACAGACCAAGCACAGTCCTGTTGTGACTAAATTATCCCATGTCACTGGCATCCTACACCTTCTTCCATAAAAAGCTTCATATGGAATCATCCCTAAGGATGCTTGCTTTCCATTATTGTAGGAAAATTCTACCAAGTGTAAATAATCCTCCCACTTGGATGGTTTGTCCATCACATACATGCGAAGCATGTCTTCAAGCACTTGATTCAGTCTCTCTGTCTGTCCATCAGTTTGATGATGGTAGGTAGTGCTGAAGTTCATCTTTGTACCCAAATATGCAAACAAACCCTTCCAAAAATTGGAAGTGAACTTAGGGTCCCTATTAGAGACTATTTCCTTAGGAAATCCATGCAATCTGAAAATATCCTTCATGAATATTTTTGTAATACCACCAATCTTCTGTGTGGACTTGACTGCTATAAAATGTGCTTCCTTTGTAAAATTGTCCACCACAACCATGATGGAGTCATGTTGTCTCCAATTCATTGACAATCCTATAATGAAATCCATGCAAACAACTTCCCATTTCCATTCTGGAACTAGCAAAGGATGCAAAAACATGTTGGGTGTTGATGCTCAACCTCCACCTCCTGACATTTCATGCATGTTGAAATATACTCAGTAATTTCCTTCTTCATTCCTGGCCAAAAATACTGCTTATTGGCTATAACAATTGTCTTCTGATATCATCAGTGACCAGAATATGGAGCTTGATGGATTTCATCCATAACAATTATCTTCAAGTTTGCTACATTTGGAATATAAATTATGTTTTTATAAGTAAGAATTCCATCTTCTTCCAATTTATATCCCTCATACCTCTTCTCAATACTTTGCTGCTACAATTTGTCTTTTATCTACACATACATTTCATCTTTAGTAACATGATTAACAATCTATTGTCTCAAATATGATTTGAAAATACTAAGAGATGCCACATACATTTCATGCACCTTCCTGCTGAGTGCAACAACCACTTTATTTTCTTTTCCTTTTATGTGTTTGATTTCAAAATCAAACTCATATAAAAACTCCATCCATATAGCTTTCCTAGCATTCAGTGTTGACTTATCAAACACACATTTCAGAGCACAATGATCTGTCCTTAACTCAAATTTTCTCTCCAGTAAGTAATGCCTCCACATTCTAAGAGCATGTACTATGGCTACAAGTTCTAAATCACGAGTGGCATAATTCTTCTCATGATCCTTCAACTTCCTTGAATCATATCATATCACATGGTTGTCCTGCATAAGAAATCCTCCAATTCCTTTACCACATGCATCAGTACACACCACAAAGTGTTTTTCTTGGTCTGCAATCTTCAAGACTGGCGCACTTGTGAGAAGATTCTTCAATTGCTGGAAGCTTTCTTCACACCTAGGTGTCCATTCAAAATTTATCCCCTTCTTTTGCAAAGAAGTTATTGAATGTGTAACCTTGGATAATCCTTCAATGAATCTCCTGTAATATCCTTCAAGTCTCATAAAAGATCTTACATTTGTCTCATTTCTTGGAGTAGGCCAATTCATAATGGCTTCAATCTTCTCAGGGTCCACAACTATTCCTTCCTGTGAGATAATGTGACCCAAATAATGAATTATATATTTATAGAATTCACACTTTCTCAACTTGGCATACATTGTAGAAATTCAGGCCAGCAGTAGATTAATTTTACCCACAACAATTATCAATTGATCATGCAAAATTGCTAACAATGGAGACTGAATATGGAGCTGCAACACAAAATTATATTAATTGAGTGTACAATAGCCAAACCTGTAATAAAATAGGTTGCTGAATATATAGAATACATCAAGAGGTCAAATGCATGAGGAGGCATCCAAAACTAGCATAAAGTAGGCTTACTCAAAATAGGCAAATCCCCCATAGGTGTAAAAAGCTGATCCCAAATCTGTCATGGAGCTCACGAATTGGCAAGGGCGCATGGGAAAGCTAAAGAGTAGTGGAATGGCAGCTCATACATGCTTTTTCATGGAGAAAAGAGTGGAGGATGAAGAGGACAAAAAACTAGTTCACCTCACCTAGTCTTGCTTTCCTATGTGCCTTAAAACACTGAAAAAGCAGGCAGTAAAGCAGAAAAAGTAGATAGGCACCTAGGAGGCCAGGAATAAAGCAGATTTGATTCCTAAGGCTTTCCCAGGCACTACATGAGTTAGATATGGCAAGTTTGACCTCTATGGATAGGCAATTAGCAACTTTCACAAGGTGGGACACATGAGCTACGCAAATAAGACAAAAATAAATGAATTAATGTCTAAGTGGGTAAACTATGGGTTGATTATTCTAACACCCCCCATTAAGCCTGAATTTATGAGTAATAAATCAAAGATATAGGGCCTAGCAACAAGGCTTAGTCACCCTTTTACATACTGCAAGTCCAAATAAACAAGGAAAGAGGCAAAACCAACTTGGGAAAATCCTCCCTTAAACATGGACTGTAAAAAAAAATTGTAGAATCTTGTCTCTACTCATGCCTTTAGAGCATGATCAGCAATCCCTAGCAGTGATTTGAGATTGCTAAAGGTCTTCTCACAAAATGCTTTGGTTAAGATATCAGCTACTTGTTCTGAAGATGAACAAAAGAGTAGGTGAATGGTGGCATCATGCACAAGCTCTCTGATGTAGTGCATGTGAATCTCAATGTGTCTAGTTCTCTGCTTCTGAACTGGATCTTTGTAGATTCGAATGGTACTCTGGTTATCACAGTAGATGGTAGTTGAGTACTCAGGTTGAAAACCACACTCTCCGAGTAAACCCTGCAACCATAAACAATGAGTTGCTGCATTAGCAACTCCTCTGTACTCATCTTCTAAAGATGAGAGTGCAATGGCACTCTGTTTCTTGCTTGACCAGCTGATTGGAACTTCTGCAAGCATGAACACATACCCTGAAGTGGACTTTCTATCTGTGCTATCACCTGCCCAATCACTGTCAGTAAATCCAATCAAATCAAGATTAGATTTTGCCTTATAGAAGATCCCATGTGTCCTTGTTCCCTGAACAAAGTTAAGGATCCTTTTGGCTTCTTTCCAATGGATCTCATGAGGCTGATCCATGAATCTAGAAGCCACACTTACTACATAACAAATATCAGGTCGATTATGTGTCAAATACAATAAACATCCAATCAGTTTTCTATACAGTGTATTGTTTACCATCGGTGGAGAATCATCTTCCTCCAGCTTCACTCCTGAAAGGAAAGGAGTTTTGCTTGCTTTGCAGTCTTGCATTCTGAATTTGATAAGCAAATCCAAGGCATAACTGGACTGGTGCACCTTTATTCCAGCTTTGGTTTGAGCAATCTCAAGCCCCAGAAATTGACTTAAGAGCCCCAAATCTATCATGGAGAAGGCTTGGTTCATAGCTCCTTTTAAGGAAGCAATCTCAGCCTGTGAGCTTCCTGTAATGAGGAGGTCATCAAAATATAACAAAATGATCATTAATGAACCATTAACAGACTTCAAATAGACATTTGGATCTGATTTGCACCGAACAAAATTCAGAGATACCAAGAAGCTATCTTTCTTGGCATACCAAGCCCTAGGGGCTTGCTTTAGCCCATACAATGACTTTATCAACCTGCACACAAGAGAAGGGTTAGTAGAAAAAACTTGAGGCTGCTGCATATATATCTCCTCAGTGAGATCTCCATTCAGGAAGGAACACTTTACATCCATTTGATGTACCTCCCATTGCCTTGAGGCTGCAATGGCTAGAGCTGGCCTGATGGAATCCATCTTTGCCACTGGGGAAAAGGTCTCATTGTAATCGATGCCATGAACCTATGAGTAGCCTTTAGCTACCAATATATCCTTTTACTTCAGTGGTGAACCATCAGAAGCAAACTTGGTCTTATAGACCCACTTGCACTGGACTAACTTTCTTCCTGGAGGAAGATCCACTATCTCCCATGTGTTGCTCTTTTGGAGTGAGCTGAACTCCTCCTTCATGGAAGCTTGCCATCTTGGATCTCCTGATGCTTCTTCATATGTTTGAGGATCATAATCCACCATCAAATAGCATTTTTCAGCAAACATAGGGTCCTTCATGCATAGACCACTCTCAAATTGAGATCTAGTCCTCCTTGGGTCATTGGGATCCCCAGCTAGCTCTCCTGCTGCATGTAGTGTATTGGCTGCCCATTTTGGCCTTTTGGGGCTGTTTGGGTCTGCAATGAACTCATCTCCATCAGAAAAATAAGAATCAGCATGTTCAACAAAATCTTTACTTACTTCTTGAGGTTTAGGTGGTGAAGAGGCTTCACCAACTTCCACTTCTGCAAGGGGTTCTTCTTCAAACTGAACACACCTTTCGATGAAGGCTTTGTTTGTGCTCAATTTTATCAACTTATACCCTTTTGAATCTTCAGAATATCCCACAAAAAGACACTCTTGGCTTTGGGGCTGCAAAGCCTTCCTCTTCTCTGTCGGGATTCTAGCCCATGCCTTTGAGCCAAAAATCCTAAAATGGGTCACATCTGGCTTGTTCCCACTCCATGCTTCGAAGGGAGTCATGCCATCAAGATGTTTGTGAGGCACCCTATTCTGGATATAGGCTGCACAGTTGATAGCTTCATCCCAGTACTTTGGTGGCAAATTTTTGGCCTCCATCATGCATGTTGCCATCTCCTTCAGTGATCTGTTCTTCCTCTCAACAACACCATTTTGCTGTGGTGTGTAAGGGATAGAATGCTGCATCTGAATACCTGCATCTACACAATAGTTAATAAACTCAGAATTGACATACTCACAACCATTGTCAGATCTGAGGACCTTGAGTTTCCTTCCACACTGGTTTTCAACCAAAACCTTAAAGACTTTGAATAGGCCAAAAACTTCAGACTTGTGTTTCATGAAGTGAACCCAACAATACCTGGAAAAATCATCAATAAAGGTCAATGCATATTTAGCCTGACTCATGGACATATGAGGGAATGTGCCAGCAACATCGCTGTGAATCAGCTCGAGGGGTGCAGAGGTTCTCTCATGACTAGCTTTCTCAAATTTGTGCTCTGGGTGTTTTCCTAGGATACAACCTTGGTAGACTCCTTTGGAAAATTTTATCTTGGGAAACCCTATGACCATTTATTTCTCACTAAGATCAGACATATACTTTTAATTTAGATGGCCAAATATTTCATGCCACAGCTTGCTGGCTTCATTAGCATGAATGAGAAGAGCAGAGGGGTTTGAGTAAGGTAGGAAGTGTGAGAACATGTATACCTTTTGAGCATGATTTACAACTCCTTTTGCAATGACTCTACCAGTTGAAATCTCTGTGATCTCAACTTCATTGGGGGAGAATATGAACTTCTTAGGAGACCCAGTGTGGGTCATCTGGTACACTGACAGGAGGTTGGAGGCGAGACCAGGGAAATATAGCACAATGTTGAACTTACCATGATCAAGATCTATTCTTCCTTTGCCTTTACTTTCAGTGAGAGAGTCATCTCCCAGTACAATAGATGGTCCTTTTGACATATCCAATGAGGAGAAGGCCTCCTTAGTCGAAACCATGTGTCTTGAGGCTCCAGAATCTATGATAAAACTGGGTGAGCTTGATGTGCTAGCAACTAGAGCATGAACTCTCTCTCTGTCATCGGAACTTGATCCTCCTTCTCTCTTCTTTGAGCTTTCTGGAAGGGAGATTCCATTCTTCTCCAGGATATTGGTCAGCATATCAATCTGTTTTTTCATACAAGAGCTTTCAGTGTGATTTCCCTTCAAACAGTATGAGCACTTGTTCATTTCACCTTTGTTTTTCTTCTTCTGGGTATTTTTCTTAGGACCTTGTTGATCCTCTGGAGACTGCTTCTTGTCTCTCCTTTGTTCAGGTGGATTTTTAGCTTTATTTTTTCTTTTTGAATCCACCCTTGAATCTCCAGCAATCAAATCTTTATCTTTGGATGGTTTGATGGTGCCCATCATCACCAGCTTGTCTTGTTCTTGTGTGAGAGATTCCATGAAATCTGCAAGGCTAGGCATCTTCCAGGTTCGAGCTGTGAGTTTTGTGGCATAAAAGGTCGAAAAAAATACTGAGTAGTCAGGTTCTAGCTTCAAGAGGATGGCCAATACGAGCTGATCATCTTTCTTTTCGATACCACACTGCTTCAGCTGCAAAACTAGTGCTTTGAACTTGGAGAAATATAGCTGCAGGGATTCAAAGCTACTGGGACTCAGAGAAATCAGCTCATTTTCGATCTGATCTCCCCTCATCTCATCTGTCTTTCCAAAAAGATCAGAAATATTCTCCCATAATTGATCCGGTGAAGTTAATCCATCGAGATGGAAAAGGAGGTCTCGGGAAATACTGAGACATAGGAGGCCATAGGCCTCATCTCTCCGATTGTGCCATTTGATATTCTTTGCAGTAGCATTGGGCTCTGCTTCTATAGCCATAGTCACCCTGTAGAGGCCTTTCCCTCTCAACAAGATCTCCATCTCTGCTTTCCATTCAAAATAGTTGAAGGGAGTCAAGATAGTTTTCTGTGAATCCATAGCTTTAGAAAATCTGTCCCGGCTGTCAATAGAAGGCTCCCAATCTTGATGTCGAACCTGCAAAATAATTTTTGAAGGAGAGTAACAACCTACAATGGCTCTGATACCATGTAGAAATTCATTCCAGCAGTAGATTAATTTTACCCACAACAATTATCAATTGATCATGCAAAATTGCTAACAATGGAGACTGAATATGGAGCTGTAACACAAAATTATATTAACTGAGTGTACAATAGAAAAAAATATAATAACATAGGTTGCTGAATATATAGAATACATGAATAGGTCGAATGCATGAGGAGGCATCCAAAACTAGCATAAAGCAGGCTTACTCAAAATAGGCAAATCCCCCATAGGTGTAAAAAGTTGATCCCAAATATGTCATGGAGCTCATGAATTGGAAAAGGTGAATGGGAAAGCTAAAGAGCAGTGGAATGGCAGCTCATACATGCTTTTTCATGGATAAAAGAGTGGAGTATGAAGAGGACAAAAAACTAGTTCACCTCACCTAGTCTTGCTTTCCTATGTGCCTTAAAACACTGAAAAAGCAGGTAGTAAAGTAGAAAAAGCAGATAGGCACCTAGGAGGCCAGGAATAAAATAGATTTGATTCCTAAGGCTTTCCCAAGAACTACATGAGTCAGATATGGCAAGTTTGACCTCTATGGATAGGCAATTAGCAACTTGCACAAGGTGGGACACATGAGCTAGGCAAATAAGACAAAAATAAATGAATTAATGTCTAAGTGGGTAAACTATGGGTTGATTATTCTAACATACATCTGATGATCCCTTAGCAATTGAAATGCCAATCTCAAATGTTGTTCATGTTCTTCCTTATTCATATAATAAATAAGAATTTTATCAAGGAAAACAAGAACAAACTTGTCCAAATACCTACTGAAAGCACTATTCATAAGGAACATAAAGGTAGCTAGTGCATTTGTTATACCAAGTGGTGCCACTACAAACTCTTAATGTCCATAACTTGTTCTAAATGATGTCTTATGAATATATTCATCCTTGACTCTTACCTAATGGTAACCAGACCTCAATTAAATCTTGGAAAATACCTTTTCTCCTCTCATATGATCAAAGTGGTCATCAATTCGAGGTAAAGGATATTTATTCCTCACGGTGAATTTATTCATTTGTATGTAATCAATACACAGCCTGCGTGTACCATATTTCTTTTTAACAAACAGAATTGGTGCTCCCCAAGGAGACACACTACACCTGATATACTTCTTCTCCAACAAATCTTGTAGATGCATCTTTAGCTCTAGCATTTTTGGTGTACTCATCCTATAGGGTGTCTTGGACACTGATTATGCTCCTGTCACAAGTTCAATTGTGAAATCAATGTCCCTCTTTGGGGGAAGCCCCGGAATTTCATCAGGAAAAACATACCTAAATTCTTACAACACATGAAATTCCTCTAACCTAGGAGTTTCATTCGCTGTTGCCTCGAACACATGTGATGCATACAACCTACAACCTTTCCTACATAATTTATTCAACTACATTACCGAAATCCTCCTTACAGAGATCACCTTTGGAATGCCCCTTACAACCCTTAAGTTTCCTTCTTCATATGTGCATTCAAAAGTCTTATTATAACAGTCAATATTAACTCTGTGAGCCTCTAACCAATCCATTCCAATGAGGACATCATAGAAACCAAGTGGTAAGACATTCAAGTCTACACAACTGACTAATCCATCTATAACCAATGGACATTTTTCAACCACTTCACTGACCTTTAGGCCTAGTCCCAATGGCTAGATGAACTAACCATGATTTTCTATGCTTTAACTTATTAAAATCACAAACATCAAAAAATATAGGAGTAATATAACTGTGAGTAGATCCAATATCAATCAAAATAGAAATAGATTTCTTAACAATCTTACTTGCAACTTCAGTCACCATTAACCGATGATCTTCCTAGAGGTCATCCAGTGCTGCATAAATCATAGGGACAGTCCTTTCTAATTGACCCAAATTTTCTACTTCTTGAATGTTGTGAGATTGCCTCACATACCCATTCTCAAGTGAACAATTCTTGCACATGTGGGGTCCTCCACATTACCAACACTTGAGTGGTTCTCTGTACTGTTGTGGATCTCTTGGATTTTCCTCCATCACTCTGGCTGGCTTATTCATATCTTGTGATGGTTGCCTCTGCTGATTTATGAAGTGAGAAGGTTTGAAACATTTCTTCCACTGAGCATACTTTTCATTCTTTTTGTCCTTTCAAACCTTATGGATATCAGGTGTTCCCTTTCTTTTCTCATAGCAATACTTATCTTTCCTTATTCCTTCTTCTAGAGTTCTAGGTTCATAAAAATCAATTCTCTCTTTGTAGGATTGAGGTAGCCCACTCAAACAATGCTGGATTTTTACTTTGTCATATTTTATATACCTAACATACCTTAAGAGTTCTAAGAACTTATTTTCATACTCTTCCATGGTCAGCTACCCCAATTTCAGGCCATGTAATTCTTTGATATTGTCATCATAGTACCTATTAGAGAGGTAATTCTACTGGAAATACTTCTTGAATTGTTTCCACACAATTTTTGTGTCATTAATATTATTTACCTTACCGAGGTGCTCCCACCATATGGATGTTCTTCCATTCAAGTTGAAGATGGCTACCCTAGCCTTCATATTTCTTGAATAGTCTTGGATGTGGAAATATTTATTCATCCCAAGAATCCAATCTTCATCTTCTTGACTAGTCTTTACCTCTTCATTAAAGGTAGGAGGCCTTGCTTTTTTGAACTCGTCACGTGAGTTGTTTCTGTAGCGCTTCTTTCTCTTTTCTATGTGATATGAAGATCTCAAACCTCTAGTGGATCCTTCAGAGTTAGATGACCCACTAAAATACCTCTTTATCTTTCTGGAACTTCTCTTACTACCTTCTGGTTTTTCTGTACAACACCCAGAGCACATCCGCCTTTGGATGCCTATCAAACTTTGCAGCTTGCACTCAGCTAATTCTTCTATTCCTGAGATTTAATCATGATTCTCATAGAGGCTGCAATATCTAGCGAAGTATCTTGAAATATTATCCCATTAGACTCTATATCAGTATTTCCAACTCGAATGTTTTCTCCCATAGCATCTTCCTCATTCTAATAGGGATTCTGAGCATCATACCTGTCGTATGTTCTCATGGTTGAGCCAAAAACCCACTTTTTCAATATGCACTATGACTTTGCAAAATTTGTTAACAACATCATTTGTTAGCTCCATAGCAATTTCAGAATTCAAACCATTTACTTACTATCAACTAGCCCATCTAGGATCAATGATAAAACCATTAACTCTGATACCACAATGTAGTGTAGTACAATGTTGGTATCAAAGGATATTTTTGTCTCTCTCAACTACTCATTCTATCCCATCTAGGCCCAGCGCTGTAACCCGTAGCTTTGACACCACAATGTAACGTCCCCATACCCCATAATGTGGATTAATTAAAAATTTATTTCAATAATCCTTGATCTCCTTCTAAACATAGGACATGGACATTAACACATGCTTCAACCTTCATTCTCAGGATTATAAACCACTGCAATTGTCATTCTACCCTTGACAGATCCCTTCTGTGACCGAAAACACCTTTTCCGCATTGAACCTGTCCTTTCTGCACTTCGCGTTCCACACATTTGCTTTCCTCCCTTCTGACCTCAAAAATTGAAAATTGGAAACATAATGTACAATGGAAACATTTAACAACTCTTCCATCTTCCACCTTTCTCACTTTTTCTCTTCGCCTTTCAACCCTGGATATCTAAAATCAGAAACTTAACGTGCGATGGAAACCTTAAACCACTCTACCTCTTTCGACCTTCTACACTTCTGCTTTCCGCCTTTCGACCTCAAAAATTAGGAATCGTAAACTTAATGTGCAATGAAAACCTTTAACCACTTTTTCACCTTCTTCCTTCTGCACTTTCATTGTCTGCCTTCTGACCTCGGAAATCAGGAATTAGAAACTTAACTTTCAACCTTAGCCTCTTCTATACTTTTGACTTATTCTTTTCCACCATGGACTTTAGAAATTAGAAAACACACTCTCTCCCTTGTTTTCAACTGCCCTTTCTGCCTCCTGCCTTCGGCCTTTTGCAAGAGCATCTTGGGGTGTGGAAACACAACAATTCTTCCCTATTCAACTTTCCCTTTTTCGGTTTCTTCCTTTTGCCTCCTGTAGGAGGATTCCAAGGGGTAGAAACACTAGGTCAGTCGCCTCCTGACTCTGTAACAGGATTCTAACCTCCATGAACTTAGGGAAATGCATTGCAAAAACAAAACGCATGTACAGAAGTAAAATGCATGAAAACATAACAGAAGTAAACTTGTACTTAACCATCAATAAGCATTCAATCATGATCATAACAACTCATAAGAAAATACATATCATAAACAAGCATAATAGAGATACTTATCTTGATGATTAAGTTGTCCCACAATTAGCTATGTTCCTACAACGTTCCACCCAACCATAGGCCAGTGTATTCATTAATCTCTTAACACCACTTCTACCTTCGAGGTAGGAATGATTTCCACAAGGAACTAGGGAACAAGACACTTACATATAGCCAGAACTCATAACACACAGTTAAGCCAATAGATGGGTTTCATAGGCTACACAACCAAGCCATATCACAATTGGGTTTATTATAATATATAGGAAATAAGACAAAACACTTTTGTGTTTCATAGGCTACACAACCAAGCCAACAAATAGTTTGGTTTTACATACTGTGCACAATCAAGCCAACATCTACATTAAGGACTAGCCATGCCAACAGATGGGTTTCAAAGGATGCTCAACCAAGCCATCTTTCACAGTTGGGTTTCATGGGTTGTCCAATAAAGGATTACACACATGGCCCAAAGAAAAAAAAGACACAACCAAGTAAACTCACAGTTGGGTATCACAGGCTTCTCAGCCAAGCAAAGATGCAATTTGGTTTCACAAGACGCCAAACCAGTCCAATATACAATTGGGTTTCATAGGTTGTCAGCCAAGCCAATCTCCTTTGGATTTTATAGGATTCTAAGGCATTGGATAGGAAGAACTGCTAATCTAGTGAGCTCATCCAAATACGTAAGGACACATTCACAAGACCTATCTATCTGGGTATCCACATTTCCTACACACCCAACACAAGGAAGTGTCCCCTTCTCTGCTCCACAATCCCTTGGGCTACACCTTCCCTTCCAGTGCTCTTCAGGATGTGCAGAGCAGATTCAGCAGCCACTCTTATCTTATTGTGAGGTTCCACACCAAGTTTAATAAGAACATTCTACATCTCTTCCACTCCTAAGTATTGCATACAGTTGAGACCCAAACTAGGGTGCACATATCACAACAAACCACAGGGAGACTCAACAACACGGGGCTCCACTCTGAAACATAGATAAAAGGTTTGCATACCACTCTGTAACATAGAGAAACAATAGGGTTCACTTACACACAGTTTATAACATTGTGGAACAACACTTCCGCGACTCAGGGTAGTCGAACATCAACAATGCATACGTAAATTATAGAATGCCCCCATATGAATAAGGGTGAATGAATGAATACTAAAATGACCATCCCGAACCTCTTAGGAATAACAAAACCTTCTGTGTGTCTCGGAGAAAGGAAGGATTGGGAATGCACCACATGGTTACTTGTTGTAGAAGCAAGAACACAACCTCCGAGACTGTAGACTTGCAGGTTTTCTCAAACACATAATCATACTTCCATTCCTTTCTTTGCACAAGGAATTAACTGCCTCATCCAACTTCTGGAAGAAATTAATGATTGAGGATGGAGAAAATAAGGTAGCCGAGGGTTCATGGGTTTCCCCATTGACATCTGGTCACACCCTATTGGCTCAAGTGGTTTGACTAACTCCCCACCCTATCCCTTGTGGAATCATGCCCCCATCTCTTTAACATTGCAATCCCATAGCTAGCTATGTTATTTCTATTAAGCTGTGCATTTACATGATATTCAAAATGCTATGTGTTTGACTTATCACCAAAACCATAGGTATCAACCTTGATCACCTATACAAAAAACATCAATCAATGGAAGGTCCTTGTCCTTCATCTCCTCTCCATGATTCAAATACAATACATACATCATATACAATCTTAAAACCATGGGGTTAAAATCGGGGTGTTACAAATGAGGACAACTCCACTCTGTGGATTGGTGGAGAACCTAGAGCCCCTATCTTTCTAATTGCTTGGCATAGGAGAAACATTACATTTCTAGATAAAGTCAATCAGTTGGCTGTATTTTAATAGAAGGTAATCTCCACTTGTGTTGATATGATATCTCAGCAATAGGACATTGATCTGCAAGGAAGCAGTCAGATATGGGAATTTTCCCTGTAGCACTAAGGGCAACAGACACGTTTTGTTTTGAAAATTTTAAATATGCCATGTCAAGGGTACCTAGATATGTTAAATGTATGGAGTCCTGTGACCTAAAATGGTTGGGTTTGAGTTTTAGATTCCCTCTTATTTGGTGGCCAGACAGAGACTACGAGGGAACCTATAGGATGCTAAAGAAAGTTGAAAGAGACTGTTGGGGTGCTCTGATCATTAGCAATGGGTTTTTGCAACCAGAGGTACTAGAACTGTTATTTAACCTCACAAATTTTCATAGGAAGAGTCTTGAGTCTGGTTCAGACTTAGACTAGTTCAAATTGTTACATGAGGATATGTAATCAGATAGCTGGGGGGAGATGTTGGGTCCTCAATTTACCCCTTTTTACCCTACTCTGTTTCATCCTTTCTCCCTATTTTTGTCCCCATTTTGAAGTTGAATCCTTATCTTTCTCTTACAAATAAGCATGAAAGTCCCAGGTATAAATCATTATTCATTATTTATTTTTATGCTTGGTTTTACTTACAATTATGAATTTTACCTTTCATCCGTGCTGATTTGTTAAAGATTTGAAAGAAGGAGTTAGAATCACTAGGTAGTGCAATTGCAACAACTCATGATTCAAACAGAATTCCCTGGGTTGACAATTAAATATTTAACATTGTTCTTGTTAAGTAATTAATAAGTATATAGAATTCCAAACATACACCAACTTAAATGGTGTATTCCCTGTCAACCTTTTGTAGGTAGTGCGATAAGCCAAACAACTACCAGAATATTCAAATCCCAATCACCGCAGTTTCTGTTGGAGACCTTTGTGAGAGCATTCTCCAACACCTTATTGAATTCTTCAACTATCCCATTATCTTACGGATGATAAGGGGTACTCTTCTTATGCTATATCTAGAATTCTTCTTCCAGTGCACTGATGGTGCGATTGATGAAGTGACTCCCTTGGTCACTCATCAAGATCTTTCGACAACCAAAGTGAGTGAAAACATTGTCAAATAGAAACCTTACTGTAGTTGTAGCAGCGTAATCTATAACTGGGGTATATTCTCCCCACCTTGTCAGATAATTTGTTGATGTAATGATATATCATGCACCAATTCTCTTTCCTAGTGGGTTGATTGGTCCCAAAACATCCACTGCCCATTTATCAAATGGGTGCAGTGTTACCTGAGGTACTAACGACATCTCATTCCTTCATGATGACTTCCCAGTTATTTGGAAAACATCACAAGGCTGTGCATAGTTTGTTACATCCCCATTGAGTGTTGGCCGCCATATTCCTGTGTTGAGTACCTTCCTTGCAGTAACTCAACCTCAACAGTGTCCACCTACAATGCCCGCATGTGCTTCCACCAATACCCTCTCCTGATCATGCGGTAGTACACATCACTGTAAGATCTCATTAGGTCCCATCTTATAGAGTTCTCCAGCAATAAACAAAAAATATGCATCCTGAAAAGTCAACTACTTCTTCTGGTTCATAGTGAACCCTTCTGGTGTTGTTCCTGTTTCCAAAAAATGAACTATTTTCTCATAGTAATCGTCAACCATTCCAACCCTGAATAGTTGTGCATTAGATAACCCATCTTCAATGTTCATTGGTTCTTCACCTGTCTCAATTCGTGACAAATGGTCAAGTCCTACATTAAGGTAACCCGGCTTCACAATAATTTCGAAATCAAACTCTTCGAAGGGGAGTAGCCAATGGCATGTATTTAGCCCCAACACAGGCTTATTCACCAGGTATTTCAATGCAGAGTGATCGATGAACATATTGAAATTCCCTCCCAACAAATAGTGTCAAAATTTCTGCAATGCGCACCATTTCCAACCCTTCTCTCTTTGTCATGGTATAATTATTCTCCACAAATGACAACTTTTGACTAGAAAAAGCAATAGGGTGATCAATATTCGCTTCTCCTAGTTACGTTAACACCACTCCTAGTGCGACTGATGACGCATCAACATGAACATAGAATTCATTCATCCAATCCAGAAAAACTAAGATTGGTGTTGTAGGCATCTTCATCTTTAATGTGTCAAAAATTCCCCGACACTCGCGACTCCATTCAAACTGTGCATCCTTGTTTAGCAGCTTCTCCATAGGTGTTTTTATCATGACATATCCTCTTATGAACTTGCGATAATATCATGTATGGCCTAATGTCACTCTAATTTGCTTAAAATTCATGGGTGGCAGAAACTTAAGAATAAGTGCAATCTTAGATGGATCGACCAATAGGCCTTCCTTACAAACAATGTGCCCTAGCAACATCCTGAAAGGCACACAAAATATGCACTTCTTTGAATTCATCGCAATCTGATGTTGTCGACGTCGCTCCAATATGAGTCGTAGATTTGCAAGTTGATCCTTTACCAACCCATACACCATCCAATCATCCATGTATACTGCCAATAATTTCTATATAAAATCCTTGAATGCGATAGCTACGATCCTGGAGAATATCGCAAGTGCATTCTTAAGTATGAAAGGCATCACCGTGTACTAAAAACATCATGATTCAATAACACAATTTCTCTTATGTCAATACTCTTTCACGATATTGATCCAATGATAGCCAGAAAATCCATCCATGAATGAATAGATCTCTTAAGAACCCACTCCTTCTAATACTTCATCAGTAAACATCATCGAAAATGGATCATGAAGGAATCTATCATTCAGTTTCCTAAGATCAACACAAATACAAACCTTACATGTCTTCTTATCTTGTACCACAATAGGAGTGATCCACTTCAATTCTTCAACTGCTTCTATTATTCTAGTGTCCAACGTCCTATTGATTTCAGCCTTTACTCTCTCTTTGTATCGCGAATTCAAGCGATACGACTGCTGCTTTATGGGCTTCGCATATGGCTTCAGTGGGATTTTCATTTCTCTCAAATATCCTAATATCCCATTCATTTCAGAAAACTTCATTGGAAACAAGTATTGAAATTCATGCAGCAGATTTGTGATTTTCGCCATGGTTTCTTCATCCCAGTAGTCTCCAATATTCATGAATTTTGGTTCCTCCTCTGTTCCAATATTGACCTTCTGAATCTTCAATGGTTGATTAAATTTATCTATATCCATCTTTGGTGCCATGATATCCTGAATCCCTTTAGATTCTGGAATATTGATGTTATGTAGGTCATCTTCATCCTCATGCCCTCCTATAACAATGTAGCAGTCCATCATCGACTGCATCATTGGTGCTTCATGCGGGTCCACATGATATGCGACTAGAACTACCTTCAACACAACGTCGCAGATATGTTGTAGGTCACTATGAATCATGGGATCAACATCTGCAAAATGGAAGGTGTGACTGAAGCAAACTGACAACTCTTCCCATGTTGTAATCTCTTTGTGAAGTTCGGCTGATACATACCATTGTTGCGACATTTCAACCAATGTGTGAACA
Source organism: Pseudotsuga menziesii (assembly GCA_001517045.1). Classification (NCBI taxonomy): domain Eukaryota; kingdom Viridiplantae; phylum Streptophyta; class Pinopsida; order Pinales; family Pinaceae; genus Pseudotsuga; species Pseudotsuga menziesii. The sequence goes on along the minus strand of LPNX010436133.1, from coordinate 463,619 downwards.
AAAGAATGTACCCATTCATTCTTTGGTTGTGACACCCACATGGTATGAAATGCAATCAAATGATCATTAGGATAATTATTCCCATCATACTTCTCATCTTGGTATTGTTCTATTCCACTGAAGCGAACTTCCATCAATCTATGACATAGCGACCACCCATTGATCAGTTTCTTGTGTGTTTCCCACCACCACGTTGGATTAGTTTTCAATGCTTCATCCAATGCCAATAACCTATGTGGTTCTGACACCCTATATTCAATATCAACCAGAAATTTAGGTAAATCAGACAGTCCCTCATAGGTTGGTAACTCAACAATCGTTGTTGCGACTCATCATAACGATTGAGTAATTCAGCCACACTTTCGAATAGATACCTCATGCATTCAATTCTTCCAATTCTCCAAGGCATCATCAGAATCCGATGATGTCTAGATAGAGCTTCACCTACCTAGCTCTCCATCGATAGTAAGGTGGACATAGTCTTCTAAAATATTGTACGCATAATCCTATCCCCCTACAAATTCTTCCTTAACTAGTTCAAAAAACCTTTTTCCTTCATTTGGATCCATCAGGGCTATGTTGCAGCCGCAACTGTTTTCCCCAAATTTTCAAATTTTGGATCCCCTTATTATTTTTAGCATTGCTTTGAATCGTTGGATCCATGACCCCTTTGTCATGTTTTAATTTTGGAATATATTAAGGTTAACTCTCCTCCTGTTTTTAAAAATTGTTTATGTTTGAAACTACTGTGGATCGCAGAGTTTAGAGTCTGGTTTGTTGCCTTTTGAAATGTGTTTTCTTTTTGTAAGCCTGCTTCTCATGCTAGCCACTATTTTGGAGGTCATTTAAACAACTTATCCGAACCTTGTTTCCTTAGGGATCCTTCATTGCGGAAATCAAGCGATGATCTTAACTTCTTTGTTGTCGCGTCTTTTTGTTTGACTTGTTTATATTATCGAAGGCTGGTCGAGGATGAACCGGAACATTTGTTCTTTGTAAAGCCGTTGTTTTGGAGGTGAAATAGGTTTTGAACATTGCAAAACCTTAAGTTGTTCAAAACACTTAGCATTTTTATTGATCTGGCGTCATAGTATGTTTTGGATCAGAGGCTGCTGTCTGTTTATCTTCCGCCGTTGCGGCTCCCAAAGAAACTAGGTACCCGCCATGTAAGTGGTCCGCCCATCGATGCGTGTCGGTTTTTAGTTGCATGTCTATAGCCTTTCTTCTTTCAACCTTGTGTCTGTCTAATGCACTTACCTTCGGACGTCGATGTCTTTCCAATTTCCGAATGGAATCTTTTTCGCCCAAAATTTAGGTCATAGCCCTTCCAACTCCGATAGGCTTAATGGTCTCACAGTGCCCGTCGCCTGTTAAGACCCGCTTATGCGGCTGTAAATGAGACTACCCGGCCAATGTTTAGTGTTTTAAGCCACCTATGAGTTTTCTCTTCCCGTCGTTGGTGAGTTTTTGAAACCCATGTGTGGATGAGATAGTGGTGCCGACACTTGTTAAGGTTTTTAGAACAGGAATGCAGTACATGGCCTCTCTTGATGATTAATCATCCTGGTTGATGTAGTTTGATTTTATTGAAAATGTAGTCCCAATGAATGATAAATGTTGTTTAATTGCATATGGATCCAAGAAAATTTTACAAATGATTACTGCGAGAAGGCATAGCTGGGAGGAGAAGTAGCATAAATTTTGGCTAGACCGTGAGAAGCTCGTACTGAAATCAACGAGACCTCAAGGAGGGAAAATAAAAGACAAAGTAGAATGGATGATGACAAAATCCCAGGCTTGGAAAGATCCATCAGTTAACGAGTATATCTCATTTTGTAAGTTAAAATCAGAAAACGTAATGCATGAAGTGGACCATGAGCACTCACAGAAAAGACAAAATGATGATCTTTGATGGTTTCGGGGAGCCCAAAGGTCACACGATTGGGGCAGCCCAAACGGTTGGCTGATTTGGTTTAAATGTAGGACAGTTAGAGTTTATAGGGGATTTTTCCTAGGGCAAACTTGTGAACTATTTTTTGTAAGAGGAACTATTTCGTTTTACAATGAGAAATTGCAAATTTTGCCTGTTGGAGAAGGTGCTAGGTGGAATGTTTCAATGTGATAAAATGAACAATGTTGAAGGGGAACTATTTCATTTTTTATTGTGTTTCAATAACTGTGAGAGCGTTCTAACCTTCTGAACCTATGTTCTTGCCTGAATGTTCTCTAGTATATTCTGTGACGTTTTCCACTATGAGTAATGGGATTGTTTTTAACTGGTGATGAGCTATCTTGTCATGTATACTTTTATTCATGTTTATATGTTTTTGTTATAAGAACAACTATTTGTGATTCACCATAACACATGGGAAGTATTGCATTACTCATGAATTAATATCTAGCTCTCTAGAGATAGCCTAGTTAGTACTTCTTTTCTTGCTTTGTGTGTGATTTAGGTGCTTGTGCGTTTTAATACGAAAGGTAAGAACCTGCACATCACTTTCTGAATACTCCTGGCATTATTTATCAAATATACATGTTAAATAGGCACATGTATATCATACTTTAAGTCAAAAATACAAAATATATATACGGTGGACTGGGCCGCAACCAGTAAAACCTTTAATTTTTGTTACTTGACCTATGGTAGCCGGACCGCAAACCAGACGGATTCCCCACACCAAACAGTCATGGGCTAGTTGGGAACGTTGACTGGGGAGAATCCCTTACTATTGTCGCCTACGAATTTCTAGGCCTCAACATTTTTTGGTGCTAGAAGGAGGGCCGCCAGTACATGGATGGCCGAGGAAACCCATTTTCTTGAGACTTTTCCACTGGTAACAGTTCAGGAAGCAGTTTGTTTTCCAATCCAATTCCGAAAGAAGTGGGTAGAGAACATTTAAATTCTGTCGACAACGAAGTTGTTAATAATATGAGAAGACACACTAGGGAATATGTAAAGAAGATTGGAGGATTTCCAATCATCCCTGAATTGCCCAGAAGAGAATATAAAAGGAAATATCGTCCTATATTGGAAGACTCAGTGCTAGTTGGGGATTGGGAAGAACTTGTAGAAACAACCATACAGGAAGTTGTACAACCTTTGAATCAAGTAGGCCCTGATACTGCTCACATTTCTCCTGTTCATACTCCTATTTTCTCACCTCCTCACTCTCCACCCAGACTCATGGCAGGCGTAAACGCAAATGAACCTCCCAACCCACCGAATCCACCACATGCCTAGAAAGCCAGGTCACCTTTAAACCTAACACCTCCTTTGCATGATTTACCTCAATATTTTGAAAAGATGCTGCCCAAGTTTGACCCAAGTGAGAAGGTTCTAGTAGATGACCACTTGCAAAGTTTCTATTTGGCAATAGAAGGATTAAGGGCTGGGGAACATGAGGATGTAGTTTGTAGACTTTTCCCACACACCCTTAAGGGAGCTGCAACATCATGGTACTTTGGTTTGCCTGCAAACTCTATCCCTGATTGGGATACCTTCAAGAGGATTTTTAGAAGTAAGTATGCGACCCAAAAGACTCATGCAGCCCTCATGAAATGACTATGCCCCTTAAATAAAGAGAGAAAGGAAAAGGTGCACAACTTCATGCAAATATTTGCAACGTACCTCAAGAATTTTTGTGAAGCTGACAGACCTTCAGATAAAGTCCTGATTGAATATTATACCTCATCTTTAGGACCCGAGTTGGCCATGTTTGCCAAAATAAAGTCCAATCCTACTCTAGTGGAGACCTATGAGGAGGTGGAAAAGTTAGAGGCTGAAAGGGAAAGCATCGGAGATTATCCTGAACGATCAGGAGAGAAAAATGTGGGGAGGAAAGCTTTGTTGTTTACCAACCCTAAGGAAGAGCAGTCACCAGATTTTGAAGGAATGGAAAAAATGATGCAGAAGCTTTCTAACAGAATCATAGACTTGGAAAAAGAAAAGGAATCCTAGAAGTTCTACAAGCCTTATTACAAGAAAAGGGAAGATAACAACCAATCCCAACCCCCTCCACATAATTCAGAATCTATGAATTTGAGAGAGGTAGGAATGGACAATTTCTGCACTTTCCATTAGCAACCCCACTCTGAGAAGAATTGACCTCAATGGATAAACTCAATGATGTTGGTCATGAATCAGCTGTTGGATTCTAAATTGACAGAAGATGGAGATGAAGAAAGAAAATACAGCAATACATCAACAAAAGAACAAGAGGATGAAACCATGGTTCTATGGGACGGTGTTTCTTTGTTTGATGCCGAAGAGGAAAAGGTTTTGGGACACGAAAACATCCTGGAAATGAATGTAACAACAAGAAGCGAAGGGTTGGCTAAAGAAAACAGTCTCATTCTCCCAAAGATTAAAAGGCTTCAAAATAATGCTAAGAAATTTCAAAATAATTCCTCAGCTGATAAAATTCCCGAATTCACCATCACCAGTCAAGATCCTAGACAGAATGATATGTTTGCCAAGCCCAATGAAGAAAAAATGAATGTTGATAAACTACATCCCACCGAACCTCAGATGGATTATGAGATTGTGGAAGATATAAAGAAGGTAAAGGAGAATATCTCATTATTTGAACTGTGTAAGGTGCCGCAACAAAAAGAAAAACTATTGAAAGCGCTTGAAGCATCAGAGGGGAGGCTTCCCACTGACAATCAACCCAAGGAAGAAGAAGAAATCGGGGAAGCAAGCATTGGGGGTAAGCCTAAGAACAAGAATCCACCTTTCCTCCTCACTTTTGAAATTTTTAATCACAACGTACATAATTTCCTGGTAGACTCAGGGGCATCGGTTAACGTCATGCCAATATCAGTCTGCAAAAGGATAAATGGGAAGCCTAAGCCATCCACTTGGAGGGTTGTTCAGTTGGATAGGATGAATGTGAAGGTAATTGGGGAAATGGAGGATTTCCTAGTCCGCATATCTTCAAATGATAAAATGTGCCAATTTATTGATATTGTGGTGGCTGACATACCAGAAGCTTATGGGCTCATTTTGAGCAGAGACCGGTCGGCAAAGCTAAACGGATATTTTGCCTCGGACTGGTCACATTTGTGGCTGTCGTATAAAGGAAGCCCGAATCAAATTAAAATTTTGAGGGAGCCTCACATGAAGTACAATGTTACTCAACTCGAAGGAAAAAATGAATCAGTGGATCTTGTTTTGGGAAATTACTTTATTGAATTGGAACCAGGAAATTACCAAGCAGAAGAAGCCAGCGACACGTCAGACGCCCAGCCTGATCTCCTTCGGTTTTCACAGGGTGATGAAATCGATTGTAAAATAGTAAACTTAGCAATAGAAGTAGATTCCAGTACAGTAGTTAGCAATTTCTGGACACTATTTTTTGATGGATCTAAAACGTTAGAAGGGTCAGGAGCCGGCTGTGTCCTGATAGACCCCGAGAAGAACAAACATTTTCTTTCATGTAGGTTAGAGTTTGAATGTACAAATAACACAGCTGAGTATGAAGCGTTGGTTCAAGGTTTAAGGAAAGCAATCGAATTAAAGGCAAATAATCTAAAAGTTTTTGGAGATTTTGAAATAATTCTAAAACAAATTCAGAATCAAATACATTGTAGTTCTCCTCACTTAAAAGCTTATCAAAATGAGGTATGGGATTTACTCAAATGTTTTAACGCATTTAATATTATATCAATTCCAAGACTTAAGAATGCAGCAATTGACTTGTTGGCCACAACAGTTGCTAGGATTGTTCCTACAAATAATCGGTGCTCCGTTGAATTACTTTTCAGGCCCTTGGTTCTAGATATGATTACCAACCTACGAGTGTTCGACGACGATCATCAGATTATAGAATGCTTAACAAATGACGAGTTATTTAAAGGGGTGATTATCGATGATGAAGAACATCAGGCCGAGCTGAAATTTGATAATCTCATCCCTAAAGGAGTCAGAACCTTAGAATGGATGTTTGATTAAAATTAAAAATTTAGAAGACCAGCAAACGTGAAGACTCACAACTCATCTCTACAGTTCGAATTGATAAATTTAGGGACTGAGACAAAGCCCAAATATGTGAATCTTAAGAAATGTTGTTCACCAGTAGAAAGAGATAAGTTCATCAGTATTTTTAATCACTATAAAGATGTTTTCACCTGGACATATGAAGATCTGAAGACATATGACACCAGTATCATCTAGCATGTTATCCCCATCAAATCTGGAGTCAAACCTTATCAACAACCTTTAAGGAAAATGCACCCAAAATTGGATCCTCTAATCCAAAGTGAAGTTAAGAAATTATTGGATGCTAGAATCATTTTTAAGGTCAGACACTCTGAATGGGTCTCAAATCTGGTACCAGTGAGAAAAAAATCTAGAGAAATCAGGCTATGTGTGGATTTCATAAATTTAAACCGCACTTCGGATAAAGACAATTATCCTGTTCCACCCATGGAGCAACTACTACCAATGGTCTCAGGTTCTGAACTATTTTCTTTATTAGACGGATTCTCAGGCTACAATCAAGTATTAGTAGCTGAAGAAGACAGATTGAAGACAACATTCAAGACCAGATGGGGAACTTTTTCTTACCGAAGAATGCCCTTTGGGCTTATAAATGCTGGAGCTACGTTCCAAAGGGCTATGGACATAGATTTATATGGTTTGATTGGCTGCAGTACTGTAGTGTACCTCAATGACATCACGACATTTTCAAAAATGAGAGAAGAACATGCGTTTCATCTAAAGCAGATTTTTGAACGCTGCTGGAAATATGGTATCTCTCTCAACCCCAAAAAGTGCGTGTTTGCTGTTACGGAGGGTAAGTTGCTGGGTCATGTAGTTTCAAAAAAATGAATCTCCATAGACCCAGAAAGGATCAAATCCATTGAATAGATCCCCTTGCCCCATAATAAAAAGGGGATGCAATCATTTATGAGGAAAATAAAATTCGTGTGAAGGTTTGTGCCAGACTTCGCTCAAATTGTCAAACCTCTGCAGCAAATGGTGAAGCAAAGTGTACAATTCAAGTGGAATGAGGTGGAGAAGAACGCATTCAGCAAGATTAAAACCATTTTTGCGCACGCACCCTCCCTCAAAAGCCCAAATTTTGATAAATATTTTATTCTGTACACTTTTGCATCTGATGATTCGCTAGCAGCTGTGCTTACTCAGAAGGAAGATGGGAGAGATGAATTCACCATATATTTCATGAGCACTGGTATACAAGGGGCCGAATTAAATTACTTGGCTATTGATAAACAAGCTTACGCAGTGTTTAAAGCAGTGAAACAATTCAGGCCCTACATACTAAAAAACAGAACCAAGGTGATCATCCCATACCCAGCTGTGAGGTCTCTTTTTGTATAGAAGGAGTTAGGCGAAAGAAGGGGTAATTGGGTAACAAATCTTTAGGAGTATGACCTTGAGTTCAAGCCAGCTTCTATAGTTAAAGGGCAAGGGTTGTGTAGACTAATGAATGAAAATGGAAACAATGAAGAACATGCCTGGGAAGACGAGGATGAATTACATTTGATGGATGTATGTTCTATGTTCACTGCTCCGGAATATTGGTATCGAGATCTTGTACATTACCTTCAGACAGGATCATTGCCAGAACATTGGAATTATAAGCAAAGAAGAGCACTGCATCTTAAATCAACTTCCTATCAAATTATTGAAGGAATATTATTCATAAACAATTACGACGGAGTTCTTCTTAGATGCTTAGAGAAAGAAGATGTGAACAAGGTAATGACAGACTTGCATGACAGGCCTGCTAGGGGACATTTTTCAGGAGATACTACAGCTCACAAAATTCTCAAAGCCGGATACTATTGGCCCACGCTTTTCAAATATGCACACGCTCATGTTAGGAGGTGTGACACTTGTCAAAGGTGTAGCAGAAGACAAGCTAAAGCAGTAGGGCCATTGAAGCCTATGATAATAACAGAGCCCTTTGAACAATGGGGGTTAGATATCATTAGGGAGATAAAGCCAAATTCTTCCATGCAACACAAGTATATCCTGACAGCAACTGACTACTTCACTCATTGGGTCGAAGCCATCCCGTTGCGCAAAATACATGAGACTGCGGTCATAGACTTCTTGCAAGACCATATTATGACCAGGTTTGGAGTTCCAGTTTCTTTAGTTTTTGATAATGCTACTTACTTTTTGTTGTAATCTCATAGATCACATAATGTTACCAATAATACATACTAAAACATATATATCTATAAATCAGAGACAGGAGACAAGAACATATAGGAAAATAGATTATATTATTGCAATGAGTTCATACAAGGAAAAGAACTGAACTGAGTTCTTGTTTGGCTCAACAGCCTAATATATACAATTTACAAAACAGTTACAAAATAACTACCTGTCGGTTCGGTGAACTGACACGACTTTTAGTTAGCCGAGTTAATCTTCTGGTTTAGTTGGTCGATCGACTTAGTCGGCTGATCGACTAAGTCGGTCTTCGTTCAAGTCGACTTGTGTCGACTTTATCCTTCTACATCTCCCCCACGAACAAAAAATTTCTTCATCTTGAAGAAACAGTGAGGTACAAAAAATATGTCTCTGTGAGACTCTTCCAAAATGCTATTATGGAGGGTTGTACAGACAAATGGTTGGCCTTTTATGGACACAAATATCAACAATGGTCGGGGCTGTGATAGCAAGTTGATGCTGAAAATATGTCCAACTCTACAAATCTTTCTGGATGTCAATAGTTAACGTAGTTAAGTTTGACAGGACCGACATCTTCTCTGATAAGGGGACTTGCGCGATCTTCTCCATGTTGAGGCCCAAGGACTGATTCTTCTCTTCTGCTGCATTGATAAGTCATTTCATCTATGGGCAGATGATGTCGACTTTTTCTAAGTTGGGAAGGGCTTGTTGGACCCACTGGTGTGCTTCTCGTTCCAGCTATTGCAGCTTGGTTGTCTCCAGCACAATTTGTTCTTCTATTGTCTTCCTGAGTGCTGCCTCTGTCATCTTCCTTTCCTCCAAAGCTTGAATGCCTTGATGAGTCTGCCAGGTCTATTGATAGACTTTCCCATAGTGAGTAGGCCAGTCTCTTAAGACTTCTTTCGTAACACCATATTCCTCCATGTGGTCCTGTAGCACTTTGTATGCCTCTGAGAAGGCAGTGTGCTATGCCAGTAGTAGTCGGGAAGTTTCTTCCTTATGCTCTTCCTTAATCTCTTGGAGACGAGCCTGGATGATCGATACCATGGTCTCGAAGAGCTGATATGCTCTTTCCAATGATCGATCTTTGTCGAATTCAATAGGGCCTGGTATCACAGACTGAACTAGAGCCCTACATTTGCCGAGAAACTCGACCTGTTCTACATTTTTGTCCAAGAGCTCTTTAGTTTTTCGTGCAGTCCTTGTCTTTGCTTTCTTGACAAAATTCTTGAGGAGTTGGCCGACTTCTATGTCGGTCAATGAGCTTGCATCCTTTAAGATGATCCGAAGTCTGGAAGGATGATGCTCTTTCTTCTTCTTTTGTTTTTATGTTTCTTTTTCCTGGGTACCTGCAGCAGTTGAGGGGGTTTCGGTGGTTGGTGGGTTTGAAGTCGATAGTTTTTCTAGGTGGGTGGTTGGTATGGTTTCTTCTAGTTGAGAGGATGTAGTTGGTTGCGATAGATCTGGTTGGGTCTCAGGGGGTGGCGGAGGTGGTGGGGATGATGATGGCGGGGGTGAAGATGATGGCAGTGGTGGTGATGTAGTGGGGGACTAGTTGGGGGTGATGGGTTTGTCGAAAGTTGGTTGTAAAACTACCTCGGATAGTGGGTCTATTTCTGGCGGGTTGAGGAAGTCGTCCTGGGTTTCGGGGTTGATGTGTTCAATGGTAGATCGGACATGGCCGATCAAGTCTCCTTCTTGGTCTGTTCGGGTGAAAGTCAACGTAATGTGTCCAAAAACCCTGCTACCAGTATAGAGGGGAGCCTTGGTTTGGATTTCCTGAGCTGACTGGAACAGCTCAGGCAGCGTATCAAAGAATTATTTGAGTTCGATGTCTTTGTCGAACTTTTATTTCACTGTTGTAATCTCACAGATCACATAATGTTACCAATAATACATAATAAAATGTATATATCTATAAATCAGAGACAAGAGACAATAACATATAGGAAAACAGATTATCTTATTGCAATGAGTTCATAAAAGGCAGAGAACTGAACTGAGTTCTCATTTTGCTCAACAGCCTAATATATACAATTTACAAAACAGTTACAAAATAACTACCTGTCGGTTCGGTGAACCGACACAACTTTTAGTTAGCCGACTTAATCTTCTGATTTTTTCTGCCAATCGACTTAGTCGGATGATTGACTAAGTCGGCTCATCGACTTAGTCGGCTGATTGACTAAGTCGGCTCATCAACTTAGTTAGCTGATTGACTAAGTCGGCTGATCGACTAAGTCGGTCTTCGTTCAAGTCGACTTGTGTCGACTTGCTCCTTGTACACTTCTCCTCAATAAAATTAACTGCTTTTTCTCATGAGAAAGGGATTAAGTTGCATTACTCTGCTAATTATTATCCACAGGGAAATGGCTTAGCTGAATCTACCAACAAGAACCTAATTAGGATTTTAAAAAATATGGTGATAGAAAATCAGAGGAGTTGGCACTCAGCTTTACCAAACGCCCTTTGGGTTGATAGAGTCACCCCCAAGTCTTCAATAGGTGTGTCTCCATATACCCTTGTGTATGGTAAAGAGGCCATTCTCCCCCCAATATCATGCTACCCTCTTCCATAATAGCTCAAGATTATAGAGGATCGGATAATGAAGTCTTGCAAATGAGGATATATAATCTTCTGAAGGCAGAGGAGTCTCGATCTAAAACCAGAGAACACTTTAAGCAACAACAAGAGGTAGTAAAAACATGGTTTGATAAACACAAGGCGGGAACAAAATACTTTGAGGTGGGAGATTTGGTTCTCAAGTGGGACCACCCCCATGATGAGAAAGGAAAACACACAGAGTTCCAGCATTTGTGGGTAGGTCCTTTCCAGATTGCGGCAAAGCTTGGCCCTTCAACTTATAAGTTGCAAGATTTACAAGGGTGGGAAGAGAACTTACTAGTAAATGGCTTAGTTCTCAAACCTTATTTTTCCTGAGTTTTGTTTGTGTTCTTCTATCTTGTATATAAATAATATGGCCTGGCCATTTTCTTTGAGTTAGGTGGTTCAGTCTTGTTTTAGTTTAATTTCTACTGATTTCAATAAAGGAGGCAAACCTGCAATTGCATGGAGAACATCATAATTTTGGAATGACTAAAGTTCTTGGGTATAAGACTGTATTTTGCTGTTTATCTAAAAGAACTTCTTCCATTTTAGTAGTTTTCTCAAATAGCTATGTACGCATTGAAGTCCTGCTTAACCCTGTGAAATAAACTAGAATCAAAGGGTTTGGAATACTATTTTGAGGCTCCATCCATGTCACATTTAAAATTGCCTAGGGAGTGACAGCAAAAGGGCCCATGGAAAAAAGCAAGGTAAACGTTATATTATATATAAATGAGCCCATGCCAGGAATTTAATGCCAAAAGGCAGATAAGAGTCAAAAGCTCCTATGAAAAGCATTATATCTCAAAACAAATGCTGAACCATATAAGTACTAAATCACCGAAAGTTCCTCTCCATCCGTGAGATGAAACATGAATACACCTCTCACACAAAAGAACACTTGCGATAGAGGAGCCTAAATCAAAATTTAGAAAGAAAGGCATGCAGGAGGACTCATATGAAAAGGACAAAAGTCCAAAAGCATGAAAAGTGCTAAAATGGCATGGGAATGAGGAACAAATGAATATTTCTATTTACCATATGCTACAATCCTATGGTGTCCAAGCTGGCGGCTACCTAAAGACAAAGGTAACAATGAAATTCATCTTTCAGCCTCAAAAGAGTTATCTTGACTTGAAAATCTTGATTTCCACTCTCCCAAATCGGACTATCATCAATGAGTAAAGGTACATATATTTTTTATTTGAGAAATCCAGATATCTGGAAGAATTCAATAGGTTCGTTTGTTGTTAAACAATCTGTCACTCAAGGAATAATCGTCCAGAGATCTAGGTTGACCAGGTAATCGCCAATTGTTGCAGCCGCAACTGTTTTCCCCAAATTTTCAAATTTTGGACCCCCTTATTATTTTTAGCATTGCTTTGAATCGTTGGATCCATGACCCCTTTGTCATGTTTTAATTTAGGACTATGTCAAGGTTAACTCTCCTCCCGTTTTTAAAAATTGTTTATGTTTGAAACTACTGTGGATCGCATAGTTTAGAGTTTGGTTTGCTTCCTTTTGAACTACGTTTTATTTTCGAAAGCCTGCTTCTCATGCTAGGAACTGTTTCAGAGCTCATTTAAACAAATTATCGAAACCTTGTTTCCTGAGGGAGCCTTCATTGTGGAAATCAAGCGATGATCTTAACTTCTTTGTTGTCGCGTATTTTTGTTTGACTTGTTTATATTATCGGAGGCTGGTCGAGGATGAACTAGAAAATTTGTTCTTTGTAAATCTATTGTTTCGGAGTTGAAACAAGTTTGACCATTGTGAAACCTTAAGTTGTTTCAAACACTTAGCATTTTTATTGATCTAGCGTCAGAGTATGTTTTGGATCGGAGGCTATCATCTATTTATCTTCCGTCGTTGGGGCTCCCAAAGCAACTAGGAACCTGCCATGTAAGTGATCTGCCCACCGATGCGTGTCGGTTTTTAGTCACGTGTCTATATCCTTTGTTATTTTTCCCTTGCGGCTGTGTAACGCCCTTACCTTCCAACGTCGATGTCTTTCCAATTGCCGACTGGAAGCTTTTTCGCCCAAAATTTAGGTCATAGCCCTTCCGACTCCGATAGGCTTAACGGTCTCGCGGTGCTCGTCGCATGTTAAGGCCCGCTAATGCAGCTGTAAATGAGACTACCCAACCGATGTTTAGTGTTTTAAGCCACCGATGAGTTTTCTCTTCCCATCGTTGGTGAGTTTTTCAAACCCGTGTGTGGACGAGATAGTGGTGCCGACACTTGTTAAGGTTTTTAGAACAGGCATGCAGTACATGGCCTCTCTTGATGATTAATCGTTGTGTTTGATGTAGTTTGATTTTATTGAAAATGCAGACCCAATGAATGATAAATGTTGTTTAATTGCATATGGATCCAAGAAACTTTTACAAATGATTACCGCGAGAAGGCATAGCTGGGAGGAGAAGTAGCAGAAATTTTGGCTGGACCGTGAGAAGCTCGTACTGAAATCAACGAGACCTCAAGGAGGGAAAATAAAAGACAAAGCAGAACGGATGATGACAAAATTCCAGGCTTGGAAATATCCATCAGTTACCGAGTATATCCCATTTTGAAAGTTAAAATCGGAAAACGTAACGCATGAAGCAGACCATGAGCGCTCACGGAAAAGACAAAATGATGATCTTCGATGGTTTCGGGGATCCCAAAGGTCACATGATTGGGGAAGCCAAAACGGTTGGATGATTTGGTTTAAATGTAGGACAGTTAGAGTTTATAGGGGCTTTTTCCCTGGACAAACTTGTGAACTATTGTTTGTAAGAGGAACTATTTCATTTTACAATGAGAAATTGCAATTTTTGCATGTTGGAGAAGGTGCTAGGTGGAATGTTTCAATGTGATAAAATGAACATTGTTGAAGGGGAACTATTTCATTTTTTACTGTGTTTCATTAACTATGAGAGCGTTCTAACCTTCTGAACCTATGTTCTTGCCTGAATGTTCTCTAGTATATTCTGTGACGTTTTCCACTATGAGTAATGGGATTTTTTTTTAACTGGTGATGAGCTATCTTGTCATGTATACTTTTATTCATGTTTATATGTTTTGGTTATAAGAACAACTATCTGTGATTTACCATAACACGTGGTCAGTATTGCATTACTCATAAATTTAATATCTAGATCTCTAGAGATAGCCTAGTTAGTACTTCTTTTCTTGCTTTGTGTGTGATTTAGGTGCTTGTGAGTTTTAAGATGAAAGGTAAGAACCTACGCATCACTTTGTGAATACTCCTGGCATTCTTTATCAAATATGCATGTTAAATAGGCACTTGCATATCATACTTTAAGTGAAAAATAACAAAAATATATACGGTGGACCGGGCCGCAACCGTTAAAACCTTTAATTTTTGTTACTTGACCTACGGTAGCCGGACTGCAAACTGGACGAAATCCCCACACCAAATAGTCACGGGCTAGTTGGGAACATTGAATAGGGAGAATCCCTTGCTGTTGTCACTTGCGAATTTCCAGGACTTAATAGGCTATAACTATGATATTGTGGTTCTCGAAGGTCATCACATGTCTCTTAAAATTGATCATTTCCAAGTTGTCAGTATCCCATCCAATCCCTAGTAATGCAGGATATGAACTTATGTCATCAATAATCTCAATAACACCGAAGTCCATGTAAGTCCTCATTCCTTCAACTTCCACTACTAGATGATGTACTCACCCAATTGGTGTCACTCTAGCTTGGTAAGCCAAACACAGTTGTACGGGAGAACAAACCAGCTATGGTTTCCCCATATTTTCCCATGATTTTTTCGTCAGAATGTTGACATATGATCCTAGATCTAGAATAACTGAATCTATATTGTAATCCTAAATTTGGATATTCATTCTCATTTCTTTCCCAGTCTTCTTGCTACATAAGGAGTTCACATAAGAATCCTTTCACCCCTTCTTTGCTTCATGCAACAAACTCGTGATCTATGCAAGCGCATTAGGATGTTTTGGAAACGATAGAAAACATTCAAAGAAGTTTTGTAAGGTACCATTCTGTCGTGATGGTCCTGTTACCAAAGTTGAATAAAAAATAGGTGGAATTTCATAAACACGTAACTTAACCCGATCTCTTCTAATGAAATCACATTCTTCAAAGAACGTATCCCTCTCAATGTTGACATCAAATTGTACCTTCTTCTTTCCAGCTAGCTAGATTTGTGGAATTAGGCCATCATCTCCTGTTGTTGTACCTCCATGAGTAATAACATTAACATCAGCAGACTAAACCCTAGGTTCTGTTGAGATCTTCACAACTCTTGTTCCTTGGTTCTAGTTTGGTGGAAGATTCACCAGATGGTTCATGTTCTGATTCGCATTCTGGTTCTAGTTCTAGGGTGGTGGAACATTCCTTTCTTTCCACTTCGTAATTAGTTGTGGATAGTCTTCAACGGTGTGATCTGTAGCAATACAATAGGTACATTACGACTGCAAGTTTGTACAATATCTCTGGTAGTGCCCCAACACTCCAAAATTATAACATTGCATAGGTCTGCAACCTCACCCTCCTTCTTGGATAAAACCTTCTCTTTATCCTCCTCAGAATTCTCTGTAGAAGCCTCCCTACTGCTGATACTGTGGTTGATTGAACAATTGTTGCGACTGGGGATTTGGTTGTGGTTGTTCATACTACAATTGTGCATACTGCACTTGAGTATAC
Source organism: Pseudotsuga menziesii (assembly GCA_001517045.1). NCBI lineage: Eukaryota > Viridiplantae > Streptophyta > Pinopsida > Pinales > Pinaceae > Pseudotsuga > Pseudotsuga menziesii. The sequence continues at coordinate 448,156 of LPNX010436133.1, read as the reverse complement.
TGCAGCTATTGTAGAGCATACTGCAACTGGTTGTACTATGGCCGTGGTAGAGAAAACTGCGGTTCTGGATGTGGATGTGGTATGAACTACGACTGTAGTTGTCGCTGTACCACCGTTGGTTGCTGCTACAGTGGAAGTCTCTCCCCTGGCCGATGGTATTCTCCATTCATGTAGTATGCATCCATCATCCTTTCCTAGAGCAAATCATATGCTCAATAGTCCTTGTCTTCATTCCCAATAGATCGATCGAACATGAAATACAAATTCGTCGGCTTCCATGCCATATTCTGCATAAACACACAATCTTCGTGTCGAGGTCCATGAACTTGAGATATGCAAAACTATGGCATGCTCCCATGACTTAGTGGAGTTGGAGCTCCCAACAACAGATAATTTCAGAAAACTGGGCACTAATCCTTATGATGTTCTTCTGCATGGAATTGAGTACACTATATTTCTTCATGATGCTCTCTTCCCTTCTTGATATCTTGCAATTGGATCGTCAGGTTCTCCAAGTGTGATTGAATTTGATTCAAACCAACTCTAGTATCACCAACTGGTGAAGCTTCCAGCTTCATCACGATCTCTAAATCCTCGCTCTGTGTCGCAATCTTTTGTTGTATCAAGGGCATCCTGATATGTGGTACTAATGACTCAATGAACCATTCCTTGTGTTGTATATCACTCATTCCAAAACTCACTTTTTCCATCAGTGTCTTGAATCGCTGATCAAAATACCAAAAGGATTCGTTTGGATATTTCTTGATCTCCTTCAGCTCCATGATATATTGCACCTCAGACTTAGGATTTCTTAACTCTTTGATTAATCCAGTTCTGATCTCTGCTAGATTCTTCACTGAAGTCCCTGTAGGAAATTGTAGGGACTTCATGTACCAATCCAGTGTGCAACCTCAAAAATTTGTTGCCAACTGACCTTTCTTAACATCATCATCATGAACTTGCTTCACAGTCCAAATGGGTTCCAACAAAAACCAGTATTGCTCGGGATCCTCTGTCCCATTCCCATGAAACATAGGTAACTTTACATCATCGCTTGCTATCCTGGGCCTTCTTCCTACGTTCTCTGATCCACTAGTATTGGAGTGTTGATGACACGTTCAATAATTTGGTGTTGAGCTAGTATTTCCTCCTGAGTGTTGTTCAATGCATGGAGGTGTGGGAACGTTGTTTCTCTGGGTTAGTATTTCCTTGGGCTGGGGTGCATCTTGGTCGTCTCCTTCATCGTTGTAGGGTCAATTTTTTCCTTGTGATATAATCTCATAGCCCCTTGTTTTGGTCGTAGCAGGACTCTCCCTAGTCCTCTTCCTCTTCTATTGCTGAAACCTTGCTCCACTCCGCAAAAGACCACGTCCTTCCTCACCTTCCCTCATAGTCTCATAGTACCTCCCATCCATCTACCCTGTATCATTTCACCCAACCCTCTTCTCCGCGGTACCTGCAACCTCTGTACACCAAGGCTCTACTTATTAGAGTTCATCTTCAATATGCCTTTTTCACAAATGAGCATCTTAATCGACAATTGCAAAGATAACAAAAACCTACATCTTGTTCCTTTGAAGAACTACCTCTCTACGTTGCTGTACGACTTAACTGTGTCGACTACGAACTCAGTGATATTACAAGATGTTGTGAAGCCACACTTCGACATCCCTCGATGCTCTCTTGTCTACCTCCTACAAATTTTGGATCAACTTTGACGTCTAGCAAGTGGGTTGGTCTCCTTGAGAATTAGTCTTCTGACAGGTGAACTGCACCAACCACTCATACAAGATGATCAAGAACTCATAAAAGAAGTATTCATGGAGTTCATAATACATGTACTTTCCCAGCCACTTTTATATCATCAATCTAGGGTTTTGACTCTCTTCTGCTACAAATTCCTGAGCCTTCTAATCGAACCAATATTGAATATCTAGTCTGCTCGGATGCCACAACCTGTCCTCCTTCTCCTCGCACTATGGTCCCGACAACAGAACCATTTGTTGACACAAATTCGTCGATAGGGTTTCACTCTCTGTTGACGCCCTTAACTCATCGATCTCCCTAAGCACTGCCCTAGAGAGGTTTTACCCTATCCAACAACACCTGCGGAGTAGATGAGGCCTCACCTGAGATGTTCAAGGGAGAAATTTTAGAACCATGTTTCCGTAGTAATAAGGAGGATTTGGGAATCTATGAGCCGAATAATTATTCGCTCACATAATGAATTCACCAAAAGACTTGGTAAATAAGATAAGCCATAAGGCAAGTATATATTAATGATAAGATAAGAGATGATATGTTACAAATGGTGGCCCTGCCTTAAATATGGCTTGGACATTTAATGTTGAGGGGACACCTCATTTCATAACCTAACTTAGTTAAGCTAATTATTAATTATTTAATTATTCTTTTATTTTATGTTCATTACATTGCCACTTTCTTAGAAAGGCTTTGTCCTCAAAGCCTTCTAATGTTGTCGCATCGTTCTTTGTGATGTCGTGGCTGATGAAACATGCCAATACAAACTGCTAAGTATAGAGCATAACTTTCGATATGTTGATGGGTCAATCCATCCTAAATTGATTTATTGTTGACTGTTGGGGTTCCCTACTGATATGTCATCAGGAGCTTTGATCATATTAGTATCATTATCTTTCGGCATTTCCCACTTTTTAGAATTTCAGTTTTTATGGTTGGGGTATCGATAGGGAATTTTCACAATGTCATTTTATTTTACGAGTGTCGTCTTTTGAGCATTGATGTGATTTGGAAGTTGTATTTTCATTCCTTGAGGTTTTAAGGTTTCATTCTGTATCTTTTCCAACTGCACGTAATCATTTTGAAATTTTTTAATCACTTCTACTTGCACTTTTCTGTCAACTTCAGACTTCTTAAGTTGTTCTTTAAGATCTTTGTTATGACTTCTGATGCAACTATTTTCTTCTTGCTTGTCTAGAATTTTCCCTTCAATGTCTCCCGTAGATTGTTCTGTCTTCTGACTATTTTTAAACTTCTTAATTTTCATGACTAGTGTTTTGTTATGATTCCTTAATCTGAAAATTTCTTCGGAATTGTTGGATAGTGTTTTATTACTTTTTGCAATCTTTGACTTATGAGTCTTTTTAGAGTCATCATTTTGTTGTTGAAGAACTTTTATCTGTTGTCGATACTGGTCGATCACTGATTCTTGATTTTCTAATTTGTGTCGTATCTGCATTAGTTCTTCATCCTTGTCACTAATGATTTTGTTCAACTGTTTTATTTCCGCTTCGTAATCGTTTATTTCTTTCTTTATATCTTGATTTTTCAATCTCTGATTAAAATCGTTTTCGTCTTTTAATTTCTCAATTTGGGCAAACAATTTTTCTATATGTGTTTTTTGGTCGGAAAATTTTTGTTCCTTGAGCTCTTTTTGCATCTCATGTATTTTAGTTATTACTTTCGAGTTTGTATTTGTGTCTCGTAATTCTTCATTGTCTCTTCGATAACGCTTTAACTTGGCTTCTAATTTCTCTATTTGTAGTCGCAAACCAGATTCCATGATCTTGACTTCTTTGGTGATAGATGGTCTTCTTTGATTTCTTCAGTGATATATAGCCTTCGACTTTTTTGACGATAAAGGGTTTTATTCGTTAGGTTAATAACTTTTTTTCAACAATAATTATTATAATTTTCTTTTTATAATAATAATAATTAATTAATTAATTAATAATTTTATTAATGTTTTTATAAACTATATATATAGTTTAATTGATAGTTTTTTAAAATAATAATTAATTATTGTATTAATTATTATATAATAAAAATATTTATTTTATTATTTGTTTTAATAATAAGAAAATAAGGTTTTGAAATATTGTAATTAAATAATTGAAAAATGCCAATAGTTTTGTAAAATGCTAGTAGATTGGGTGGTTGGGAGGAATGAGTGTTACCTTCCTTACCTAAGTTCAAATTTCACTTGCTTTTTAGTAACAATTATTATGCATTTTTAAAATTTTTTATTTCCCTTAAGTTTTATAAAATGTGAGTAGATTGGGTGGTTGGGAGGAATGAGTGTTACATTCCCCACCTAAGTTCAAATCTCACTTGCTCTTTACTAGTAATTATTATGCACTTTTATATTCATACTCAAACCCAGTTTAAGAAACCAAGTGTGGTTTCACTTTTACCCTCTCTTTTTTTTTCCTTTTCCTTTTATCTTTTATTTTTATTTTTTAACTTTTTTTTTCTTTTTTTTTTTTCGTTTTTCTTTTTCTTTTGGACAATGTCCAATATTTTAGGGAAACCCTCAAATAAGGCTACAAGCCAAAAATCAGACAAGGTTTGATAATTAATGCCAAAGGCCCAGATCAGCCAAACGAGGCTCTGATACCAAATGAGCCGAGTAATTATTCGCTCACACAATGAATTCACCAAAAGGCCTGGTAAATGAGATAAGCCATAAGACAAGTATATAATAATGATAAGATAAGAGATGATATGTTACAAATGGTGGCCCTGCCTTAAATATGGCTTGGACATTTAATGTTAGGGAGACACCTCATTTCATAACCTAACTTAGTTAACTTGATTATTAATTATTTAATTATTATCTTATTTTATGTTCGTTACAATCTACTCTTTACCTATCACATCATTACTTCAAAGATCAAACAAAGATTCATTACCGCAGATCCATACCCTCAATCATCAGATCGCAACAAAATAATTACTTATAAACAGATTGACCACCATAACATGATTTAAAACATAAAAACATCGCATCATTCAGAAAGAAGAAACATACTGCGGTATCAACTCATTCTCATCACTTCATAGGGAAAACGAGAAAACAGAAAGAGGTAAAACACAATGTTTCCATCAAAACTCCGTCACGTCATATTATTTCACATCAAAACAGAACACAGTCTTCCGAAGACTACCATTCAACATAAGAAATTACATCAATCTCTCACTCTTTCTTCAAAAGGTTCACAACCAAGATGATCTATCAACATTTTTTTCAACATTACAATCTTATCTCTATTTATAGGCTTGTGCCTTTTACAAAATGGTCCACTTAGATCAAATTCCTAACTACTTGGACCAAACCTACAAAATAATGACCAAATCCTACAAAATATTGACCAAAAACTACACAATCTTGTCAATCCGACTCTTTGTCGGCTTTCCCACTTTGCATGCCATCTTTTTGACCTTGCGCATCATATTTCTCCTTTGTGCATCATCTTCAACCTTGCTCATCACCCTTGGTGTTGTGTAGCTTATCTTTGTCAAAACTGCCTACCAACATTTCTAACAACAACTTTGCGTGTGAATGAAAGCTAACCGTGTTAGCTTCCTTATGGGTACAACTACATTCCCATCAAATACACTGCACTATGAAATAAATCTAACGCACGTTATCTTTCCTTCTAGAACAAGTTCAAAGTCAGTTCTTACAACAACATTGCATAGTAGTGGAAAGCTAACGCGTGTTACCTTTATTTCTAGCACAACCACAAGGGAATTTCTAACAAAAACATTGCATGTGAATGAAAGCTAATGCATGTTAGATTTCCTACTGTTACAACAACATTTCCATCGAATAATTTCCACCATGAAGGTAATCGAACGCATGTTATCTTACCTTCTAGCACAAGCACAATGACGTTCCATGGTGAATGAAAGATAACACGTGTTAGTTTTACTTCTAGCACAACCAAAAGGCCATTTCTAACAACAACATTGCATGCCAATGAAATCTAACTCATGTTATATTTCCTATCAGTACAACCACATTTCCATCAAATACATTGCACCGTGAAGAAAATATAATGCATGTTTTCTTTCTTTCTAGCAAAAGCACAAGGGAATTTTTAACAACATTGCATGTGAAAGAAAGCTGACGCATGTTAGCTTTCCTATAAACACAACCAAATTTCCATCGAATACATTCCAACATGAATTTAATCTAACGCATGTTAATTTTCCTTTTAAGGAAAGCACAACGACGTTGCATGGTGAAGGAAATCTAACACATGTTAGATTTCTTTCTACTACAACAACAAGGGAATTTATAACAACAACATTTAATGTCAATAAAATCTAACTCGTGTTATCTTTCCTAGTGGTACAACCACATTCTCGTCAGATATATTGCACCATGAAGGAAATCTAACACTTGTTAGCTTTCTTTCTACCACAACCACAAGGGAATTTCTAACAACAACATTGCATGTGAATGAAAGATAAAACCTGTTGGCTTCCCTAATGGTGCAATTACATTACCATCAAATACATTGCACTAGTATGAAAGAAATCTAATGCGCGTTAGATTTCCTTATAGCACAAGCACAAGGGCATTTTTTACATGGACGTTCCAATGTGAATGAAATCTAACGTGTGTCATCTTTCCTTCTAACAGAATGACAAGGGAATTTCTAACAACAACATTGGATGTGAATGAAATATAAAATATGTTAGATTCCCTATGGGTACAATTACATTACCATCAAATACATTTCACTATGAAAGAAATCTAACTCATGTTATATTTCCTTCTAAACAAGCACAAGGGAATTTCTTACAATGCTATTGCACAGTAGTGGAAACCTAACGCGTGTTAGATTTATTTCTAGCACAACCATAAGGGAATTTATAACAACAACATTGCATGTGAATGAAAGCTAATGCATGTTAGATTTCCTACTGGTACAACCACTTTTGCATCAAATACATTCCAAGATGAAGGTAACCTAATGCATGTTATCTTTTCTTCTAGAACAAGCACAATGACATTTCTTACAATGATGTTGCATGGTGAATGTAATGTCCCCGTTCAAATAATTACATAGCGGGAAAATTCCATCAATCCTACTAGTTCCCTAGGTTGGGTGGAAACATTGGGAAGTTAATAAGGGAGATAATAAATGGTGTTTAGACATTAGAAGGAATAAATATTTATTTAATGTAGTTAATTAAATGAATGCAACTGAAAAATGAAATGGCTATGGAGAATGGAGACACATGGAGACTATGGGGCCCACTCAAGCTAGAATTCCTATGTTAAATGACATCCTCCTCTTGTAATTTCAAATATATGGGAAGCCTAATGTTTTGGGGTGGATTATGAGGTTAATATACTTGTTCATATACTTTATACTTTGAATATGGGATGAATTTTAACTTACATGGGAGAGGAATATCCAAATGGGAGTTTCATGGACAGTTGGCTAGATTCCCCTTACATTTATGACATCTATGACACCAATCATGGATATTCTATTATAGTTATGAAACAAGTCAAATCTGAAGGCTGACATACTGACATGTTGGGCCTGAATAGAGAATCTTAGAGGTCGAATTTGGGAGTTGGAGATGGCCAAGAAGCTCCTACTCAAATTTGGGAGAAGAGGGAAGGTGAAGAGAGAGGCCACATGACATAGCATGAGCATCCACACCAATTTGAATTCGATTTGGTTTATGGATGGATTTAGAACCTTAGAATAAAAATTATTTTTATAAAATATAGGGATCAGCCATGAGAAGAACCAGTTTGATCATTTGTGAAATTTGCTATTGTGAAGAGAGAGAGCTAGTGGAAGACTAGTTCATGCCTTAGCCAATTTCGAGGGTGGAAGATTCCCATCCTAGTTGTTGTTTAGAGATGCCACTCAGGTATTTCAAGGAGATTCAATGGATTCATAAGTTACAAGTGCAATCTACAAGATCTCGTGGACACGTCAATTTTATCTTGTTCTTCCTTTCATCTCAAGTTTTCTCACCATATTTCAGCTCTATGGAGTGAGGCGCATTTGGTGAGCTATTCATCTCTTTGAGGGAGATTATCTTACTCCATTATTTTGTATTCTGATGTAAATTATATATTATTTAAGTTCATAAATCTCTCAGGTTTAAATTTCAATAAGCCTCATGTATTATTGCTCAATAATGAAGAAACAATGCCATTTTCTCACTACCTTGTTGTAAACTCTTATAATCTTGATGGATTCGAATGGATGTATAAAATATTGATGATTTATGAATGAATGTATAGTGATTAAAGTTTATTATCAGTGTCATTTTTATTAACTGATAATTTGTGGCCATTGGGTCGAATTTCATATCATTTGGGGCAAACTACACCTCATTTCCCCAAGGGTCAAAAACTAGTGTTTTATATCTAATTGAAAGAAGTGATAACAGCCATGGGAGGTCAATTGGATATGCATATTAGTCTATGATAATGTATTATACACATTATCTACTTCAATTTAAGAATTATATTGGGTTTCCATACATTTGGGAAGCCATTTCTACCACTTACCTTGGGGGGATTTGAACCCAAAATTGCTAGTAAAATCATTTATCTTGTTTAGAATTTAGTACATAATTTCAGACCTGATTGGAGGGCCATAATACATCCATGAAAACAATAATTAATTTATCATATAATTCATACACCTTATCTAAATATTTGGGAACAATTGGGCTTATTTGGAGACCATGACACTAAAACTAGTCAAGAGCCAAAATTGTCAAAAAATTGAAAAATTGGGCATTTTGGTAAAAAATTAAAAAAGGGACACTACAAGTGGTATCAGAGAATGGTATTGGAACCTAATGGTATTAAAAATGAGTCAAATAAATAAACCACCACCCTTTGATTTTGAAGTTGAATTTGTTTTTGTTGGAGGAGAAAAAGTAGTAGAAGAAGAGGTACATTTTGCTGAAAGTATGACTAGCAAGGGGAAGGGACCCACCGATCATGAAAAGATTGAACATATTGAAATCATACAACCTCTCTTTGATTACATAACCAATAGCATGAACCAACAGCTTATGAAAGGATTTGAATTGTTCGTTAGCCAATTTCGAAGCAAATTGAGAGTATGGGAGATACTAGTAGTTCACACTCAGAAGAAAAGAAGACAATGGGTGAGAAAATTTTCTCAAGAAAAGGACCCCATAATAGACCCCATGAATTTTAGATCACACTAGGGCCTACTACACTGTTTCCACCTTTCACACACCTAGTGGGGGACGTGGCAGAAATCTTCAAGCCACTCGGTGTGTCTTTGGGGGAAAGTCTTGAGTCAAGGTTGTCACCTTGTTCTTGACTCCTCTGTTCAGGTAAACTCCTAACGAAGCCAAGAGGGATACACCCTATGAGTTAATAAGGCTGGTTACTTAGATGATGATGGTATTAAAAGAGTAAGGTTTTTACGAGTTTTGATTTAGCAATTGTAAAAAACAAATAACATGATGAGATAATCACAAGTAAGCACGAAATGACACCTAGTCACATATAGATTGAAATAAATAAACAGTTGACCAGTGCCTAAAAATGGATTCGAAAATAATTAAGAGTGCTTGCAAGTGCTGGAGTGAATGTTGTGCAATTGCCTCTTGGTACATTTTAAGTTAATGTGAAATATGAGTGGATTAAAATTAGGAGAGGGGGGACTCTAGATATACACGAGGGGTACTTGGAGTATGTCCAAAAATAAAACTTCACAGCTACCCGCAAAGAATTTTTGGGCTGAATGGAGTCTCTAAGACTGTGTTCATAATACACATGAAGGTGTAATAGAGATCAGCGCCTTGATGTCACTATCCAGGAGTTTCCACTTCCTTTGGGTATCGGTTTGATCGAGGCGTTGGATTTTCGTCAGATGGTGGTTAATTGGGGAAGGTGAACACTAATTAATCTAGTCACTTACATTGATTTTGATGTATCTTGATTGATCATATGAACCACATCCAATTTTAGAGCATACACACCGGAGTCTTGTCAATTTTAGTAAATTTTAAAGGATGAGTTTGTTAGAAAGAAAAACCTTCCAGAAACCTCTTTCGGTCCATGTGGACCTCAATAGGGGAATCAAGGAAGGGTTTGATTTTAAAATATTGTTTGTAAATATTAATAATAAGGATCAAAATGGAAGAAAACCACAATTTTTCTAATTAGTCCTACCACGCATCTCTTTCCCCTTTCGGGTCAATTGGAAAGCCGTGGGGTAAGTATTAAAGTTACTTTGATACTGTTATATGGAATATATGATAAATTAATCAAATAATTTTATTCTTCATCAATGAAACTAATCTAGAGTAATAAAAAATAATAAATTGCAAAAAACAACAAAAAATACGCGAATCCCCCCAGGGGGGATGAGGAATGGGCTTGAAAGAGCCTATTCGGAGAATTTTTTTATTATCTGTTGTTACAATATCAGTAAAATTATCTCAATCCTCTTGGTTCTTATACATGATGAAATCAATATCTTACAAATTGCCCAAAATTAAAATTACAATCAAAAGGGAGACCCCTGGGGGGATTCGTATGATCCAAAAGCCACTTTCGAACAATAGATTCTCTTCTTTCTGTTATGAATCATAAAATATAAAGTTATTATTAGAATTAAATATTCCCAAAATGACTTTGAAAGTACCTTTGGTTCATCCTACTTTAAACAAAAAAAAACTAAGTTAAAACTAGTTAAAACGGTAAAAAGGAACCATGGAAAGCAAGCTTTCCTTGGGATCTTGGCTTTCTGTTTGGGAAGCCAATGAGATGTGAATTGATTGATGTATTTTATTTTTTAAAAAAATAAATAGAAATCTAATGCATACAAACTGTTGATTCTCTTTAAATTGCCATGCAAAACGGACGATTTCCCTAAACTAGATCTAGAATGCTTTATGAAACCTTTTAGGAATGAGATCTAGATTATGAGCCTTGAAATAATAGATATATGTAAATTTTAATTTAATATAATAGATCTGAATAATGACAAATCTTGTAAACAAAGTAACCAGGTAAAAAATTTGATTTTTGAAGGAGGAAGAGAGAGAAAGAGTGCTAGAAGCCTCGAAATGTTGGGCTTTGGAGTCTGCTTTGGTGGAACATCGAGGGACTATGTCCTCCAAAATATCCTGAAGATGAGGAATATGCAAACCAGATCAAACCCTTCTACAAGTGAGATCACCTGCAACTTAGAAATCCTTGCACAAACAGATGGTTAAAACATAGGTGATGCTGAAAAAAGATAATTGGAAAGCATGCAATTAAACTTAAAATACATGCAACTCCAAGAGATATGAAACAAGCAAATAGTAAGAGAATAAATCAAACTAGAATGATCTATTACCCCAACAGGAGAGAGATCTCTCCTTCAAGGCCAACAATTAACCAGCAAAAAAACAAAGATAAATAAGACAGATTATACCTCATAAGCAGTTGACAATCACCATCCACACATGAAGAGCATTACACCATAGATCTTGCCTCCAAAGCTTATTTATTCCAAAATAGTAAACAATACAATACAATAGAAAAATATTCTCAATCCACCTCTAACTAGCTTGGAAGAGGTAATCTATGCTTTATTTATAACAAAAACATGAAATCTTTCCCAGGGGGGGAACAATTCCCAAGGAGAGAGAGACTGCAACTACATGTGGAGTCAATATGGGCTTGATACGTGTCTAACTGAGCCTGATATGAGTCTCACTGAGTGCAGTTTTCAATCAGAGAGCTGATCTGACTTTCACCTCAACCTGCTAACTGAAGTATCCACCAAAACTCATCCACATGAGCCCACACATGTGGAGGAGAGAGAGAGGCTGCGATTCCCAATATTGCATGCGATAATGTACTCTTTGTTCAGCCTAGATCAAATCTTTTTGTCAAGGAATGGTCAGATCCAATCAATATCAAGCCGATGAGACTGATTTCAGTCAAATCGAAGCAAATCCCAATGATTTAGGATTCTGAATTTTCTCCATTATTTAATTAATTTATCAATTAAATAATCAATATTTGATTTTTAGGGATTTTTGACCTGAGTGAAGGAAAAATCACTCAAAACTTAGAAAACATGGGTCTATGGGTTTACATGGCGCTATGAGCTTGGAAATGAGCACCCCCATGAATGAAACTGATTTATGAGCCCACTTTTATTACAAAACCAATTTTTCCAATTAGACTACTAAAAAATAGCCTAAGTTTTGTGGAAAAATTAAAATTAAGAAAACTTAAAAAATTAAAAAAAATTAAAACCTGGGGGGACTTAGACATGTTCATATGACTCGAACATGATGCCTAGCATGTTTATACATTGACACATAGACTCTAATAACCTCAATAGGACTACATTCCAAGCCGACCACCCTAACTTTGGAGGTATTGACTGAAAAACTCAGAAATTATCAATAATTTATTCAACAACCAATAATAACGAAGGGTAAAAACAACCTAGGATGATCAGATTGACAAATAAAGTCTAAGAGACCGAGTCTTTTATAGACACTATCATGCTAGAACATTTTATTACAATTCCTCTATGGGGTATGAACATGTGATATAGTACAACAAGCACTTCTCAGAAGCACTTCTGAAGGTTTTTTGAAGTCCGAACAAATCATCTTTGTCCGGTTCACTAGGATCACTTGATAAAAACCACTAAGTACAACTTAGGTGGTAACGTCTGGCACCAACTACAGGATGGGTGCTCGATCTGGTCATAGGGAAAGGAGAGGATATGATTACACCAAAATATCTGGTTTATATACCCTGTAAAAACATCTCAACTTGACAAAACAAACCTCAGTAGCGCAAAATTTATATAAAAACCAAATGAACCATTAAGCTAATTTATAAAAAATATAAATGTACCTAACTAATGAAAGAAAATTTTGGTTATAGCTAAGTACAAAATAGAAATGCAGAAAGTAAATGCTCTCTTTCAATGTGCTTATTTTCCTACTCTAAGCATGATATAAAAAAAGGTTAACTGTAATCAGAAATCCAATGTAACCACCTAAGCATTTTATTAACATGAAAAAAATTTTCCTTGGCTTTGGTTACCAGCCAAAGTAAGGATACTTTATTCAGAAAATGCAAACCTATGTGATGATCCGAAATGGGTAGGGAGGATGGGAAATCATAGGCATGAATAATGTCATTAAAATTCTTCTCAAACTGGTATGTGCTTGCGCAAGATGCTTCTATCCATGACTGGATAGGACTGATATACCAATCAACATGATAAGGCAGACTAACTATATCATCATACTGATCATCAAGGATTACCGAATGATAACTCATTGTATAAGCCCCAAATTGCTCCAAATCATAAGGAACCTCTATATGTGAAGACGATGGCTGAGACTGATATTCTACTGACTGCATCACATCTGACTTTTCACAACACTGCTTCTCAATGTCTTCATTACTGATACCTTTGTGCGGCTCTGCATAATATGAATTTGAATGACCATGTGAAAATTTTGAATGCTCCTCTTCCATACTAATATTTTCAAAGGTATCCATGCTCCCCTTTATGGACGTATCGTAGATTGGACTTCCACAAATTTTTGAATGGACTCTCCCCTTGCTCAAAATATAATGGATGGGATTCTTAATATGATTTTCACAAGTTGTATTATCTATGAAATTCCAATAGTCATCACTCCCATCCATGTCATATGTGGGGGGCTCTTCATCCGTGGCATCATGCTCCTGCTTATCCATGTCTTCCTTGTTGGTATCACATCCTAAGATATAATTATGCTCCTCCTGTTCATAATAATCCTCCTTCAAAGTTTTGGTTTCAAAGATATTACATGAAGTTAATTTTTCCAAAACTTCATCCATAAGTGATTAACATAGAGGAGTGTCATCATACACATCATAAAATTCTTCATAAGTGTCAATCTCTGTAATGGTTTCCTCATGAGTGCTTTCTGGAAAAATATTAGCATTGCAACAAACTTGGGAATACCTAAAATATTCATTGTTTTCAGCTATGGTGACATGCAAAGAGTCTTCAACAATGTGTTCAATCATGGGCTCCTCATGAACCTCTTCAACATGATTGTAATGGATGTTCCCCTCTTGAGAATCTTGCTATGTATTGAGAGATACATCATATTTTTTAATAAGATGCTTAATTGCTTCCTTTCTTAAATAACTACTAGGATGTTCTTTGATGGGACTATCATGGATCTCCTCTTCACTTAAATGTTCAAGAAGTGATTCCAAGTCTTCAATACTTTGTATCATGTAAAAAGGTCCATCATATGTTTCCATGTGATACTCTATCCCAGATAGGTAGAAGGTAAATATCTTTTCAAGGAAATTTTTCAAAGCATTCATACTACCCCTACCATCATGCCACTGCTTTAAAAACATCTAAAGGAATCTTGAAAATGAGGTTATACATTTATTAGGAAGGCCCTGATAGAACAAAAAAAAGGCCTCACCTTGAAAAGTACTAGCAAACATTGTGGAAATTGAACCCAGGTGATAGATCAATTGCACTCACAAAATTACTAATCAAACATGCAAATTTACACACAAAGGAGACTGAAATTGGAGCATAACACTAATATGTACTGAATAAGTGTACAATAGAAAAACTTGTGAAGTCATAGGCTGGTGCAATGAATAATTACATGAGAGATTCGAATGTATAAGGATGCCATTCGAAATAGTCAAAAGAAGGCTTACTAAATCTAGTCAAATCCCCCATAGGTGCATAAAGCAGTTTCCAAATCTACCTAGGAGCTCACGAAGTGGTAAAGTCAAGTAGGAAAGATAATAGGTGATGGAAAGAAAACTCATGCATGCTTTTATTAGGAGAAAACAATGGAGGATGATGAGAGCAAAAAACAAGTCAACCGCACCTAGTCTTACTTTCCCTTTTGCCATAAAACTTACTAAAGCAGGAAATAAAGCAGAAAAAGCATGCATGCGCTAGGGAAGATCCGGAATAAAGCATATATGATAAATATGGATTCTAGTAGGTTTCCCAAGTGCTCCATCACTTAGTTTTAGAAAGTTTGACTTCTAAGACATGTGGAAGACAACTTGCATAGAGTGGAATATTGGAAACTAGGCAAATAAGACAAAAATGGATTAATTAATGTCTAAGGTAGCTAACTATGGGTTGATTATTCTAACACCCCCCCTTAATCCTGACTTATGAGTAAAATATCAGAAAAATATAGGGCCTAGCAACAAGGCTTAGTCACCCTTTACATACTGCATGTCCATTTAACCAAGGAAAGAGGGAAAAACCCAGTGGGAAAATCCTCCCTTAAACATGGACAATAAAACAGAATTTGAAAATATTGTCATCAATCATGCTTCACAGCATGATCAGAAATCCCCAGTAGTGATTTGATATTGCTGAATGTCTTCTCACAAAAAACTTTGGTGAAGATATCAGATACTTGTTCTCAAGATGCACATAAGAGTAGGTGAATGGTGCCATCATGCACAAGTTGTCTGATGTAGTGCATATGGATCTCAATGTGTTTGGTTCTCTATCTTTGAATTGGATCATTGCAGATTCAAATGGTGCTCTGATTATCACAATAGATAATATTTGAGAAATCTGATTCGAAGCCACACTTACCAAGTAACCCCTGCAACCATAAACATTGAGTTGCTGCATTTACAACTCCTCTGTACTCTGCTTCTGTAGATGAGAGTGCAATGGCACTTTGTTTCTTGCTTGACGAGATGATTGGTTCTTCAGAAAGCATGAACACATATCCTAATGTTGAATTTTGATCTGTGTTGTCACCTTCCCAATCACTATCAGTAAACCCAATCAAATCAAGATCAAATTTAGCTTTGTAGAAGATCCCATGAGTTCTTGTTCCCTGAACAATCTTAAGGATCCTTTTGGCTGCTCTCCAATGGATCTCATGAGGCTGATCCATGTATATTGAAGCCACACTTACTGCATAAGAAATATCAGGTTGAGTGTGTGTAAGGTACAACAAACACCCAATTAGTTGTCTGTACAGTGTACTATCTACCATAGGAGAAGAACCTGCTTCTTCAAGCTTAACTCTTGAAAGGAAGGGAGTCTTCCTTGGCTTGCAATATTTCCTATTGAAATTGTTCAGAAAATCCAAAGCATACTTGAAATGATGTACTTTTATTCCATGTTGGAATTGAGCAATTTTGAGACCCAAAAATTGGCTCAACAACCCCAAACCAGTCATAGAAAATGCATGGTTCATTGCATCCTTCAAGGAGACAATTTCTTTCTTTGAGATTCCTGTAATTAGAAGTTAATTTGCATACAAGAATATAATCACCAAATAACCATGAATCAGCTTCAAATAAACATTTGGATCAGACATGCATCAAACAATACTCAATGATAGCAGAAATCCATCAATCTTGGCATACCAAGCCCTAGGGGCTTGCTTAAGCCCATACAATGATTTCTTTAGCCTGCACACAAAAGATGGATTAGTAACAAACCCTTGATGATGATGCATGTACATATATTTAGTAATATCTCCATTCAAGAAAGCACACTTCACATCCATGTGATGTACCTCCCACTGCTTCAAAGCTGCAATGACTAAGGCTATCCTAATGGAGTCCATCTTTGCCACTGGTGCGAAGGCCTCATTGTAGTCAATACCATGTACCTGTGAGTAGCCCTTGGATACCAATATTTCCTTATATTTCAAAGGTGAACCATCGGAAGAAAACTTAGTTTTGAAAACCCAGTTACATTGAACTAGCTTCCTCCTAGGGGGAAGATCAACCAGCTCCCAAGTGTTGTTCTTCTGAAGTGAGCTAAATTCTTCTTTCATGGCTACTTGCCATCTTGGATCATGTGATATATATTCATATGTTTGTGGGTCTTATTCAACCATCAGATAGCATTTCTTGACAAACAAAGGGTCTTTCATACTTGGGTCTTTCATACTCAGGGCACTCTGAAACTGATATCTATTCCTCCTAGGATCACTAGGATTTCCAGCTATTTCCCTAGCTGCATGAATGGTCTTTGCTGCCCATTTTGGTCATGTAGGAATAATAGGATCTGCAATTAAAGAATCATTATCAGACATATCAGAATCAACAAACTCATTTGTCTCTTCACTTACATTCAATGTTTTTGGTGGTGAAGAAGACTCTCCAACTTCAACTGCTGCTAAAGGCTCTTCTTGGAACTGAACACTCCTTTCAATGAAGGATTTGTTTTTTCTCAAATTGATCATCTTGTACCCTTTTGACTATTGAGAGTACCCAACAAATAGACACTCTTGGCTTTGGGGCTGCAAATCCTTCCTCTTTTATGTTGGAATTCTAGCCCAAGCCCTTGAGCCAAAAATCCTGAAATGGGTCACATCTGGCTTGTTCCCACTTCATGCTTAAAAAGGAGTCATAACATCAAGATGTTTATGAGGAACCCTATTCTAGATATAATATGCACAGTTTATAGCCTCGGCCCAAAAATTTGGTGGAAAAGTATTAGCCTCCAACATATAAGTTGCCATTTCTTTTAGTGATGCATTCTTTCTCTCAGCGACACCATTTTGCTGTGGTGTGTAAGGGATTGAATGCTGCATATGAATACCTACATATTCACAATATTGAATAAAATTAGACTTTACATACGCACCACCATTGTCATATATGAGGATCTTGAGTTTACTCCCAGAATGGTTTTCAACCAAACCCTTAAATACTTTGAAGAAGCAAAAAACT
Organism: Pseudotsuga menziesii; assembly: GCA_001517045.1. Taxonomy (NCBI): domain Eukaryota; kingdom Viridiplantae; phylum Streptophyta; class Pinopsida; order Pinales; family Pinaceae; genus Pseudotsuga; species Pseudotsuga menziesii. The sequence continues at coordinate 430,641 of LPNX010436133.1, read as the reverse complement.
TCAGACTTATGCTTCATGAAGTAAACCCAACAGTACCTAGAAAAGTCATCTATGAAATTTGATGCATATTTGGCCTGAATCATTGACATATGAGAGAATGGACCTGAAACGTCACTGTGGTTCAACTCAAGAGGTGCAGAGGTTCTCGCATGACTATCTCTCTCAAATTTATGCTCTGGGTGTTTTCCTAGGGCACAACCTTGACAGACTCCCTTGGAAAACTTAATCTTTGGTAACCCTATGACCATTTCTTTTTCACTTAGATCAGAAAGATACTTATAGTTAATATGGTCAAATATTTCATGCCAAAGATTGCTTGCCTCATTAGCATGAATTAGAAGAGCAGAGGGGTTTGAGTAGGGTAGAGAATGTGAAAACCAGTATACCTTTGAAGTGTGATCTACAACTCCTTTTGCAATGACTTTACCACTCGAGATCTCCATGATCTCAACATCATCAAGGGAGAATATGACCTTCTTGGGAGACCCTGTGTGGGTCATCTGATACACTGACAAGAGGTTAGAGGCAAGACCTGGAACATATAATACATTGCTGAACTTACCATGGTCAATATCAATCCTTCCTTTTCCCAAACTGTCAGTGAGAGAGTCATCTTCTGGCGCTATTGGTGAACCTTTAGACATGTCAAGAGAGGGGAATGCCTCCTTAGTTGAAACCATATGTCTTGAAGCTCCCAAGTCTATGATGAAGCTAAGTGAGCTTGATGTGATAGCGAGCAATGCATGAACTCTCTCTTTGTCTTCTAAATTTGATCCTCCTTCCCTCTTCTTTGAGCTATCAGGAAGGGAGATGTTATTCTTCTCTAGGAGTTGGGTAAACATATCAATTTTCTTCTTCATGCAAGAGCTTTTAGGATGAAATCCCTTACTGTAGTATGCACACTTGCCCATTTCTCCTTTGTTCTTCTTCTTCTTGAACTTCTTCTTGGGGCCTTGGGGCTCCTCCTGAGACTTGTTCTTGTCTCTCTTCTGCTCAGGTGGCTTCTTGACTTTTGAATCCACCCTTGAATATCCAGCAACCAGATATTTGTCTTTGGAAGGTTTGATGGTGCCCATCATCACCGGTTTATCTCGTTCTTGTGTGAGGGATTCCATGAACTCTGCAAGCTTAGACATCTTCCAGGCTCGAGCTGTCAACTTGGTGGCATGGAAGGTAAAAAAAAACACTGAATAGTCAGGGCTAGGCTTTGAGAGTATGGCCAAAACTAGTTTCTCGTCCTTATTTTCAATTCCACACTATTTTAGCTGCAAAACAAGGGCTTTAAACTTGGAAAAGTAGAGTTGCAAGGATTCAAAGCTACCAGGACTCTAGGAGATCAATTCATTCTTGATTTGATGTCCTCTCATCTCATATGTCTTACCAAAAATATCTACAAGCTTCTCCCATAATTCATTTGGTGATTTCAATCCATCAAGATGGAAGAGGAGGTCTCTGGATATGCTCAGACACAAGAGACCATAAGCCTCATCCCTCGTGTTGTGCCATTTAATTTTCTCTGCAGCTACATTGGCCTTTGCTTCATTTGCCATAGTCACCATGTAGAGACATTTTTCTCTCAACAGTATCTCCATGCCTTCTTTCTATTCAAAGAAATTAAATGGAGTCAAGATGATCTTCTAAGATTGATCCATAGCTCAGAAATTCTTCCTTCAGTCAGCAGAATAGCTCCCAGTCAAGACATCAAACCTCCAATAGAAATACAAAAGGAGGGAAATTTATCTACAAAGGCTTTGATACCATGTGGAAATTGAACCCAAGTGATAGATCAATTGCACTCAGAAAATTACTACTCAAACATGCAAATTTACACACAAAGGAGACTGAAATTGGAGGATAACACTAATCTGTATTGAATAAGTGTGCAATAGATAACCTTGTGAAGTCATAAGCTACTGCAATAAATAATTACATGAGATATTCCAATGCATAAGGATTCCATTCACAATAGTCAAAAGCAGGCTTACTAAATCTAGTCAAATCTCCCATAGGTGCATAAAGCAGTTTCCAAATCTGGGTAGGAGCTCACGAATTGGAAAAATCAAGTAGGAAAGCTAATAGGTGATGGAAATACAAATCATACATGCTTTTATTAGGAGAAAATAATGGAGGATGATGGGAGCAAAAAACAAGTCAACTGCACCTAGTCTTACTTTCCCTTTTGCCATAAAACTCAGTAAAGCAGGCAATAAAGCAGAAAAATCAGACATGTGCTAGGGAGGATCTGAAATAAAGTAGATATGCTAAATATGGATTCTAGGAGGTTTCCCAAGTGCTCCATGACTCAGTTTTATCAATTTTTACTTCTAGGACATGTGGAAGACAACTTGCATAGAGTGGAATATTGGAAACTAGGAAAATAAGACAAAAATGGATTAATTAATGTCTAAGGTAGTTAAATATGGGTTGATTATTCTAACACCCCCCTTTAAGCCTGAATTATGAGTAAAATATCAGAAAACTATAAGTCCTAGCGACAAGGCTTAGTCACCCTTTACATACTGCATGTCCATTTAACCAAGGAAAGAGGCAAAAACCCAGTGGGAAAATCCTCCCTTAAACATGGACAGTAAAATAAAATTTGAAAATATTCTCATCAATCATCCTTCACAGCATGATCAGCGATACCCAGCAATGATTTGAGATTGATGAATTTCTTCTCACAAAAAACTTTAGTGAAGATGTCAGCTACTTGTTCTGAAGATGCACAGAAGAGTAGGTGAATGGTGCCATCCTGCATAAGCTGTCTGATGTAGTGCATATGGATCTCAATGTGTTTGGTTCTCTGTCTTTGAATTGGATCATTGTAGATTCGAATTGTGCTTTGATTATCACAATAGATAATACTTGAGAACTCTTATTTGAAGCCACACTCACCAATTAACCCCTGCAACCATAAACATTGAGTTGCTGCATTTACAGCTCCTCTATACTCTGCTTCTGTAGATGAGAGTGCAATGGCACTTTGTTTCTTGCTTGACCAGCTGATTGGTTCATCAGCAAGCATGAACACATATCATGATGTTGACTTTTGATCTATATTGTCACCTTCCCAATCACTGTCAATAAACCCAATCAAATCAAGATCATATTTAGCTTTGTAGAAGATCCCATGAGTTCTTATTCCCTGAACAAAGTTAGGGATCCTTTTTGCTGCTCTCCAATGGATCTCATGAGGCTGATCCATGTATCTTGAAGCCACACTTACTGCATAAGAAATATCAAGTTGAGTGTGTGTAAGGTACAACAAACACCCAATTAGTTGTCTGTACAGTGTACTATCTACCATAGGAGAAGAACCTGCTTCTTCAAGCTTAACTCCTGAAAGGAAGGGAGTCTTGCTTGGCTTGCAATATTTCCTGTTGAACTTGTTCAGAAAATCCAAAGAATACTTGAACTGATGCACTTTTATTCCATGTTGGAATTGAGCAATTTTGAGACCCAAAAATTGGCAAAACAACCCCAAATCAATCATAGAAAATGCATGGTTCATTGCATCCTTCAAGGAGACAATTTCTTTCTTTGAGCTTCCTGTAATTAGAAGGTCATCGACATACAAGAAAATAATCATCAAATAACCATGAATCAGCTTCAAATAAACATTTGGATCAGACATGCATCGAACAAAAATCAATGATAGCAGAAGCCATCAATCTTGGCATACCAAGCCCTAGGGGCTTGCTTAAGCCCATACAATGATTTATTTAGCCTGCACACAAAAGATGGATTAGTAACAAACCATTGATGCTGATGCATGTAAATATATTTATTAATATCTCCATTCAGGAAAGCACACTTCACATCCATGTGATGTACCTCCCACTGCTTCGAAGCTGCAATGACTAAGGCTATCTTGATGGATTCCATCTTTGCCACTGGTGCAAAGGTCTTATTGTAGTCAATACCATGTACCTGTGAGTAGACCTTGGCTACCAATATTGCATTATATTTCAAAGGTGAACCATCAGAAGAAAACTTATATTTGAAAACCCACTTACATTGAACTAGCTTCCTCCCTGGGGGAAGATCAACCAGCTCCCAAGTGTTGTTCTTCTGGAGTGAGATGAATTCTTGTTTCATGGCTGCCTGCCATCTTGGATCATGTGCTACATATTCATATGTCTATGGGTCTGATTCAACCATCAGATATTATTTCTCTGCAAAGAAAGGGTCTTTCATACTTAGGGCACTCTCAAATTGAGATCTAGTCCTCCTAGGATCACTAGGATTTGCAGCTAGTTCCCCAATTGCATGAATGTTATTTGATGCCCATTTTGGTATTGTAGGACTGTTAGTATATGCAATTAAATCATAATTATCAGACATATCAGAATCAGAAAACTCATTTGTCTCTTCACTTACATTCAATGTTTCTGGTGGTGAAGAAGACTCTCCAACTTCAACTGCTTCTAAAGGCGCTTCTTGGAACTGAACACTCCTTTCAATTAAGGATTTCTTTTTGCTTGAATTTATCAACTTGTACCCCTTTGAATCTTGAGAGTATCCAAAAAATAGAAACTCTTGGCTTTGGGGCTTCAAATCCTTCCTCTTTTTTGTTGGAATTCTAGCCCAAGCACTTGAGCTAAAAATCCTGAAATGGGTCACATCTAGCTTGTGCCCACTCCATGGTTTGAAAGGAATCATACCATAAAGCTGTTTATGAGGCACCCTATTATGGATATAATATGCACAGTTTATAGCCTCGGCCTAAAACTTTGGTGGCAAAGTCTTAGCCTCCAACATACATGTTGCCATTTCTTTCAGTGAACTGTTCTTTCTCTCAGCAACACCATTTTGTTGTGGTGTGTAAAGGATTGAATGTTGAATATGAATATCTCCATCTTCACAATATTGAATGAAATCATACTTGACATACTCACCACCATTTTCATATATGAGGATCTTGAGTTTCCTCCCAGACTGGTTTTCAACCAAACCCTTAAAGACTTTGAAGAGGCAAAAAATTTCAAATTTATGCTTTAGGAAGTAGACCCAACAGTGCCTAGAAAATTCATCTATGAAATTTAATGCATATTTGGCCTGACTCATTGACATATGAGAGAATGGACCAGCAACATCACTGTGGATCAAATCAAGAGGTGCAGAGGTTCTCTCACGACTAGCTCTCTCAAATTTATGCTCTGGGTGTTTTCCTAGGACACAACCTTGACAAACTCCCTTGGAAAACTTAATCTTTGGTAACCCTATGACCATTTATTTTTCACTTAGATTAGAAATATAATTATATTTAAGATGGACAAATATTTCATGACAAAGCTTGCTTTCCTCATTAGCATGAATTAAAAGAGCAGAGGGGTTTGAGTAGGGTAGAAAATGGGAAAACCAGTATACCTTCAAAGTGTGATCTATAACTCCTTTTGCAATGACTTTACGACTTGAGATATCCATGATATCAACATCATCAGGGGAGAATATGACCTTCTTTGGAGACCTTGTGTGGGTCATCTGATACACTGACAAGAGGTTAGAGGCAAGGCCTGGAACATACAATACATTGCTGAACTTACCATGGTCAAGATCAATCCTTCCTTTGCCCAAACTGTCAGTGAGAGAGTCATATCCCATCACTATTGGTGGATCTTTCTACATTTCAAGAGAGGAGAATTCCTCCTTATTTGAAACCATATGTCTTGAAGCTCTAGAGTCTATGATGAAGCTAGGTGATCTTGATGTGCCAACAATCAATGCATGAACTCTCTCTCTATCTTCTGAATTTGATCCTCCTTCCTTCTTCTTTGAGCTATCAGGAAGGGAGATGTTATTCTTCTCCAGGAGTTGGGTTAGCATATCAATTTGATTCTTCATGCAGGAGCTTTCAGGATGAAAGCCCTTACTGCAGTATGTGTACTTGCTCATTTCTCCTTTGTTCTTCTTCTTCTGGAAGTTCTTCTTGGAGACTTGGGGCTCCTCTTGAGACTTGTTCTTGTCTTTCTTATACTTAGGTGGATTCTTAGCTTTCTTCTTGAATTTTGAATCCACCCTCAAATCTCCAGCAACTAGATCTTGGTCTTTGGAAGGTTTGATGGTGCCCATCATCACCAGTTTATCTTGTTCTTGTGGGAGGGATTCCATGAACTCTGTAAGCTTAGGCATCTTCCAGGCTCGAGTTGTCAACTTGGTGGCATGGAAGGTAAAAAAAAAAACTGAATAGTCAGGGTCAAGCTTTGATATTATGGCCAAAACTAGTTGCTCCTTCTTTTTTCAATTCCACGCTGTTTTAGCTGCAAAACAAGGGCTTTAAACTTAGAAAAGTAGAGTTGCAAGGATTTGAAGCAGGTGGGGCTCAAGGAGATCAATTTATTCTTGATTTGATGTCTTCTCATCTCATCTGTCTTACCAAACATATCTACAATCTTCTCCCATACTTCATTTGGTGATGTCAATCCACCAAGATGGAAGAGGAGGTCTCTGGATATGCTCAGACACAAGAGACCATAAGCCTCATCCCTCTTATTGTGCCATTTAATTTTCTCTGTAGCTGCATTGGGATCTGCTTCAGTTTCCATAGTCACCATGTAGAGACCTATCTCTCTCAACAGTATCTCCATCTTTTCTTTCCATTCAAAGAAATTAAATGGAGTCAAGATGATCTTCTGAGATTGATCCATAGCTCAGAAATTGTCCCTTCACTCAACAGAATAGCTCCTAGTCAAGATGTAAAACCTCCAATAGAAATATGGAAAGAGATAAATTGATATACAAAGGCTCTAATACCATGTGTAAATTGAACCTAGGTGATAGATCAATTGCACTCACAAAATTACTAATCAAACATGCAAATTTACACACAAAGGAGACTGAAATTGAAGCATAACACTAATCTGTATTGAATAAGTGTACAATAGATAACCTTGTGAAGTCATAGGCTTTTGAAATAAATAATTGCATGAGAGATTTGAATGCATAAGGATGCCATTCAAAATAGTCAAAAGTAGGCTTACTAAATCTAGTCAAATCCCCCATAGGTGCATAAAGCAGTTTCCAAATCTGCCTAGGAGCTCATGATTTGGAAAATTCAAGTAGGCAAGATAATAGGTGATGGAAATACAACTCATACATTCTTTTATTAAGAGAAAAGAATGGAGGATGATGAGAGCAAAAAACAAGTCAACTGCACCTAGTCTTACTTTCCCTTTTGCCATAAAACTCAGTAAAACAGGCAATAAAGTAGAAAAAGCAGACATGCACTAGGGAGGATCTGGAATAAAGTAGACTTGCTAAATATGGATTATAGAAGGCTTCCCAAGTTCTCCATGACTCAATTTTAGCAAGTTTGACTTCTAGGACATGTGGAAGACAACTTGCATAGAGTGGAATATTGGAAACTAGGGAAATAAGACAAAAATTTATTAGTTAATGTCTAAGGTACCAAACTATGGGTTGATTATTCTAACAAACATTTCCATAATATTGTATTCATAAAGCACATTAGAGTTAGACATCATCTGAAGGAAATATTTGAAATGCAATATGGCCAAATCACCATAATTTCCATGAAAGACTAGAAGCCATTTATATAGATCCCCCACATCATGACCAAAGTTAGGAAAACGCAGGATGTTTGAGAAATTGATAGGCTGAAAAATTCCGGCTATATGGGCACCACACTACTCCCTTACTTCATCCATATAAAAAATTAATAGTATGCATTTGATATAGCCATTAAACCTTTTACTGAATAGGTGGAGCTGTCAAGTGATGAGATTTTAAAGTTTTAATATGCCGCATGGGATCATCTACACACAGCAAAACTTCACAAGTTTATGAGATAACAAGGTTTTATCCCTTCAATGGAGTCGCCCTGTGAGAATTAAAATATACATTTAAGAACTCTCACAAAAATTATTTTTTGCTTTTCTTTGTAAAACTAAAAAATGAAAAAAGTCAGTGGAGTTGCTAGATGAGAATTAAAGATTTACTCTAAGCATTCATCAAAAAAAGCAAAAAAGGAAGAAAACAAAAGTCGTACTCTGGGAAAAAAATATTTATCCCCCGCAATGGTGCCAAAAAGTGTTGCCTCCTTTCACACACTTGAGGGGGGACGTGGAAACAATATTCAAGCCACTCGGTGTGTCCTTGGGGGAAAGTTTGAGTCAAGGACGTCACCCTGTTCTTGACTCCTCCATTCAGGAAAAATCCTAACTAAGCCAAGGGGGGTAGAACCTACGGTTTACTAAGGCTTGTTACTTAGATGATGATGGTATTAAAAGAGACATTTTTTTTAGGAGTTTTGATTTAACAATTGTAAACAACAAATAACATGATGAGATAATCACAAGTAAGCAAGAAATGACACCCAGTCACATATAGATTGAAATAAATAAACAGTTGACCAGTGCCTTCAAATGGATTTGAAAATAATTAAGAGTGCTTGCAAGTGCTGAAGTGAATGTTGTGCAATTTCCTCTTGGTAGATTTTAAGTTAATGTGAAATATGAGTGGATTAAAATTACACGAGGGGGGACTTTGGATATACCCGAGGGGTACTTGGAGTATGTCCAAAAAAATAAACCTTCACAGCTACTCGCAAGGAATGTGTGGAATGAATGGAGTCTCTGAGACTGTGTTCATAATACACACAAAGGTGTAATAGAGATCGACACCCCTAGGTGATTGTCCAGGAGTTTCCACTTCCTTTGGGTATTTTTCCACCGTTTACGGTTTGACCGAGGCGTTGGATTTTCACCTGATGGTGGTTAATTGGGGAAGGTGAAGACTAATTAATATAGTCACTCATGTTTATTTTGATGCATATTGACTGATCAGATGAACCATAGCCAAGTACAGACCATACACACCAGAGTCTTGTCAATTTTAGTAAATTTTAAAGGATGAGTTTATTAGAAAGAAAAACCTTCCAGGAGCCTCTTTCGGTCCAAGTGGACCTCAATCAAGGAATAAAGGAAGAGGTTTATTTTAAAATATTGTTTGTAGAGATTAATAATATGAAGAGAAAATGAAGCAAACCACAAGTTTTTTAATTAGTCCTACCACGCATCTCTTTCCCCTTTGGGTCAATTGGGAAGTCGTGGGGTAAGTATTAAAGTTACTTTGATATTGTAATAGGGAATATATGATAAAGTAATAAAATAATTTTATTCTACATCAATGAAACTAATCTAGAGCAAAAAAAAAAAAGAAATTGCAAAAAACGACAATAAAGGCACGAATCCCCCTAGGGTGGATGGGGAATGGGCTTGAAAAAGCCTATTCGGAGAAATTTTTTATTATTTTCTGTTACAATATTAGTAAAATTATCTGAATCCTCTTGTTTCTTATACAGGATGAAACCAAGATCTTAGAAATTTCCCAAAATTAAATCTACAGCCAAAAGGGAGACCCCTGGGGGATTCGGATGATCCAAAAGCCACTTTCGAACAGCAGCTTATCCTATTTCTATTATCCCTGATAAAATAAATTGGGTTTATTTGAATGAAATATGCCAAAAATAAATTTTAAATTACCTTTGGGTCAGCCTACTTTAAACAAAAAAAAAAAACTAAGTTAAAATTAGTTAAAACAGTAAAAAGGAACCAAGGAAAGCAAGCTTTACTTGGGATCTTGGCTTGCTATTTGGGAAGCCAATGATATGTGAAATTATTTCTGGATTTTATCTTTTAAAAACATAAATAGAAATCTAATGCATGCAAACTATCGATTCTCTTTAAATTGCCATGCAAAACAGACGATTTCCCTAAACTAGATCTAGAATGCTGTATGAAATTTTTTAGGAATGAGATCTAGATTATGAGCCTTGAAATAATAGATATATGTAATTTTTACTTTAATATAATAGATCTGAATAATTTCAAATCTTGTAAACAAAGTAACCAAGTAAAAAATTTGATTTTTGAAGGAGGAAGAGAGAGAAAGAGTGTTGGAAGCCTGTGAATGTTGGGCTTTGGAGTCTGCTTTGGTGGAACACCGAGGGACTATGTCCTCCAAAAGATCCTGAAGATGAGAAATATGTAAACCATCTAAAACCTTTCTTCAAGTGAGAACACCTTCAACTTAGAAATCCTTGCACAAACAGATGGTTAAAACATAGGTGCTGCTGAAAAAAGATAATTGGAAAGCATGCAATTAAACTTAAAATACATGCAACTCCAAGAGATCTGAAGCAAGAGAATAGTAAGAGAATAAATCAAACTAGAATTATCTCTGACCCCAATAGGAGAGAGCTCTTTCCTTTAAGGCCAATAATTAACCAGCAAAAAAACAAAGATAAATAACATAGATTTTACCTCATAAGCACTTGACAATCACCATCCACACATGAAGAGCATTACACCAGAGATCTTGCCTCCAAATCTTCTTTATTCCAAAATACTAAAAAATGAAATACAATAGCAACAACTTCTCAATCCAGCTCTAACTACATTGGAAGAGGTAATATGTGCTTTATTTATAGCAAAAACAAGAAATCTAGCCCAGGTGGGGCACAATTCCCAAGGAGAGAGAGACTACAGCTGCATGTGGAGTCAATCTGGGCTTGATCTGTGTCTAAGTGAGCCTAATATAAGTCTCACTAAGTGCAACCATCAATCAGAGAGCTGATTTGACTGACACCTCAACCTGTTAATTGAAACATCCACCAAAACTCATCCAGATGAGCCCACACATGTGGAGGAGAGAGAGAGGGTACAATTCCCAAGATTGAATGCAATAATGTACTCTCTGTTCAGCCCATATCAGCTCCTTTTGTCAAGGAATGGTCAGATCCAATCAATCTCAAGCCAATGAGACTAATTTTAGTCAAATCGAAGCAAATCCCAATGATTTAGTATTTTCAATTTTCTCCATTATTTAATTAATTTATCAATTAAATAATCAATATTTGATTTTCAGGGATTTTTGACATGAGTGATGGAAAAATCACTCAAAACTTAGAAAAAGTGGGTCTATGGGTTTACATGGCACTCTGAGCTTGAAAATGAGTACCCCCATGACTGAAACTGATTTCTGAGCCCACTTTTATTACAAAACCAATTTTTCCAATTAGACTATTAAAAAATAGCCTAAGTTTTATGGAAAATTTAAAATTAAAAAAATTAAAACCTATGGGGACTTAGACATGTTCATATGACTCGACCATGATGCATAGCATGTTTATACATTGACGCATAGACTCTAATAACCTCAATAGGCTTAAATGCCAAGCCGACCACCCCAACTTTGGAGGTATTGAGTGCAAAACTCAGAAATTATCAATCGTTTATTCAACAACCAATAATAACCAAGGGAAAAAACACCCTGGGCTGATCGGATTGACAAATAAATTCTAAGAGACCGAGTCTTTTATAGACATTATCATGCTAGAACATTTTATTACAATTCCGCTATGGGGTATGGACATGTGATGTAGTACAACAAGCACTTCCTAGAAGCACTTCCAAAGGTCTTTTGAAGTCCGAATAAATCATCTTTGTCCGGTTCACCAGGATCACTTGATAGAAAACCACTAAGTACAACTTAGGTGTGAACAATGCACCTAAATTTATTATTCCCAAATAAGAGCCTAACATTATATTTGAAATTGATACAATAACAAAAGAATGGGATAAATTGGATGAAGAGTGTAGGAGGAGTATAACATTTGAGCAGTACTTCACCATGGCAAACAAAATAAAAAAGAAGGAGGACACTAAGCATCTGCATCAAAACAAAGAATTGAATTGTTCCATAGGTAAAGCTCCACTTCCTACTTTTGATGGTTCATCTCGAAGTTCTGCTAACACTTGGGTGCAAAAATTGGATGTGTATTTTCAGCTGAATCCAATGGTGGAAGGAGATGCTTTAAAAATGTCTATTTTGCACTTGGATGGAGATGCCAATGAATGGTGGTTCCATGGCCTGAAAACCTTTGGTCATTATTAGGTTAAAACATATGGGGAATTTATTGAAAGGGTATTAGAAAGGTTTGAGAAAAAAGATCAAGAATTGTCTTTCAAAGAACTAGCACAATTGAAGCAGGTAGGGACTCCTATTGAATATATGTTGGAATTCCAAATATTATCAGTTAAGGTGGCTAATGAATCTATGGGAAGGTTAGTATTTTTGTTCATTGAAGGTTTGGCAGAGCCCTTAAAAGGTTTGATCAAATCCCACAAGACTACTAACTTAAATGATTCAATGAGCTTGATTAGAGATCTTCAAAATGTGCTTCCCAGAACAGGATTTCCTCCCAAGCCTAACTTCACATTTGAAAGAAAGCCTTGGAAAAAGGATGCATTGGAAAATAATAAGAAATATGGACAAAATATACTTTGAACTTCGAAGAAAAAAAATTGCTTCACATGCTTCCAACCATGGGCACCAGGGCATAAATGTGCTAAAGGAAAGGATCAATACATAGAAGTACTTTCTGATAATGATGAGTATGAAGGGGGTATGGATTAAGAGGGGCACACTTGAGATCAAGAGGAGGGTTATGACACATCAGCTAAAGAATAAAGATAAGAATAATATCAGCCTTCACCGGACAAAGCAAGAATGGAAATACTTTTAGCAGTTCCTCACTATCACACTATTCGATGCAAAGGGTGTGGTATTGTGACAAAGAGCTTTAGTTTTTGTATATGGAGAAGATACACATAATTTCACTGATTCAGATATGGTGGAGAAAATAAATATACCAAGTGAACCATTTGATGGCTTCACAGTTGTCATTCTAGGTCACAACACCATGCAATGCAAAACATGGGTTCAAAAGCTGCAAGTCACCATAGGTAACTATACTTTTGTTGATAGTTTTTATGTGGTTGATGTTTCTGATACTAATGTAGTCTTGGGAGTGAAATGGATGTATTCTATAGTTGAGAATTCAGTAAATTATAAAATTCTTGAAATGAAATTTCAAGATTCAACAGGGGTACTAAGGGTTGTGAGAGGGCAGCACACTTACCCAAAAAATGTAGTAAATTGCAATAGTATGAGATATATATTGAGGCATGGTGATATAGAATGGGATTCTGAATTTTATATCACCTCTCCAAAGCCAAAAATCAGATTTTTTAAACACCCAAAGGAGATAGAGACACTTTTTCACAAATATGAAAAAGTTTTCAGAGATCTTCCACATGGTAGACCACCTGATAGGTGCTGATAGGGGGGTTTAGCATAACATTGTTTTGGAGGAGGGTACTTCACCCATTCGGATACCACCTTATATATTTCCAAAGAAGTTCAGAGATGATATTTAGAATACCATTCAAGAACTCTTATATTTGGGACTCATTAGACCAAGCTCTAGCCCTTATGATTCTTCAGTAGTGTTGGTAAATAAAAAATATGGAACTTTGAGGATGTGTATAGACTTTAGAGATTTGAACAAGAAGAAAATTAAGAATAGATATACTATTCCTAGGATTGATGTTCTCATGGATGAGCTATTTGGAGCTAATTACTTTTCCAAAATTGACCTTAGATTCGGTTATCACCAAATTCGAATGAAGGAGGAAGATGTGCAAAAGACTTCTTTTCGATGCCATTATGGTCACTTCAAGTTTCTTGTTATTCCATTTGGGTTGACTAATGCTCCAGCTACATTTCAAAAATTTATGAATAGAATATTTTTCAAGAATCTTAGAAGTTTTGTTTTAGTCTTCTTTGATGATATTCTCATTTACAGTAAAACTTGGGAAGAGCACTTGCAACCTCTAGAGATTGTGTTGAAAACTTTGCAAGAACAATATTTTTATACTAAGGCATCTAAATGTGAATTTGGGATGAAATAAATATTATATATTGGGAACATTATTGGGCAATATGGAGTGAAAGTTCACATGGAAAAGATCACGGATATCTTAGAATTTCCATCACCAAAAAACATCACAGAATTAAGAGGCTTCATTGGAATATGTACATACTACAGGAAGTTTGTGAAAGGATTCTCCAAGTTGACTTCTCCACTCACTGATTTGAATAAGAAGGATGATTTCAAGTGGAATGAAGAGGCTGAAAAGGCCTTCCAAAAAATGAAAGAGGTAATGAGTAGTTGTCCCATACTTGCATTACCTATTTTTTCTAATCCTTCTGTTGTTTAATGTGATGCCTCGGGTGAAGGAGTAGGGGATGTCCTAAAGCAATGCCAACACCCTATAGCCTTGGATAGAAGAAAGTTGCAGACTCATGAAAATATTTACTCCATATATGAAAAATATATGTTGGCCATCATGCAGGCCTTGGCCAAATTCCGACAATACTTGGTAGGAAACAAGTTTGTGGTGAAAACTGACCACAATAGTCTAAGACACTTCCTTACCCAAAAGGATCTAAATGAAAGGGAAAAAAAGTGGGTAATAAAGATCCAAGATTATGATTTTGATATTGAATATGTGAAAGGAAAGAATAACATTGTAGCAGATGAATTATCTCGAAGAACTTCTTTTTCTCTTATGGACATTGCTAAAAATTGGAAAGACATGCTACTAGTTGAATATGCCAAAGATAAATTTTCTTGTGATGTATTAGATGGAATCATGGTATATGAGAAATACAAAAATTTTAATGGGATGATATATTGTAATGGAATAATTTATTTGATTCAAGATTCAAAGCTTAAGTACAAAGTTTTGCAGGAAGCACATGATTCCCCACTAGCAGGTCATCTGGGGATATTCAAAACCTATAGGCAACTAAGGAAAATGTTCTATTGGAAGAGGATGAAGGAACATGTTCAGAAGTATGTGAGTGAATGTAAGTTATGTCAGAAAAATAAATCATAACTCACACACCCCGTTGGTTTATTACAGCCATTGCCCATTTTGGAGAAAAAATGGGATAGTATATCGATGGATTTCATCACCGGTTTTCCCAAATCTTTGGGAAATGATTGCATATATGTGGTAGTGGATAGATTGAATAAGTTTGATCATTTATTTTCTGTTACATCCTATTTTAGTGCTGCACAATTGGCTGATCTTGTTTTCAAATAAATCTTCAGATTGCATGGGCTCCCCAAGAGCATTGTGAGTGATAGAGATGGTAGATTAATGAGTGCTTTTTGGAAAGAAATTTTCAGATTAGTGGTAAATCAATTGACTCCAAGTACAATATAACATCCAAAAAGTGATGGAAAAATAGAGAGGGTAAATAAATGGTTTGAAGGGTACCTCCAAAACTATGTGGGAGAACAACAAAAATATTGGAAAAAATGGCTACACTTGGGTGAGTTTTGCTACAACACCACCTTTCACATGTCAATAGGGATGTATCCTTTCAGATAATTATATGGTTATGATGCAATTACATTTTATGATCTGATATTTGGTGATATTGTAGCTCCAAAATATAAATATTGGCTGGAAAAAATCCAAGAAATTTTAAATCTTTTAAAAGACAATTTACAGGTTGCCCAAAATCAACAAAAAAAATATGCCGAGAAACATAGAGAGGAAAGGACATTTCAGGTTGATTATTTAGTGTATTTGAGGTTGCGTCCATACAAAAAAACATCCATAAAAAGAAATGGAGCAGAAAATATAAATCCAAGATACTATGGGCCCTACAAGGTAATCCGAAAAATTGGAGAAGTAGAATATGAGTTGGAACTTCAAGAAGGGAGTAAAATTCATAATATATTTCATGTTTCTTGTCTTAAGAAATAAATTGGTCAGAAAATTTTCATTTCATATACACTCCCTCCTTTGGATGATGAAGGACAGCTCACACTTATTCCAATTTTTTTTTGAAGAAAAGGGAGAGAAGATTAAGGAGCAGAACAATCAAAGAATACATGGCGCAATGGAAGGATCTACTAAGTGAAGATGCCACATGGGAAGAGGAGAATATTTTGCATCATCCAAATCTAAAATTTATTGAGTACAAGAAATATTGGGTGGGGAGGACTGTAATGTCCCCATTCAAATAATTGCATAGCGGGAAAATTCCATCGATCCTACTAGTTCCCTAGGTTGGGTTGAAACATTGGGAAGTTAATAAGGGAGATAATAAATGGTGTTTAGACATTATAAGGAATAAATATTTATTTAATGGATTTAATTAAATTAATTCAAGTAAAAAATGAAATGGCTATGGAGAATGGAAACACATGGAGACTATGGGGCCCACTTAAGCTAGAATTCCTATGTTAAATGACATCCTCCTCTTGTAATATCGAATCTATGGGAAGCCTAATGTTTTGGGATGGATTATGAGATTAATATACTTGTACATATCCTTTATAGGTTGAATTTGGAATGAATTTTAACTTACATGGGAGAGGAAGAGCCAAATGTGAGTTTCATGGACACTTGGCTAGACTCCCCTTACATTTATGACATCTATGACACCAATGATGGAGATTCTATGACAGTTATGACTTAAGTCAGATATGAATTCTGAAATATAGAAATAATTACATGTAATGCCTGAATATAGAATCTTAGAGGTCAAATTTTGGAGTTGGATAAGGCCAAGAGGCTCCTACTCAAATTTGGGAGAAGAGGGAAGGTGAAGAGAGAGGCCACATGGCATAGCATGAGCATCCACACCAATTCGATTTGGATTTGGTTTATGGATGGATTTGGAATATAAAAAGACCAATAAATTTTATAAAATATAGGTATAGGCCATGAGAAGAACCTTTTTGATCATTTGTGAAATTTGCTATTGTGAAGAGAGAGAGCTAGTGGAAGACTAGTTCATGCCTTAGCGAATTTCGAGGGTAAAAGCTTCCCATCCTAGTTGGTGTTTGGAGAGGCCACTCAGGTATTTAAAGGAGATTAAATGGAGTAATAATTTATAGGTGCAATATACATCATCTTGTGCACACATCAAGTCCAGCTTTTTCTTCCTTTCATCTCAAGTTTTCTCAGCATATTTCAGCTCTATGGACTGAGGTGCATTTGGTGAGCTATTCATCTCTTTGAGGGAGCTTCTCTTACTCCCGTATTTTGTATTATGATGTAAATTATATTTTATTTAATTTCATAAATCTCTCAGTTCTAAATTCCAAGAAGCATCATGTATTATTGCTTAATAATGAAGAAACAATGCCATTTCCCCACTACCTTGTTGTAAACTCTTATAATCTTGATGGATTTGAATGGATGTATAAAATATTGATGATTTATGAATGAATGGAATGTAATTAAATTATATTATTTGTTTCATGTTTATTAACTGATAATTTGTGGCCATTGGGTCGAATTTCATAGAATTTGGGGAAAACTACACCTCATTTCCCCAAGGGTCCAAAACTAGTTTTTTATATCTGATTGAAAGAAGTGATAACAGTCATGAGAGGTCTATTGGTTATGAATATGATTATTTTATAATGTATTATACACATCCCATTCTTCAATTAAATAATTATATTGGGTTTCTGCACATTTGGGAATCCATTTCTACCACTTACCTTGGGGGGATTTGAACCCAAAATTGCTAGTAAAATCATTTATCTTGTTCAAAATTTAGTATAGACTTGTAGAAATGATTGGAGGGACATAATAAATCCTTTAACAGAATAATTAATTTATTATATAATTCATACACCTTCTCTGAATATTTGGGAGCAATTGGGCTGATTTGGAGACCCAGACACTAAAACTAGTCAAGAGCCAAGATTGTGAAAAAATTGGAAAATTGGGCATTTTGGTAAAAAATAAAAAAGGGACATTATAGTGAATGAAATATAATACATGTTATATTTCCTTATAGCACAACCATAACGTAATTTCTAATAACAACATTGCATGTCAATGAAATCTAACTCGTGTTAGCTTTCTTGTATGTACAACTACATTACTAAAAAATACATTGCACTATGAAAGAAATCTAATGCACATTAGCTTTAGAAAAAGCACAAGGGAATTTCATACAATGACATTGCATAGTAGTGGAAATCTAGCGCATGTTAGCTTTTTTTTCTAGCATAACCACAAGGGAATTTCCAACAACATTGCATGTGAATAAAAGCTAATGTGTGTTAGCTTTCCTATTGGTACAACCACACATTGCCATCGAATACACTAGCACAACCAAAAGGGAATTTATAACAAAAAGATTACATGTCAATGAAAGATAACTCATGTTATCTTTCCTATCGGTACATCCACATTCCCATTAAATACATTGCACCATGAAGGAAATCTAACGCATCTTAGCTTTCTTTCTAGCACAACCGTAAGGGCATTTATAACAACAACACTGAATTTGAATGAAAACTAATGTGTGTTATATTTCCTATTGGTACAACCAAATTTACATCAAATACATTCCAACATGAAGGTAATCTACTGAATGTTAGCTTTCCTTCTAGCACAAGCACATGAGAATTTCTTACAATGACGTTGCATTGTGAAGGAAATCTAACACGTGTTAGGTTTCCTTTTATCACAATCACAAGGGCATTTCTAACAACAAAATTATGTGTGAATGCAAAATAAACCATGTTAGCTTCTCTATGGATAAAACAACATTACCATCAAATACATTTCACTATGACATAAATCTAACGCCCATTATCGTTCCTTCTACAACAAGAATAAGGGCATTTCTTACAATGACGTTGCATAGTAGTGGAAAGCTAATGCGTGTTATATTTCTTTCTAGAACAACGACATGGGAATTTCTAAAAATGACCTTGCATGTGAAAGAAATATAACACGTGTTAGCTTTCCTACTGGTACAACCACATTTCCATAGAATAGATTCCACCATGAAGGTAATCTAACGCATGTTAGCTTTCCTTCTAACACAAGCACAACGACATTGTATGATGAATGAAAGCTAACACGTGTTAGTTTTCCTTCTAGCACAACGACAAGGGAATTTCTAAAAACAAAACTACAAGTCAATGAAAACTCATGTTATCTAGTTATATTTCCTATCGGTACAACCACATTGTCATCAAATACATTGCACCATGAAGGAAATATAACACATGTTAGCTTTCCTTCTAACACAAGTACAAGGGAATTTCTTAAAATGACATTGCACCGTGAAATATATATAACACGTGTTTGCTTTCCTTCTAACACAATCATAAGGGAATTTCTAACAACAACATTGCATGTGAATGAAAGCTAAAACATGTTAGTTTCCCTATGGGTACAATTACATTACCATCAAACAGATTGTACTATGAAACAAAATCTAACACGCGTTACCTTTCCTTCTAGAACAAGCATAAGGTAATTTCTTACAATGATGTTGCACAGTAGTGGAAAGCTAACATATGTTAGCTTAACAAAACCACAAGGGAATTTCTAACAACAACATTGCATGTGTATGAAAGCCAACATGTGTTAGATTTCCTACTGGTACAACCACATTGTCATCGAATACATTCCAACATGAAGGTAATCTAACACATGTTAGCTTTCCTTCTAGCACAAGAACAAGGGAATTTCTTACAATGAATTTGCATTGTGGAGGAAATATAACACGTGTCATCTTTATTTATATCACAATCACAAGGGAATTTCTAACAAAAAATTGTGTATGAATGAAGGTTAAACCTTGTTAGCTTCCCTGTGGGTACATCTATATTACTAGAAAATACATTGCACTATGAAATAAATCTAACGTGTGTTAGATTTTCTACTGGTACAACCACATTGTCATCAAATACATTCAAACATTAAGGTAATATACCGCATGTTATATTTCTTTCTAGCATAAGCATAAGGGAATTTCTTACAATGATGTTGTAGTGTAAAGGAAATCTAGCACGTGTTAGTTTTCCTTCTATCACAATCACAAGGGAATTTATAACAACAACATTGTACGTGAATGAAAGTTAAACCATGTTAACTTCCCTATGGGTACACCTACGTTACCATCAAATACATTTCACTATGAAATAAATCTAGTGTGTGTTAGCTTTCCTTTTGGAACAAGCACAAGGCTATTTATTACAATGATGTAATATCCCCCAATTTTGTAATAATTGTTGAAAGACTATTTTTTTTTTTGAATGTGATTGGAAGACCTCGAATATACCATTAGGTCCTTGAAGAAAAAATGTAACTAAAACTTTATGCTTTTAATAAAAATATGAATGATATGGACAACCATGTTGAATGAGGAAACTATGCATGCGAGAGTGGGGGGCATGAAGGGTCACTCTCAGGAAGTTGCACTAGGTATGGGAATGCCAATATAGCACTAGACTCACCCTGAGGAATCAAGAGCTAGTAGAGAGGAAATTTCTGGGGGGAATTGTCAGTTAGCTACAAAATACCTAGGCAAAAAAAAAGGATAAATAAGGAAGAATATGCTAGGAGGCGGGACACCGCTAAGTATGTTGGATGAAGGAATTGCTTGCTATACTCTGTGTTAGGAAAGAATTTATCACTGGAGAAATGGAACCGGGTTTAACTGTCACCGATATTTTCATGCATATTTTAGCTCAGGGGTGATTGAGGATGGAGAGATCTGTGCCTAAGCTATGGTTGGGTGGAACGCGGTTGTTCCCTTTTCATTACGGCTCATATTTCAACAGGTTTCGGTACTGAGTATTGTTCCTGTTATTTTTATTGAACTCCGGCTATGTTTGTTCATGTTTAAGATGTGTTTAATGTCAATGAAATGATGAAATAAAATCTTAGATTTGTTGATGTTAATGACACTTATGAAATAGTGTACTCATACGCTGTTTGGAATGCATTTGGAAAAATGACAACTCAAGCAGTAGATTGTGGTTATACACAGAGTTATTTATTTACTGCATGATTTACTTTGATTGATGAGCTTAAGGCACGTTGGTAGATGTAGAAATGTATGTTTACATGTTGCTACAATGTTAATAGAATGCCTTAGGTCTACTGCTGAAAGCAGTGTTGTTAAACGAGTGTGTACTCCTTTATGTACTCTCTGGTTATTCTTAATCTATGCACTATGCCTATTTACGAATATACTAAAGGTGTTGAGTTCTTGTACACCGTCCTTAGATAGAATGATACAGGTTTTTAGATGGATCCAACTTTAACCAAACCGCTAAAGTTAACCAACCAGGCCTATGATCCCTCTAATGCTTAGCAAAGACCAGACTTCAAATCTGCATTGAATTGGATTACATTATTATTTTGCGGACACCCTTCATCGTTAAATCCCTCGCTTGTTGAACAGGTGAAATACCTGAAGACCATCAGATCTTGATCAATGGTGGACCCCAAAATACATAAGGTGGATGGATAAGAATTTTGCGTACCACTCCACTGTTAACTCCCTTGCTTGTTGAATGTGTGAAATCCCTGAGGAACATGGGATCTAGATCAACGGTGGACCCAAAACACCAAAAGGTGGATTGTATCAATATTTAGTGCACAATAGGATTTTAGATGGATCCAACTTTAACCAAACCGCTAAAGTTAACCAACCAGGCCTATGATCCCTCTAATGCTCAACAAAGAGCAGACTTCAAATATGCATTGAATTGGATTACATTATTATTTCGCGGACACCCTTCGTCATTAAATCCCTCGCTTGTTGAACATGTGAAATACCTAAAGACCATCAGATATTGATCAATGGTGGACCCCAAAAAACATAAGGTGGATGGATAAAAATTTTGCGCACCACTCCACTGTTAACTCCCTTGCTTGTTGAACATGTGAAATCCCTGAGGAACATGGGATCTAGATCAATGGTGGACCCAAAACACCAAAAGGTGGATTGTATCAATATTTAGCGCACAATAGGATTTTATTAATCCGTGCTAGTTGAACCAGTGAAATATATCACAGTCGCCGATCTTGACTAAGGTCTATCTCTGTCGTTGATCTTAAAGGTACTTTGGACACAAGCACTTCTGGCTCTTAGTGCTTATCTTCGGCGTGATTTCGGTCAACAAAATTACTGTCAACTGTCGATCTAACAATATTGACCATGGATTTATCGAAGATGCATACTCTTTAAACTCAGTAACCTTCATGGAAATTGGTCACTGGAAGGAACAAATTTTTCTACCACTCGAAGCTTATCATTTTAGTTCTGTGAAATTAGAGTTTACCTTTCTTACAAAATTATATAGTTGTTGATGAAAAGTAGGGATGATGAATGTGATGTTCTCTTCTGTTTAGGATTACTTGATTTGGAGACTATTGTTGGTAGGATATGCACCTACCTTGTTTCCTTCCCCTAGACCTCTTTGATTGACTTAGTTCCTGGAAAAGGATAATCCTACTCAGTTCAAATGACTGTGACTTGTTGATGTTTTGGGTTTCTTATTAGTGTCATATCGTTCTATCAGAAGTTACTCCGATGCTGTATTTTTTCCCTGTACAAAACAACCAGGGTATCTGGTCTCTGTACGAAGGCTTCGGCCTCGCTTTGAATAGAACTATCCAAAGCTTAATGAGGTTCTTGGATAAACTTATAGTTTAGCATGAGACTTGTTGTTCTGACTTTTACACCCTTCCCTGTAGAATTTTAGACCTATGAAGGGAAGATTGAGGGAAGGAGAGTTGAGATGAACGAAGGGGAGGATAAAAGGATGTAGGAGGTTGGGCCAAGAAAAGTAAGTCTTAATAATTTTAAGACTTTTGCGATTCATGATCCACACAGCTGAAATCGAAAAGAAAAAAAACAATGTTAAGTCTTAAGAATGTTAGGAATTCCATGATCCACAATCCGCACAACAGAAAGCGGAAGGTGGAAAATAAAAGTTAAGTCTTATGATGTTGAGACTTCCGTGATCCGTGATCCGCATAGCAAAAAGTAGAAAACCGAAAGAAAATTCAAGTCTTACGTGTATTAATACTTCCGCGATGTTGAGAATGCTAAGTATTTCACAACCCATGATCCGCATAGAGGAACGGAAAAGATGGAAGGAGGAAGGCAGAAAGTGGTTAAGTGAAGGTATCGAAACATTGGTTTTCCGACTTCTGATTTCCATAACGGAAGTGCGGAAAGTGGAAAGTAGAAAGGAAAACATGGAAGGGGGAAAGTGGATAAGTGAAGGTATTAAAATGTTGGTTTTTTGACTTTCGAGTTTCACAACGGAAGGGAAAAAAGCAGAAAGAGGAAAGGAAAAGAAGAAAGGAGGAAGGCAGAAAGTGGTTAAGTGAAGGTATCAAAAAGTTGGTTTTCCAACTTTTGAGTTCTACAACAAAAGGGATGAAAGTGGAAAGAGGAAAGGTAAAGGCGGAAGGTGGAAGGATGAAAGTGATGAAGTGAAGGTATCAAAAAGTTGGTTTTCTAACTTCTAAGTTCTGCAACAGAAGGGAAGAAGGAAGAAAGAGGAAGGGATCCGAAATATCTAAGGAAAAGTGGGTTTTCCCACTTCTGAGTTCCGCAACAGAAGGGAGCAAGGTGAAAAGCATAAAGGATCCAAAAGTTCAAAGGAAAATTTGGTTTCTGAATTCCAAGTTCTGTAGCGGAGAGGCAAAAGGTGCAAGTCGGAAAATCAATTTCAGTGCAGAAACAACTTTCTAACTGCTTAAGTGGTTTCCCATATGTAAATTTAACATTATTATTATTTTAGCATAAGGTTGATTTTCTATGAAAGGTTATTGCCAAATTCATGTGAAAGAATTTATATTTGCAAAAAAATATATATATATGCATTTTATCACAGGTTTAGTGGGTATGTTAGGTATGGTATCATAGTTACAAATTCAACCCTGTCGCCTTTTTTGGAACATCTAGCTCCACTTCACTATGAAAATTTGTGTTCTAAACATTTACGTTGGAATGTTTGTGTATGAACAAGAATTTTTTAGTAAAAGGATACAGTGATGGCCTCACAAAATGAATAGGAGTACCCACCTGAAGAAGGTACTCCAGAACCTCACCCAAGGCATCTAGAACCAGAGCATTCTGAAGCTAGCCAGGTACTTGAAACCGTGAAGAATCTAATAGTGGAATTACAGAGCTTCAAAGTAGAAAATGAACAACTAAAAATGGCTCAAGAAAAACAACAAGAGCTCAATGAAATATTATTGCAAACCTTGCAGGAGAGGAATAATGGGGAAAAACCACCCGCAGAAGAAGAGAGGGACTCAAAAATTGGGAACAATTCCAAAATAAAAGATAGTTCCTCCCAGGAAACTCAAAAATCTAGAAATCAATCCTGGATAGGGGGTAAGAGAAAGTTGGACCACCTAAAAGGAAAATTCAAGAAAATTAAACCCACCATTTTTTATGGGGAATCAAGGACAGGAGAAGAAGCATAATCTTGTTTGTTGGACATTAAAAAGTACTTTCATACATACAACTACTCCAACAACATGAAGGTAAGGATGGGATTTTACAACCTTAAAGGAAAGGCTAGTATTTGGTGGAAATACCTAATGGTTAGAGTTGAAGAAACTCTTCAAGAACAAGTATTTATCAGAAATCTATTATGAAAGAAAAACCAAGGAATTTTATGAATTGAAACTTGGTCAGATGACCATGGAGTATTTCATCAATAAATTTCTAGACCTGTTACGTTTCGTGTCATACATTAAATATGAAAAGGTAAAAATCCAACGGTTCTTAAGTTGTATTCCATAGTATTACAAAAATCATATTGAATTTGATAACCCCAAGATGCTAGATGAAGTGTTAATAAAATCAAGGATATGCTTTGAGCAGTATAAACAAATGAATGTCCTCTCCAAAACCTGGAAGGACAAGAAGAAAGAAAATTTCAATCAGTGGAAGAAGGGCTTCCAGTCACCACCCTTAGGAACATGCCAAGCAATCCTCAAGGAAGTTCCTACCACAAAAATGGACAGTTTTAGTGTAAGGACAATAAACATGCACAAATTGGACCAAAAGGGACTATTGGAACCCCTAAAGAACCTCTGAATTGTTGGGAATGTGAAGGTCCCCACGTACGAGGGATATGCCCACTCCTTGGTGAATCCAACAAGACTATACACAACCTGCAAGAATATTCGACTGTGGGAGAAATTGGCAAGAGTTTCGACCAAATTAATGCATCTCTTGAATATCGATAGGAAAATCATCAATATGCAATCGTAGAGATTGAAGGTACTATGTCTAACCAAAATCTCTCTATATTACTTGATCCATGAGCTACTTTAAGTTACATCAATCCTAAAATGATGGATAATTGTCAGCTCATCAAGGTAAGGCATGCAAGTCCTTGGTTAGTTCAACTGGCCACTGGAACAAAAAGAAAGGTAAGAGAGTTTGTTGCAAATTGTGAAATTTTAATACAAAATCATGTAACTAGGATTAATTTGAATGTTTTTCCTCTAGGGTCATATGATATGAATATTGGCATGGACTGGTTAGAAAAATATAAAGTAGTACTAAATTGCTTTGATAAGACTTTTACATATGTAGTTAAAGATAAAATTGTTAGGAAGGTAAATGGTTTTGGTAAGCCTATTTCCTTAAGGAAGATATCTACCCTGCAGTTAAGGAAGTGTTTGAGGAAGGGTTGTAAGCTCTATGATGTAAATATTGTTGACCTAATCCTTAATGAAAACCCAATATCTATAAACAATCACCCATTTTTTAGTGAATTAATGGATTTGTTCCAAGAGGAGATACCCGGACTGCCCCCTCCATGAGAAATAGATTTATCCACTGAAGTTATACTTGGGTTTGATCCAACATCCAAATTACCCTATCGAATGAGTATCCCTGAGTTAAAAAAATTAAAAATCCATTTACAAGAACTACTAGATAGGGGTTTTATCAGGCCTAGTGTGTCACCTTGGGGAGCCCCAGTTTTATTTATCAAGAAGAGGGATGAGACCTTAAGACTTTGCATAAAGTACAGATAATTGAATAAAGTGACCATAAAAAACAAGTACCCCATGCCTTAGATTAATGACTTGTTTGACCAAGTAGGGGGAGAAAAAGTGTTCTCTAAGTTGTATTTGAGGTCTAGTTACCACCAGATCAGGATTAAGGAAGAATATGTTAACAAAGGAAATATTAGGACTTTATATGGACATTACAAATTTGTAGTAAGTCCTTTTGGCTTGACCAATGCCCCTGCTACGTTTATTTGTCTAATGAATAACATCTTTAACAAGTATTTGGATCAGTTCGTGTTAATTTTCATTGACGATATGCTGATCTACTCAAGGGAAGAGGAAGAACATGAACAACATTTGAGAATCATACTACAAATCATAAGAGACCACCAACTATATACTAAGTTTGAGAAGTGTGCATTCTTCAAGAAATAAACTTAGTACTTAGGGAATGCCATCTCTGAAAAAGGGATTGCGGTAGATTTACAGAAGATAAAGGAAATTTTGGAATGGACTGTGCCTAAGGATTTCTCTTAAGTTCGATATATCATGGGACTCACTGGGTACTACTGGAGGTTCATCCAAGGGTTCTGAAGGATATCATATCCTATTACATCCTTACAAAGGAAGGGAGTAAAGTTTGTATGGTCTGAGAAGTGTATGGAGAGATTTGAAAACCTACAAAGAATTTTAACCATGGCCCTGATATTGAAGGTATTTGACCCCTATAAATCTTACACAGTATGTATTGATGCTAGAAAGGAGGGATTGGGAGGAATCCTATCTCAAGAATGACATGTGGTGTGTTACGAATCTCGCAAGTGGAAGGATCATGAACAAAATTATGTAGTGCATTATTTGGAATTGGAAGGAGTAGTGCATGCCTTAAAAAGGTGGTGTCACTACCTGTTAGGGAAAATGTTCCTCTTATTAATAGATAATGCCTATGTAAAGCATCTGTTTACTCAGCCTAGACTCAATTCTAGGTAGGCACGATGGATGGCCTTCTTAAACAAATTTGAATTTGAAGTGAAGCATATCAAAGGTAAGGAAAATAAAGTGGCTGATGCACTCAGCCAGAAAACTCACAAGGTATATGAGATCACCATTAGTCAACCAAAAGGTGATATATTGAGTAGAATAAAAATAGATAGCATATATGATGCTAAATATGGGACCCTACTAAATAAACTGCTCATAGAACAAGTAAACTTGAATGGGACAGAATCAAGGTAGACCAGAAAGGATTAGTTTGGTTTAAAATAAGAATATACATGCCTAACGTTGCATATTTAAAACTGTTTATTTTGAATGAAATGCACAAACCTCCTTATGCAGGGCACTCTGGTTACCAAAATATGATAACAACCCTCAGGAAGCAATTCTATTGTCCTAATTTGAAAGAAGATCTAGTTGATTTCCTTTCTAAATGCTTGGAATGTCAACAGGTGAAGGTTGAACACCAATATCTAGTAGGTTTGTTACAATCCTTACCAATTCTTGAATGGAAATGGGAGGTAATATATTTGGATTTTATCACAGGTTTTCCCTTGACTGTGAAAACAACATGATTCAATTATGCTTGTAGTTGATAAATTAAGCAATTCTCCTCATTTTATACATGTGAAATCAACTTATAAGGCTGTCAATGTTGCATAAATATTCCTGAAGAAGATATTTTGACTTCATGGAGTACCAAAGATGGTAATTTCTGATTGAGATATCAAGTTTACATCCAAATTTTGGAATTCATTGTTTGTAGGGTTGGAAACCAAGATAAAATTGAACACTAGATATCACCCTATAATAGATGGGAAAATAGAACGAACAAACCAAGTCATTGAGGACATGTTAAGGATGTATGTCATGGAGAGACCCACCAAGTGGGAAGACTATTTGCATCTAGAAGAATTTGCATACAATAATGGCTACCAGGCCTCTCTGAGATGAGTCCATTTGAAATCCTGTATGGAAGGAAGTGTACTATCCTTGTTAGTTGGGATAGCCCTGTGGATCATTTGATGAGAGGATCTGAAATGTTGCAAGACATGGAATAAACTATTCGGGAAGTTCAGAAGAACCTGAATATAGCGCAGGATCTCCAAAAGAATTATGTTGACTTAAAAGAGAACATAAAGAGTTTTCAGTCGAAGACCATGTTTACCTCCGAGTCAATCCAAAAATGAGCTCCCTAAAACTGGTAAGCTGCATTAAATTAGCACCATGGTTTTGTGGACCCTTCGAAGTCTTGGAAAGGATTGGACCCATGGCATACAAGTTGGATCTTCCAACACAATTAAGAATTCATAATGTTTTTCATATTTCATTAAAAAAGAAATATGTATATGATTCCACTCACATCTTTGATTGTAATGTGGTACAGGTGGATATAGAGGGTGATTTCCAGGTGGAATAGGTGGACGTTCTAGACAGAAAAGAAACTATTCTCCAGAGCCAAATCGTTGCTCGAGTTAAGGTGCAATGGAAGAACTTTAGCCGGAGGAGGAAACCTAGGAATCAAAAGATGCCTTGCAAAAGTAGTACCCAGGTATGTTTCAAGAAAGTATGGAATATGACTAAGAACACTATGGACAATGCTACATTAAGGGGGAAAGGATGTAATATCCCCCAATTTTGTAATAGTTGTTGAAATACTATTTTATTTTTTGTTTTGTTTCAATGTGATTGGAATATCTAGATTATGCCAATAGTTCCTTGAAGGACAAATGCAATTGAAAAATTATGCTTGTAATAAAAGTTTGAATGATAGGGACATACATGTTGAATGAGGGATGTCACTATCATTCGAGAGTGCGGGACGTGAAGGGTCACTCTTAGGAAGTTGCAGCAGGCCTGGGAATGGAAGTATGGTGCTAGAATCACCTTGGGGAATCAAGAGATAGTGGAGCGGAAATTTCTGGGGAGAATTGTCCATTAGTTTCAAAAGACCTAGGAAAAAAAAAGGACAAATAAGGAAGCATACACTAGGAGGAGGGACGTCATGGAGTATGCTGGAGGAAGGAATTGCTTGTTGTACTATGTGTTAGCTAAGAATTTCTCACTGGAGAACTGAAACTGGGTTTGACTGTCAGCACTCTTTCCATGCATAGTTTATCTTGGGGGTGATTGAGTACAAATAGATCTGTGCCTAATATATAGTTGGGTGGAACGTGGTTGTTCTCTTTTCGTTGCAACTCGTATTTTAACAGGTTTGAGTACTGCATATTGTTCCTTTTATTTTTATTGAACTCTCGGTATGTTTGTTCATGTTTAAGTTGTGTTTAATGTCAATGAAATGATGAAATAACAACTTATCTTTGTGATGTTAATGACGCTTATGAACTAGTGTCCTCATATGATGTTTTGAATGAATTTGGGAAAATGACAACTCAAGTGGTAGATTGTGGTTATATACACAGTTATTTGTTTACTGCATGATTTCCTTTGATTGATGATATTAATACACGTCGCTAAATGTAAGAATGTATGTTTACATGTTTCTGCAATGTTAATAGAATTCCTTGGGTCTGCTAATGAAAGAAGTGTTGTTAAACGTGTGTGTACTCCTTTATGTACTCTCTAGTTATTCTTAATATCTGCAGTGTAATTGTTTACGAATATACTAAAGGTGCTGAGTGCTTGGACACCGTCCTTAGATAGACTGATACAAGTTTTTAGATGGCTCCAACTTTAACCGAACCACTAAAGTTAACCAACCTAGCCTATGATCCCTCTAACACTCAGTGAAGAGAGGACTTCAAATCTATGTTGAAGTGGATTACATTATTATTTCATGCACACCATCCATCATTAAATCCCTTGCTTCTTGAACATGTGAAATCCCTGAGGACGATTGGATCTGGATAAACAGTGGACCCCAAACACCATAAGGTGGATGGATAATAATTTTGTGCACCCCTCCACCGTTAACTCCCTTGCTTATTGAATGTACGAAATCCCCGAGGACCATTGGATCTGGACCAATGGTGGACCCTAAACACCATAAGGCAAATTGTATAAATATTTCATGCATACCAGGATTTTATTAATCTATGTTAGTTGAACCAAGGATATAGCTCACAGTCATCGCTCTTCACCAAGGTCTATCTTTGCCATTGATTTGAAAGGTACTTTGGCAACGAGCATTGCTGGCTCTCAGTGCTTATCTTCGGTGTTATTTCGTTCGAGGAAATTACTCACAACTGTCGATATGTCGATATTGACCATGAATTTATCAAAGATGCATACTCTTTACACTTGGTAACCTTCATGGAAATTGGTCATTGGAAGGAACAATTTCCTCTTCCACTCAAAGCTTATCGTTTTAACTCTATGAAATTAGAGTCGACCTTTCTTGGAGACTTATATAGTTGTTGATGAAAACTAGGGCTGATGAATGGGATGTGGTCTTATGTTTAGGATTGTTAATCCAAAAATCCCCCACATAGCTCTGTATGGCCTACACCACCCAAGGACACCATCTCACAACACTCATTCCACTCCATAAGACCTTCCATTTGACCCCCACACCTCCAAAAGAGCCCAAGGATGAAAAAAAGGGCTAAAAACCCCAAAAAGGAGCCCAAGATAGCCCTCTAGGAGCTAAAGCCCTCAAAAAGGGGCTAAAACCCTAACAGGGGCTAAAGTTAGGGCGAAAGGAGCTAAAGGCCCAAAAAAGGAACTAAAGCCCTAACCAAGGGCTTAAAACCCTAAAATCCCTTGGAAAAACTATAAAAGGAGGGTGGGGGTCACCTCAAAACACTCCTCCCTTGCCTATTGTTATGCTGCCCGTGGATGCTTTGAGACATTTGCCTCTCAAACCACCCACAATCCCTCTCCTCCATATCCATCCCATCAAGCCATTGCTTCCCAACCAAGAGAGAGGTGCTCCCATGAGCTAGGGCATGGTGGCCCATTTCCACCCAAGTGATGTATAATATTTCTTTTCATGTTTGTTTAATTGTTTTTAATTTCTAACTGTTATTTTATTTGCAGGTTCTATTGTTGACATTGCTTGCAGGTTTGCCATTGTAGTAGCTTAGGTTGCTTGCAAGTTTCAAGGAGGCGGAACCCTAACCTGTTTTCTGCAGAGGGGTTCACAAGGGATTCATCTTCCTCTTTCTTTTCTATTATTAGCTCATATTTTAGTCTAGTTTTAGTTTTCTATCACTAGATTAGCTTAGTTTATTTTACTGTTCTATTTATGCTATTTCCATTTCATTTTTTCCTATTTTCAAAGAGTACGAACCTACCCTTATGCCCTATAGGCACAAGGGATCTATTCCTGCTCCTGCAGTGAAGAGAAATCCTCACTACAGCTTTGGCAACCATACCAGGTCGATCCCACAGGATCCCTGGTCCAAAAATTTCAAGTTTTCAAGTTTTTTCAATTTTACCCTAGTTTTCAGAAATCTTATGTTAGATCTATCTTAAATCTTGTTTATTTCCTATTTTAGTTAGTGCCAAATCCTCTAGTAGGCCAAGCTGAGTCAGACTGATCCCAGTACCAGTTACTATCGGCCAGATTTGACCCTGCCTCACCAAAAAACCCCTTTCCGAAGCAGGGTGCTCTTATCGAGGAAAAAGGTGAGATTGGGGCGCTCTTAATGACAAAACAGGTGTGCATAGGGTGCACTTAATCCCTAGACAGGTGTGAATTCAACCCAAAAACTCAGGTTGCAACTGTTTTTGCATTCTGTGTGACCCCCTCTCTTATTTTTGGAAAAATCTCACGGTCCCCTCACTAGATTTGGTAAGGAATGTGCGGCCTGTCACACAAAAATTGAATTTAAGTTTAATTGACACTAATTTTAAGTTTAGATGACTGTTAGTGCAGCCCAACTACCTCTATTCACCATTGTAGGTCTTTTTCAGTTCCAGTTTTTATTTTCTACAAATCAATCCATGAACAATGTGTAAATGTTAAATCAATCATTAAGGCTTAATAAAATGAACTAGTCTAACTAAAAGTAACTTAAAAATAACCATCTTGCTGCCCCCTTCCTCCTCTACCCAGTCATCACCCTCTGTGGTATTCTAGGATACGACGAAGGGTAATCTTGTATAAATCTAGGCACTCCATGGTATTGTTTCCAAACCACTACAACCGGGTGACCTGGAAGGTAGAGGGGGTAGAGAAGGAGGGCTTCTCATGGCGCTAAGCATCCTCCCTGTTGACCAACCTAGCATCCAGGAGGTGACCTAAGGATCTATGGATGGGCTTAGTCCCATTGTGTTGAGAAGCCGACACCTTCTCTTGGTTTGAAGAAGAATATCACTGAGAGGTAGACATTTAGTTAGACCATCAATCCAGGGTTAATCATTGTACTTGCTTACAAATTTTTGTTTATGTTTGCATATAAAACCATGATATGAACTCTACCATGAATTCATAAACCATATTGCAACAACCAAATTTACCCTAATTTCAATCAAATCTGCAGTCTTTAAGGACATAAGTCCCTAACTACTTCAACTGTGGGAAGTGCTTGGGATTTGCCCAGAAACTCATTCAGGAATACCACAGGAACCCCAAAGTAGCTGGTTGCTGAGAGGAATTGCCAAGCGAAATGGGCAACGACCCCTTCCGATTGAGTAGAAGCATTCGTAAGGAATAAGCCAAGAGATGTCTTCAAGCAGTCTTTGTGGCCGAGATACCACCTTCAGCCAATAGGAATCCATTGAAACCGGGGTCCAAATCTCATACCCACCAGTTTCATACACAAAATCAAACATAATTGATCCTCCACGATCTTCCTCATGCCTAAGAGGCGAACCACCACCATTTGGAACACTTTATCGACACCATCGAAGCCGCTCTTAGTGATCTCCCACACCATCAGAGGGCCACATAGCATCTAATTATGATTTAGGCCCATATTAGTATGAACCAGACCTCCACACCACACCATCAAGCCACATGGCTAGTGAAAACCTGGATCCATTTTCTGGCCTAACCTTAGTAAGTGGACCCATGTCCACATCACAACCTGTCACCAACAACTTGGCAAGCGGTCCAAGCACAGTCATGTAGACTGTCATTAGCCAATTTCCACCACCCATAGTGACAAACCAAGCAGGCCCAGTGGTAACACATGGGGGCAGTGGCCCCTCCACACACACTGCCCCTCCGGCCACACAGGGGGGCAGTGCACCATCCACTTACATTGCCCCTAGTATCATACATGGAGGCAATGCTCCTTCCACCCATACCACCCCCCACACAGCACTTGGGGGAATTGGCCCATCTGCAATGGTGCCACCTCAAGCACCCCCAGCCATGCAGATGCATTATGCACCTGCAAACCCCACCCCCATTGCAGCCCCATCCCACATCAACTTGGGGTCAAATATTCCCTTCATGGCTCCTCTGACCTTGCTTGACTTGGATAGATTAACGAATGACCCCATCCACCACCAAGCTTTCTGGCCACCCATGCCAACTAAGCTTCCATTATACATCCCAAAGTTTGAAGGTAAAGCTGGGGAATGTCCCCAAAATCACATAATGACATTCCATCTATGGTGGTCATCCAACAATATCGTAGATGACTCCATCAGGATGAGGGTGTTCCAACGCACCCTTATAGGTGCTGCAGCCAAATGGTACATTGAGCTGCCAGAAGCCAAGTACCCTGACTTCAAATCCCTAGCCTTCATGTTCCTATAGTATTTTGAACTCCCTGTTAGATATGATGAGGGGGTGGAGATCCTATTATCCTATTTCCAAAGCACCGCCACTCACATAACTGACCATATCCATGAGTGGCGGCAATGCCATAGCCTATGCAAAATCCAACTAGATGACAGGATCTTCTTGGATTGGCTCGTTACAACTTTGCTCCCACCCGTCGCAAAGGACGTCACATTTGAACATCCCCAATCTGAAGAAGATGCCATAGTAAAGGCCCAACAATTTGACTTGATTTAGTCTCAGTCTGGATACTTGTACACTATCATTCCAGACGCTCCCCGTCCGAGTACCTCCTACCGCAATGCACCAGGGGCATCCCACGCCGTGGACAGCATCATAGGGTTAGTTTCCCAACAACCACAGCCTCGACCAACACCACCTACCATTGCATCGCAACCAAGCGATACTGCTAATGTTGCTTACCAAAAACAAGATCCAGACTATGCTAGAATGATGTCCCAGTCTGGAGCAACAACCTCTTATGCACAACCTGCACCATCGCAGCAAGCTCAGGCCATGGCTTGGCCAAAACAACAATATGTGGGGAAAATTCCCACATTTATGGAACCACCAACACCGCAAATATACTATGCACCACGAGTGCAACAAGTTCAATCCCCTGCCCTCGCTTCACCCGCTCTATTGGGACACGTGTTCACACAACAAAACTGTCCCAACCAACCTGCCCCCAACAATCAACAAGGGCAAGCTAGAAACAACCGGCCCCACAACCAAGGCAATAACCAATCACAGCAAGGTGGTCAGCAACCGAACCCTCCCAATAATGTTGTGGCTAACCGGCCAGCCCAAAACTCCCCATGATAGAATGCACTAAGATGAAATGCTCCGTTACACACAAACCAACCTTGTACACTCTATGATGTTTATGGGAATTACACATTTGAGTGTCCCCTCATGGATTGTGCTAAGCATGCTATTCAAAATGAGGCCCAAAAGGCCACCAATGCTCCCAATCAAGCCAAACCCAACCAAGCACCACAAGGACCCCCTCCCATGGTGCTTCAAAACCCACTACTAGTATAAGGATTGGTGGCAACTGCTCCCCCTCCCAATGCCAATCCCAACACTCCTGGGGCACCACCCACAGTCGAAACAGGTGTTCACTACCTGCTAGCCATGACCACTGAAGAGATCAACTTACATACTAGACGAAATCCATACGGTACCACCACCGAACCTGCCAACTCATCAGCAGCATCCATGTCTAAGACAACCAACCTACCTCTCTAGTTACCCCCATTCCTATGCCCCCCGATACGCAAAATTTCCAATAATGCCACAACTAGAGCTGCAGTCAGCTATAGCATTGTCGATGATTTCGCCCAATCGCCAACCACCATGTCTGATCTTGAGGTACTTAAAACATGCCCAATGGAACGAAAATCCTTACTAGCCACTCTAGGGGTAGTAGACCCCTCCGACTCCAAGTAAATCATGTTTGACACAAAGAACAGAGAGCCACGCATGCCCTCCACTATTGCCTTCCAAATCCCGGTGTCCATCCAGAACTTGGTTGTGCACCGACACATAGTGGATGAGGGGGCATCCATGTGCGTCATGTCTACCTTGGTTTGGCAGAAGCTTCTATCACCAATTTTGCAACTGTCCTCCATGACTCTGCAGGATTATGATGGACATCCCACTAAATCCCAAGGAATCCTCCCCCATGTCCCCATCATGTTAGCCGGGAAGAAATTCCTGATTGACATCGAAGTCGTCAACACTCAACTGGACTACAACCTCCTCCTCAGAAGGAGTTACATGTACACCATGCGAGCTATCGCATCAACTGTATTTCACCTCATGATGTTCCCCCACGAAGGGAATATTATGACGGTTGACTAGCTCACCTACCATGATCCGCAAGGGTTAACAATGACTGCCAATGTTATCCCTACCATCACCACCACTGAGCCACAAGGGGTGACCGCACACGCTAACGTCATCCCTACAACCAACACTGTGGTTGAAAACACACAAGCCTCCACACCATTGAATGTGGGCCCTGGGCAGTTTACAAATCCCACCATGACAACTCCTCTCCCTTTAGTGTCACCACCACCGACACAAAAGCAAACTGCAGACTTGTGCATGGTCTGATCAAGCACTGCTGCACCGAAACAGCAACCACAACTGCAACCCCAACCACAACCACAACATCATCCGCAGCCGCAACATCACCTGTAGCAGCAAAATTACGTGCAACCGCAACCACAACCTCACCCCCACATGCAACCAGCTGGGAGTTATGTGGGATCATCTCCAGTCCATACAATTACCTTCCTCTTTCCCCCACCTGGTGTCATGAGCAAGCCGGTCATGGCCACCTTAAGCCTACCCAACTTTATGTTGGGGATCTTGGTGTGGTATCCAGATCCACCAGCTCAACCAGCAAGGCCCCAGGTTGTGTTAACTTCGGTGCAACCTATTTTGTTTGAGTCTCACCCCCCACCCAATCCACATAAGCCAGCCGTCACACCTACAACTGCACCACCCCAACCCAAAAGGGCTAGGGGAAAGAACACCAAAGCCACCGCAGAACCAAGACAAGTCCCACCTTGTGCTGTCTGTGAACAACAAGGCCATCCAACTCAGAATTTCCCTGAAATTCCAGTGATCCATGCACATCTGGATGCCATGGATATGAACGAAAATATCCCCGTGGTTGAACTCCCAACCGTACCAGTAGTCATAAACAAGGCATTGAGGACAAACCATGCTTGCGCCCTTTGCGGCTTGTATGGACATTACTCCCACCATTGCGAAGACCTTCCTAAATTTCGAATGGCTCTTGCTAACCTCCATCACCATTCCCTTGATTATGAGATCACGTTGATCGAAGAAGTTCACCCACAACCACCTTCTTTACACACCATGTCCATCTACATGATGTCCAATTCCACCAACCCACTCATCTCCACCGATGGTCCATCATACCTGTCACTTCGTTGCTTCAACAACGATGAGGAGATACTTGAAGCTCTGACCGCCCCAGAATACCCATGGGACGACATACACCATCGCTCATTCTTCCTCCTGGAAGAGCTTGTGTCGCAATCTGACTAGTTTTCCGTGGAGACCAAAGATTTCATCCATGGGAACGTTGACTGGTTCAAGAACCCAATCCCAGCACCCGATGCATTCAAAGAAGGGAACATGGCAAACATTTCACCAACAATTAAAATTGACATATCAACCAACTCTGAGATCATTGAAGAAATCATGCTGGGGGCATCTTGCTCCTCGAAAGGGGTCGATGCCTAGACCGCTCTCTTCCAAGAATTCCACGACATCTTCACCTGTTCATACACTAAAATTCCCCAATTAGATCTATCCATCGTGGAAAAACACACTGACACATGGCCTGATGTGGCACCCATCCACCAGAAGCAATAGCCCATCCATCCATCCAAGCTGAGATAGAGAAGTTGCGCACAGCTGGCTTCATTTACCCATTACATACACAACTTGGGTTTCTAATCCTGTTCCCGTGAATAAAAAACAGGGTACCATTTGCGTTTGCACAAACTTCCGCAATCTTAATGGGGCATGTCCCAAAGACAACTTCCCCATCCCGTTCATCGACCAGATCATCGATGCATGCGCCAGACATGAGGCCTTCTCCTTCATGGATGGATTTTCAGGCTACAACCAAATCAAAATCCAGAAAGAAGACCATTACAAAATGGCATTCACAACCCCATGGGGCACATTTTCCTATCAAGTCATGCCCTTTGGCCTCAAAAATGTTGGAGCCACCTTCCGGTGTGCCATGACATATTGTTTCCATGATTTAATTCACATCATCTTGGTCTACTTGGACGATCTCACCGGTCGATCACGAAAACAAGCACAACATATAGACAACTTGCATCAAGTCTTTTTACATTTCCACAAGTACAATATCCGCCTGAACCCCCTCAAGTGCATCTCCTGTCTCCCAGCAGGCCGTTTACTCAGATTTATCATCTCCCACAAAGGGATAAATGTACATCCCCTCAAAGTTTATGCCATCCTTGATCTTCCTTCCGCAAGAACTTGGCACCAACTACAAAGCCTACAAGGCAAGGACAACTTCCTTCGCTGCTTTGTGCCAGAGTATGCAACAAAATCCTATGTATTCATCTTCCTGCTCTGCACAAAAAACTTCTTTGTTTGGGATCAGTAAGCACAAGAATCGTTTGAGGCACTCAAACAAGCCCTGGCTTCTGCACCATTACTCTCACCACTAGATTTCACTTGAGACTTCACCCTTTATGTGTCGGCCTCAGAAAATGCCATTGCTAGAGTCTTGGTCCAAGAAGACGATGCTCACCATGAGCACATGGTTTACTACATCAGTCAGAAGCTAACAGGAACCCCATTACGATACTCACCCGAGGAGAAATTGGCCCTCACCATCATATTCTCGGCTCAAAAATTGCACCACTAGATCATTTCCAACCATACTCATGTAGTTGTTGATTCAAAAACAATGCGGTACATCTTAAACCACCGCCTTATACAAGGTCGAGCAGCCAAGTGGGTAGTCATCCTCCAAGAGTTCGACCTAGAATTTGTGTATCCCAAAAGCACAAAGGCACTCGCACTAGCCACACTCATGACCGATCTGCCCCCATTAACCGCATCGTCACCCCCCAAGCATGATCTCCCTGATGATTTCCTATTCGTCATATTTACAGACGACCCATGGTGTGGGGACATCCTTCTCTATTTACGAATGCAAAAGTTCCTAGTGCACTTCAACCGTGAGGATAGGCAACGCATCCAACATCAAGCCATTCACCACTTGTTGATTAGAGATGTTCTTTATCATCGAGGCATTGATGCCATCCTATGTCGTTGCCTCACCCGTGACGAGGGTGAGACCATCCTCAACGATAGTCATAGTGGAGCCTGTAGTGGTCACCTTTCAGGCCTAGCAACCGCCCAAAAGATTCTGTGCGCTGCCTATTTTTGACCCTCCATCTTTGCTGATTGGATAGAGGTAGTAAAACATTGCCGCAGCTGTCAGCTTTTTGCCCCAAATTCAAGACCCCCCCGCACCATTACATCCCGTAATCACAGTCGGGCCCTTCTGCAAATGGGAAATCGACTTCATGACAATCAACCCCATTTCGGCTAATGGTCACAAATACATCATCATGGCAGTCGATTACTTCACCAAGTGGGCCGAAGCCATGCCCACATTTGATTGCAAAGATGAAACCGCAGCACGTTTCTTCTTCAACCATGTTATTACACGGTTTGGTGTCCCCAAACAATTATTTTTAGATTATGGGGAACACTTCCAAGATACCATATGGGCTGACTTATCAACGATGTTGAAATTTGAACACCAGTACTCCTCTTCCTACTACCCTCAAGGCAATGGCCAAGTTGAAGAAGTCAACAAAATCATCAAAATAATGCTCCAATGGATGGTAGGAAATCACAAAACTAACTGGCATCACATGCTATTCTCTGCCCTATGGGCTTATCGCACATCCACAAAAACTACAACTGGTTTTACCCCTTTCCGCCTTGTACATGGCGTTGAATAAGTGCTCCCTATAGAGTGCCAAATCCCATCTCTCTGCCTCACGGTGGAATTCCTTCCTGATACTTCACCTTTATAAGAATGGCTCCTCCAACTCTAGCAAACCATAGAAGACCATTGAGCTACCCTCCAAGCCATGAAAGTAGCAAAAACACGATCAAAGACCCAATATGACTCCCATCTCCACCCTCGCACCTTCAGCGAAGGTGATATGGTTCTATTCTACGACCAACCCAATGATAAATTGGGCAAAGGAAAGTTTGAATTAATGTGGTATGCTCCATATGTTGTTCACCGTTGCCTCAAAAAAGGGGCATACACCCTCATTGACTCGGATGGACAACTCTTGGAGAACCCCCGCAATGGGCTCTACCTCAAGAAATTTTATGCTTAACATCACCAATGAGTCACTTCATTTTCTTTTTCTTGTTTTTCAATGTTTTTAGCAAAAATCAAAGGCATCACCATCAGCTGCTAGTCAAAATTCAGCCGGAACCTATTCGAGACACCTCTCACACCTCTGGGATCAAATTTCCATTTCCTTATGAGACCATTGTCTCATGTTTAATAAGTTAATTTTGGGATCATTTCCCACAAGTCACCTTGATTTATGACCCATGACATGCCAATGCGAGTGTCTACGGATCAGTACTCGTATCACACTTCCCGGACGCAACTCATGTGAGTGATCGGGCCACCGCCCATTAACGATTGTACTATACTTTTGTTTTTGTATTTATAATTGTCTTTTTCACCGCACCTGACGTGGACATCTAGACCATCGTCCACAAAACCCTTTGTTTTTCTTCCATGTATTTGGCATAATAGTGTCCTCGGGCCATTGCCCATTAAGGACTGTAATTTTAATTTTAATTTTGTATTTTTAACACATGATTGAATTTTCTTTTTACCACACCTTATGTAGACCTTTGGACCACTGTCCACAAAATGATTTCTTTTCTTGCATGTATTTGGCATATAAGTGCCCTCGGACTTGCACTCACATCGCATGTAGTCAATTTCGTCCACCACAACACACACACACACCCTCCTAACCTTTTTTCGAGAGCCACCTCGGTTTGCGTTCCTCTACCGTACCGTCTCACGAGCCTCTATCACGATCTATCCCACGCATGTATTGGTATGTTTGAGAGCCTTCTACTCCATCCATACTACGCGGATGACCTTTGGACCTCTGTCCACCGTCCCGACATGGGGCACCACTCGTGCCATCGCAGTCGGTTAACCACATTGGAGTTTCTTTTAAGCTCTTTTCTGACTCCTTAAAACAATGAAAAGATCGTCGAGCACAGCTGCTTCCTTTCTTGATCGCTAAAGTATAGGAAAGGGCATCTACATCATCTCGTTTACCTCCTTTTGCAGACCATCTATACCATCTCATGAAAAGGACCTCCTTGGCACACTCAAGCCAAGATTGTTCCCCTCTACATACTTTTATGCTTTCTCGAGCAGAGGGGCCACACTTTACAAAAAATATCACCATCGGTTGTCATTAAGCTCTTTTCCAATCATCTCAACAAGAAAAGATTACCGAGCAAACTTGGTTTCGTTCATGCTCGT
The DNA here is from genome assembly GCA_001517045.1 of Pseudotsuga menziesii. NCBI lineage: Eukaryota > Viridiplantae > Streptophyta > Pinopsida > Pinales > Pinaceae > Pseudotsuga > Pseudotsuga menziesii. Next base: position 390,101 of record LPNX010436133.1, on the reverse strand, counting down.
AAAAGTATTCAAATGATCATCCAGTCAGTATAGGTTTAACCTTTTTTGGCCTGATTGGACTACCATTGGTAAAGAAGTCTCTCATCCCCTCTAGGATGGGAGAGCTCTCCTATCTATACTTTTATCCTTTTTCAGGCACAGGAGCCTACCAATGAAAAAGATCCCACACTGGATTCTTCTTTGTGCTTTCAGACTCTCTAAAATTGAAAGCACCATCGAGCACTTACTTTCTCGGGCTCGCCAAAAATCCACGAGATTGTACCATAACGGTGTCCCTAGACACCACCCCACAGAAAACAGCTTGGAAGCATCCCCACATTGGGTTGCCTTTGTTCAGAATACTCTGCAATGTGTCTTCCTTGGATCCCATCAATATCAAAAGTGTCCACCTTCTCCAAGTATTTCCCATCTGCAGCGACATTCCTGGTATTACAGCTATGATCCCATTCCCATGAGTTAAGTTGCATTTGCTGCTTGGTCTGCCCTGCCAACATACTCTGAACAAATGAAGTTTGAGTCTCCCACTCCCCCCCTGCCCCTGTTCAGTTTTTTCCTTCCCTCCCATACCCCCCAATTCAGTGAGTCAGTTCGTAGATTGCTTCACACCTTTCTGTTATCCCTCGTGCTCCTAGTCAAGGAAACATCATTGCCTTTACTAGGGGCAGGTCTCCCTCTATCGACACCAGCACACATATTCCAGAGGATAGACCTAGAGGTCCCTGTACCTTGGTTTCATTAACATCATTGATGAGTTCCTTGGACAACTTGAGAGGAGTCCTTAGTGCCTCTTGGGATGGTTGTTTCTCATGTGCTCGACTTCAACTTCATCATCGCACTGTTGAGATTCATACAGGGTTTGTTCCACACAGTACTTGGTCAAAGAACCTGGATGTCACCTGACTCTATCACATTGGTGAGTCCAATCGAGGGACCTAAACATGTTATGTCCCTTGTGATTTCTGGGTTGCATTTGAGATAGTATTTAGAAGCCCCAACAGTGCTTCAATATACCTTTATGATTGATGCAGCATACTTGTACCACATAGAATCTGACTCTCAATCAACGAGTCCACATAGCTATGTATCAGATCCAACAGACCGTCAGTCATGAAGATGTAGCATTCCATGAGAATTCCATGGGTCCAATGTACCAGATCAGTATTGTATTCAGCCTCACATAGAGGCAACCACCATTGTAACATCAGTTGTATATGATTGAATCTTGTATTTTAGAGAATAGATCAAATGATTATTTTGACATGATCACGAGCATGGGAATGCCTGCCTCGTCCATATAAATGTCAGACATTTATTGTATCTCACCCATTTATGGGAACCAAATTAACACAAAAACCAAAAGCCACCATGCCCCAGCCCTGGAAGCACCACCTCTCTATAGTAAATCCTATGATGTCTGTTGGCCATATGTTGAGCTCCTGCCCTCACACATTAGGGCGCAATCTATTAACCCAAAAATCCCCCACATAGCTCTCTATGTCCTACACCACCCAAGGACACCATCTCACAACACTCATTGCACAACATAAGACCTTCCATTTGATCCCCACACCTCCAAAAGAGCCCAAGTATGAAGAAAAGGGATAAAAACCCCAAAAAGGAGCCCAAAATAGTACCCTAGGAGCTAAATCCCTCAAAAAGGGGCTAAAAACCTAAAAGGGGCTAAAGCCCTGATCAAGGGATTAAAACCCTAAAATCCCTTGGAAAAACTATAAAAGGAGGGTGGGGGGTCACCTCAAAAGACTCCTCCCTTGCCTATTGTTATGATGCCTATGGATGCTTTGAGACCTTTGCCTCTCAAACCACCCACACTCCCTCTCCTCCATCTCCATCCCATCAAGCCATTGGTTCCCAACCAAGAGAGACATGCTCCCATGAGCTAGGGCATGGTGGCCCATTTCCACCCAAGTGAGGTATAATATTTCTTTTCATGTTTGTTTAATTGTTTTTTCTTTCTAACTGTTATTTTATTTGCAGGTTTTCCATTGTAGTAGCTTATGTTGCTTGCAGGTTTCAAGGAGGCGAAACCCTAACCCATTTTATGCAGAGGGGTTCACAAGGGATTCATCTCCCTCTTTCTTTTCTGTTATTAGCTCATAGTTTAGTCTAGTTTTAGTTTTCTGTCACTATATTAGCTTAGTTTATTTAACTGTTCTGTTTATGCTATTTCCATTTAATTTTTTCCTATTTTCAAAGAGTAGGAACCTACCCTTGTGCCCTATAGGCACAACGAAGCCATTCCTTCTCCTGTAGTGAGGAGAAATCCTCACTACAAGGATTACTTGATTTGGATATCATTGTTGGTAGGATATGCACCTATCCTATTTCCATCCCGTGGACCTCTTTGATTTAATTAGTTCTTGGAAAAGGATACTCCTGCTCGATTCGAATGACTGTGACTCAGTGATGTTTTGGGTTTCCTATTGGTGTCATATCGTTCTCTAAGAAGTTACTCACATGCTTTATTTTTTCCCTATACAAAAGTACTAGGGTATCTGGTCTCCGTGCGAAGTCTTGGGCCTTTATCTGAACAAAACTATCCTAGGATTAATGAGGTTCTTAGCTAAACTTATCATTTAGCATGAGACTTGTTGTTCTTACTTCTACACCCTTCCCTGTAGAATTTCAGAACTGTGAAGGTAATATTGAGGGAAGGAGAATTGAGATGAACGAAGGGGAGGATAAACGGCTGCAGAAGGTTGTGCCAAGAAAAGTTAATAATTGAGAATGTTAAGACTTCTCCGATCTGCAATCTGCACAGTGGAAAGAGGAAAGTAGAAAAGAAATATTAAGTCTTAAGAATGTTAGGACTTTTGCGATGCATGATCTACACAACCGAAAGCGAAAAGAGAAAAATAAAAGTTAAGTCTTATGAATGTTAATACTTCCCCTATCCACGATCTGCACTGTGAAAAGTGAAAAGAGGAAAGAAAAGTCAAGTCTTAAGAGTATTAATACCTCTTCGATCTATGATCTACACAATGGAAAGCAGAAAAGAAAATTTGAACACATTAAGTCTTTCGCGATCTATGATCCTCATAGAGAAAAGAAGAAAGGAAAATATGGAAGGAGGAAGAAAGAAAGTGGTTAAGTGAAGGTATTGAAAATTTGTATTTCCGAATTCTGAGTTTTGTAGCAAAAAGAAGAAAGGAAAAGACAGAAGGTGGAAGGCAGAAAGTGGTTACGTGAAAGTATCAAAAAGTTGGTTTTTCGAATTTTGAGTTTCGTAGAGGAAGGCAAAAAAGAGGAAAGGAAAAGACAAAAGGCGGAAGGAAGAAAGTGGTTAAGTGAAGGTATCAAAAAGTTGGTTTTCTGACATCTTAGTTCTGTAATGGAAGGGCAGAAAGTGGAAAGAAAAAAGGAAAAGAGGGAAGGCAGAAGGTGGAAAGTGGTTAAGTGAAAGTATCAAAAAGTTGGTTTTCTGACTTCCAAGTTCTGCAGCAGAAGGGAGCTGAAATATCTAAGGGAAAGTCGATTTTCTGACTTCTGACTTCTACATCGGAAGGGCAGAAGGCAAAAAGTGGAAAGGAGCCGAAAGCTCTAAGGAAAATTGGGTTCTCTGACTTTTGAGTTCCGCAGTGGAAGGGCAGAAGGTAGAAAGAAGAAAGGTGCCGTAAGTTCTGAAGAAAAATTTGGTTTCCAACTTTCGAGTTCCATAGTGGAGGGGTAGAAGGCGTAAGTCAGAAAATCAGTTTCAGTGTGGAAACGACTTTCTAACTGCTTAATTGGTTTCCTGTATGGAAATTTATGGTTGTTATTATTTTATCCTAAGTTTGATTTTTTATGAAAGGTTATATCCAAATACATGTGAAATAATTTATATTTGCAAAAAAAAGTTATATATGCATTTTATCACAAGTTATATGGTTATGTTACAAACGACGTTGTACAATAGTGGAAAGCTAATGCGCGTTATATTTATTTCTAACACAACCACAGGGGAATTTGTAGTAACAACATTGCATGTGAATGAAATATAACATGCGTTAGCTTCCCTACTTGTACAACCACATATCCATTGAATACATTCCACTATGATGATAATCTAATGCAAGTTAGCTTTCTACCTAGCACAAGCACAATGACGGTGCACAGTGAAGGAAAGCTAACACGTGTTAGCTTTCATTCTAGCACAACCATAAGGGCATTTCTAACAAAAAAATTGCATGTCAATGAAAGATAACTTGCGTTAGTTTTCCTATTAGTTTTCCTATCGCTATAGCTACATTTCCATCAAATACATTGCACCATGAAGGAAATCTAATGCATGTTAGCTTTCTTTATAGCACAACCACAAGGGAATTTCTAACAAAAAAATTGCATGTGAATGAAAGCTAAAATGTGTTAGTTTCCCTATGGATACAATTACATTACCATCAACTGCATTTTTCTATGAAAGAAATCTAACACGCATTAGCTTTCCTTCTAGTGCAAGCACAAGGGAATCTATTACAATGATGTTGCATCGTGAAGGAAATATAGCACATGCTAGCTTTCCTTCTAACACAATCACAAGGAAATTTCTAACAAAAACATTTCATGTGAATGACTGCTAAAATGTGTTAGCTTCCCTATGGGTACAACTACATTACAATCAAATACATTACATTATGAAAGAAATCCAACGTACGTTAGCTTTCCTTTTAGAACAAGCACAAGGGACTTTCTGACACCGACGTTGCACAATAGTGGAAAGCTAACGCATGTTACCTTTGTTTCTAGCAAAACCTTAAGGGAATTTCTAACAACAACATTGCATGCTAATGAAATCTAACGCATGTTAGCTTTCCTACTTGCACAACCACATTGTCATCGAATAAATTCCAACATGAAGGTAATCTAACACATGTTAGCTTTCCTTCTAGCACAAGCACAATGACATTTCTTATAACGATGTTGCACGGTGAAGGAAAGATAACACATGTTAGATTTCCTTATAGCACAACCACAAGGGAATTTCTAACAACAACATTGCATGTCAATGAAATCTAACTCGTGTTAGCTTTCCTATTGGTACAACTACATTACTATAAAATACATTGCATTGTGAAATAAATTTGAAACGTGTTATCTTTCCCTTTATAACAAGCACAAGGGAATTTCTTATAACGACATTGCACAGTAGTGGAAATCTAACATGTGTTATCTTTCTGTATAGCACTACCATAATGGAATTTCTAACAACAACATTGCATGTGAATGAATGCTAACGCATGTTAGATTTCCTACTGGTACAACCACATTGCCATCGAATAAATTCCACCATGAAGGTAATATAGCGCACGTTATCTTTCACTAGTACAAGTGATCAATTTTGCCACGGCAAAACGTGGCAATATCCACGAAAAAGCGTGTATATTGCCACGTCTAAGTGTTTTTTGTTCCGTGGAAACTATTCCGTCGCAATAGAGACGACCCCTAATTTGCGTCACAAGGGCGACAATGTTCTATATGTCGTTAGATGTCTAAGCCGTCGCTATATCCACGCCTGGTCATCTCTGTATCCACGCCTTGCCATCGCTACAGCCACGCTCTGTACAAGTTTTTAAAAAAAATGCAAATCCAAGACGTCGCTATAGCCACGCCTTTCCGTCGCTATAGCCATGCTCCATATAAGCTTTTTTTTTAAATGCAAATCCAAAGCGTCGCTATAGCCACGCCTTTCCGTCGCTATAGCCACGCCTTTCCGTCACTATAGCCATGCTCCGTATAAAGTTTTTTTTAAAAATGAAAATCCAAGACGTCGCTATAGCCACGTCTTTCCGTCGCTATAGCCACACCTTTCCGTCGCTGTATCCACGGTTGGTGAAATTAAAAAAAAAAATACTTGCAGCCGTCGCTTAAGCGACGGTATTTGAAAT
>LPNX010436133.1:366978-383969 GCA_001517045.1 Pseudotsuga menziesii | reverse complement strand
ACTTGCTGGGCTTATATAATAGGTGAAATTCATGAGGTTCATGTCTTGAAAGAAATAAAAAATCTTATTTGGAGGCCAATAGCTTTGCATTAATGGTCTGCTTCATTTCATCTTTATTTTAAAATATTCGATTTGAAAGTACTACCACATGGCTGAGCCTTGTTTTCAGATTGCAAAAATAAAAATGAGGCTTTTCAGATTACCTTGAAAAAGGTCACAAGCCAGAGTCTAGAAAACCATAATGAACTCCCAAATAATCCCAAATCCCAAATAAGATGGGCTTATTTGGTATTTTTCCAAATGAACTCCCAAATGGATGCACTGAGGAGGTCGATTGATGGTATAAAAACTGCATGCCACAACAGGATACCAAGCAAGAGGATCTGGAGTGTGAAGTTAAGGAACAGGGGGATCAGTGATACAGTGATACAGAGATGCACTTCAAAATCATTTTGGGCCTGTCTCAGGGCATGCAGTCTGAAAAAGTTCACTCAGAAGGCTCAAAACTGAAGGAGGATGACATTGTTCAGCAAAGATCCATAGCTATCATGGATATTTCTAACTCCAAAGGACCTGGTAATGAAGAGCAACAGGTGGATGAAGGCTACAGTGGCCATGTCTTTTATTAAGACTCTGATGTTTCTATGTATTTCTCTTCCACTTTTCTATTCGAACATATCATTCAAATTTCAGATATATAATTGCCAATGTCTTGTGAAACAGCTATATATTACTATGGATGAATTTAGATGAGGAATTTTGTAAAAGATTGAAGAGCTCTTTAAAATTGTTTTGAAAGAGGGTGCTTGACAATAACACCCGTCTCCTCGTATGTATTTGGGAAAGAGCATGGAGTATGTTGGTGTCCTTGTTGCATGGGAAATGCCCTTCATCTAAAACCAACGGTCCTGGTCCCTCAAGTAGAATTTGTTGGCAAGATTGTGTCATTTGATTTTCTGATTTTTCACAGACTATACTTGAGAACTGTGAATAACTTACAAGGAGAATACTCTTCTTTTCTTTCCATTCTCTCAACGTCTGAAGCTGGTTGCATCTCAACGTTTCTGCCTTATTGGTTACATCATATAGGTTATAAACAGGGATCTCCTCCACTCCCCATTTTTTGAACTCTTTCATCCATGAACCCAAAATGATTTTGGGTGCTACAATCAGTGGCCTTTCCTTTGGGTACTTATTCAAAAAACATTGAATAAAGCTAATCATAAGGAATGTCTTCCCTGTTCCTGGTGCATGTGCCAAAATGCAGCCACCAGGTTCTTCAACTATAAGGTCCTTTTGCAAAAAGTTAAATCCATCAACCTGGTGTGATTTCATGTGTTTTTTTAGACGGGGATGCAAAACAAGTTTCAGTACAGGGGTACTCTGCTCTGAGATTTTGTAATTAAATGAATCAGCATTGTTGATCCCTAAAATAGTCCCCAAGTCCCGATTAGGGGCATGCCTAGAATGTTTTGTTGCTTTCCTATCTTGTACAAATGCAAACAAAATGTTTTAGACTATGTTTTACACAATTTATTCAATCAAATATGCATTTGTAAATGAGTATGCAATCGTGCATCAATATTTACATTAGTCCCAGACATGTAAATGAAGTAGACTCTAGAATTATATATATAAAGACTCTAGATTATAACGGTAGATGAAGGAAACAACATCAAAAATGAAAATGATTGCAAACCTTTTTATAATAACTAAAATAATTATTTATGGGGAGATCCTCATAAACTATGTTTGCAACACTGCTCAGATAAGCCTACTGTGTAATGAAACTAACTGACCTTATTCAGGGATGAGCTCTAGACTATTAAACAAACTACAATAACACTACAAATTCAAAGTCTTGATTTATTGTGTCCATTCCTAAAAAACTGAATCCGACTCATTTCCAAATTCCAATAGCATTTTCACTGCTGCATTTTGCATTGTAAACAAAATCAATGAAGCATCAGCTCTTACCCAGCATTGTATAACATAAACATATAAAACAAACCTAGTGAGGTTTCAAGATACATGAGATAGATGGAGATATTTTGACTTTTGCCTCATTTTGTTCTTTGGCAGCATTAACAACAAAGCCTTTAGTAGCATTACCCAGTAATTCATTTTCCTTGGCCCGTGCATTTTCTCCACACTCACTGGCTGATCCCTTTGACCACTGTTCAAACATAGAACGCTGTTGCAACATCTTCAGGTGGTCCTGGCGCTCCTGTTTATTTAAACAACAAAAGTGTCCATATTTTAACAACGATATCCATATAAATGTTGTTAATTGGATTCAATCTTTAATATTGATAATAATTCTAGCAGAAATATTTTGGTTAAAACACGTGAATGAAGAATGACCTTCTCAATCGCAATCTTTTTCTTTGTTTCTTCACCAAGCTCAGCATCATCAATGATCCTCTTGATTCTCTTTCCTCTCCATCTTTTGCTGCTAAATAGGTCAGAAAATAATTTATTGTAAAGTTAAAACATTAAGCAAGTTCCAACTTCAAATAGTTTTTAGCATCCTGTTCTGTGGCACCATTTCTAGGATTTTAGAACCATTTGACATATACAACATAAATCATTAAAGAATGATGAAAATCCACAAAAAAAGAGTAGAAAGCAAATGAAAAGTGCTACAAATAGGACATTAGTTATGGTCTTTCTATCCTTCTTATGAAGCATGTTGACCTTGTGTACAAAAGTAGAAAGGTATCTACCCACTTAACATCATCAAAGCACTGGATGCCTCATAGTGGAACAGAGATGGAACATAATAGATAGCTATGCATTGAATATTTAGAGAGTTATGCATCACGATAGATAACTCAGTCATCTGGATGAGAAAAGCATGTCCATCCATAATATAAAAACGTAATTTTTGCTTCATCCAAGAATAACAATACAATTGGATCTTCCGTAGTCATATAAAAGGAAATTCACAAATTATGTCATTAATGGTGAGATGCAAGATACTAACTAGGATCTTGCATTGTACACCAATATTATGAGCAATAAAGGTAGAGACTGATGATTATATTAATGGGCATAAGAAATATCAATTTGCCAGAAAAATCCAACAAAATGGTTTGGGCCTTCTTTATTACATGAAGAATCCAAAGACACATTGAATCCTGCAATTCAAATTTTGTGCTACACTAGCAAGAAATGTTGTGGTAGGATCAACTACTGCACAGAAGCAGAGTCCACTAAGCAAGGTGAGACTGGTTTGTTTTGGATTGGTAGGAAAAGAGAAAACCCTAGACAGATAATTGATATCAAGCACAGAATAAATTCCCACACTTGAGTAGATGGGGACAAGGTTGCAGCACATGAGCGATCACCATATCAGCTTGTAGCACATGTAGGAACACAAGAGAAGCTTGTGGTACATACAAGGCAGGGCAACAAGCCAACATGGATTCACAAGGCCATGATTGTGGATACTTAAAACTCATGCAACCCATGTGGAGAAGGATGTATACAAGATATGTTTTGGTAGAGAAATCCTGCAACCGATGTTGTGGGGGTAAAGTAAAGGTGAATAAACATGTTGCAGGAAATGGAAGACTCAACTACAGAATATGAAAAGGCCACATTTGTAGAAAAGAAACCAAATGGAGATGCTGTTTGAGCTTACGACTTCCATGACCATTGGAGAAACATTGATAATTACCATTACAAACCATTAGTAAAATTTTAATCAAACTCCATACTAGAACCCAACTTCACAAAAACAATTGGTTCTTTCATTAATTGGACATAGATGACAAAATTTCATGATTAAGATTTGATCTACAGTTAAGGAAAGCCATATAAGCACATGATAATGGGCACACCTACATGGATAATGGGCACTTTTCAACCCAAAAAAAGTCTCATACAACTATGAAGAAGCAAAAAGTCAAAAAAATTGAGCATGTAACAGCCTCTAATAATCAATCTTGTGTGTGAACAGCAGTAGGAGAAGTGTGTGAACTTGTTATGAGGCGTGCCTTATCCATCGAACTTGAAGAACACCTAGTAAATCAAGTTCTGAAGGTAGAGGATGGGAGGTTTGCTTATACTGATGATGCTCTTGTTCTTGTAGCTCGCATTCTTATTATAAGGACATCCACAGGGTCCAGTTTGGGAGATGACTCCTTAAGACTAATGAATGGATTATTATGAGGTTTCCAAGAAGTAGAATTTCTCCAAATTTGAATGCCCCTTTCTCAGGCCTCATCAATGGGACATCTGCCCAAAGATAAGGATTGCAATGAACTTTCATATTCTATCCAACCTGAAGATACAGATTGCAATGAACTTCCATATACTATCCAACCTGAACCTGAAGATAAGGACTGCAACTTAAATTCAGAGCTCTATGACTATGCCGGATATTCGACCTTGGACATACCTCTTTGCAGTAATGTTGTTGGACATGTCTCGTCTTCCCTAACACTTAGAATGCTAAGAAATTGAACAATGATTCTTCTAGTGGCAATAACTCTTGCAACGTGCAAATTGTTTTTCATCACACTCACAGACAATGACTATAATGCGTGGACTTAGAGCACTCGCCCAAATAGAATTATTTATCTATAAGAAGACTTACCTTGTTTCTTGAAGCAATCGATTTAAAATGAAACAATACGTTGCTCTCTGGTTACCCTCGTTGAGCACTATCACTGGGCACAATCACCAATAGTAGTCTATAATCCCTCGAATCCTTTCACCACCATTTACCTCTGAATACACTCGCAAATACCATCTAAAGGTTGGGTGCATTTGTTGATGTCCTCGAAACTGATATTTTCACTTATATACTCCATAGGTGGGCATTCTAGCATGCATTCTTCCACTTTTAATTCTGACTTGTGTGGTTAACCAACCAATCTATGCTTCTAAGGCTAACCTCTTGGACCTGCCTGTAGGCTTACAATATAAAGAAGAAAACACCAAAATTATAACTCTCCAACTACCTCCTAAATCCCTGTAACTGACTCCTATAATAATGGAATTATTTCTTAAAATAGAACTCCATCCTATCCTATTAATGATCCACTAATCAATCCTGTTGGACTCCACCAAATGCTTCCAACAAGTACAAATTCAGTTTCAATGATTAAGCATCTAATTGAATGAATCATGACTTAGATCTTTAGCCTTCCTTGAATTCTTCCTGCTAATGCAGATTTGTTACAATGATTCGTCACTCCTTGCCACTCATCACTTTATCCTACAAACTAATAACTTTAACTAACTTCTTAGTAGCTTATAACCTTGTAAACTAATGTTTTTGCAATGAATCCACACTCTTGGGAAATATCAAGAACCTAAGGTCTGATTAACACTTAGAAGTGTTGATGAAAGTAATGCTCCTGCATCACACAGGCAACTGTTTATATACACTCAAATATGGCAGAGAATTTCTGCCCCTTCTATTTTTACCAATAGTAACCATTATTTACTCACATTGAAAACAGTTTCCTATTATACAGTGGCTCATCCACATAATAGAGTGCTAGGGAAAAGAAGTAATTATAAGAATTTATGTGCTTGATTTTTGTATGGATTATTTGATATTTCCCATTTATTTTATGCTTTTGTTGGTATGCAGAGCCTCTCCTTTAGAGCTGAAACATTTCCAAGAGGACAAGAAATGTTGTGTATGTTGGATTTTCATTGTCTATTTTCTCAGAATTCTTGGTTTTCTTTTTACAAATTCTTTGTAACCTTTAAGTTTCCCAGATGCATGTGATTCAAAATTTAGCCAAATATTGGAATGCTTATTCTTACTCTCAAATTGTGCTTTAAAACCCACCCAGATCGGTACCGGAACTAGCCAACACCTTGGGCGGTTCGAACTGGGCCAAAAACCGGACAGGAGACCGATTCGGTAATGAACTATCTGTCCCTAGGTATGAATTGGTCGGTTCGTTACTGAACCAGTCTTAGCCAGTTAGGCATGTAACTAATCGGCTGACCTGCTAGAAACGCCTCCGCAGTGTCAAAAAAACATTTAAAATTTGATTTTTATATAACCTTAAAATTTGATTTTTAACTAACCCTAAAATATATGCTAAGGCATGTGGGTGTTCCCTAATTCATAGGTGGGAAAATTCTAGGTGTTTTTTTGGGCCCTTTTTGCATCCCTAAGGAGTAAGTATGGGTACTCCTGGTTTTATTTCAAACCCTAGATGGCAGTCCTAGGCATACCTAAGCCTTCAAAATGCAACCTGCGCCATTATATCAACATTCCTCAGCATTATTTAGTGAAACCTAGGCATGAATGAGAAGTTCTGCAATAAAATTGTCTTTAAATACTCAACGACGGTAGCCTTTGTGAGATAAACAATGGAGTAGCAGTTTGCATCAAAACAACAGTATAATGAATCTAAAATAATCAATAAACATCAAGTTTGTTTAACCTTGGTTTGTACACTTATTATCCGTAAAACAACCTTCAAAGGGGCATTTTGAGGCATATTTTCACACAACGGCCCTAAAAGTGGTAAAATACAGTCACTTACAACAAATATGGGCACTTCTTTGGGTGACTTTCATGAGGAACAACCATGGATCTTAAAAAATATGGACTGTCATGAGCATAATCAGTCACCTATAGCAGTCCTGGGCACACCTACATGGATAATGGGCACTTTCAACCCTAAAACAGTCTCATACAACTATGAAGAAGCAAAAAGCCAAAAAAATTGAGCATGTAACAGCCTCTAATAATCAATCTTGTGTGTGAACAGTAGTAGGAGAAGTGTGTGAACTTGTTATGAGGCGTGCCTTATCCATCGAACTTGAAGAACACCTAGTAAATCAAGTTCTGAAGGTAGAGGATGGGAGGTTTGCTTATACTGATGATGCTCTTGTTCTTGTAGCTCGCATTCTTATTATAAGGACATCCACAGGGTTCAGTTTGGGAGATGACTCCTTAAGACTCAATCTGCAAAGGCTACACTTGTTTTATTGTTGAGAAAGTGAAAGCTACATATTCAGGGTGCTTAAATATCCAAGAAGTTTGTGCAAGTCTTCCATCCCTGTTTTTGAAAGTAAATTTCTTTTTGGGCAGCAGTTGAGAATTCAAACTATCCAACCGCTCCTTCAGCTCTACAATGGCGTTCTATGCGCTGTGTACCTCATATGAGGGCAAGAAATAAGAATTCACAGCCACTAACTTTTCAAGGTCATTGATATCTAAAGCTAGGGTTTCTAAGCCTGATTTCAGAAGGCTTTTATCTTGAGTGCTTGTTTCTTCGTGAATTTAGTCCATTCAGCTTTTTCCGTGATATACATGTAGTCTTTGCAATAAAAAGCATTATTTCATGCCATTGCCCTAGAACCTTGGGCAAGAAGAAAACAGATAGCATGTTTTAAAGTACTGTATTTTGAATAAATAACATGAGCACACAATAAGAAGCTACAACTTCTAAAATCTGAACAAATAAATTTAAATCAAAGTCCTGTGTATTGGTTTATTATAACAGCCATGATTTTATTCAATGGTACTTTCACTATAAAAGAGCTGTCTATGGAAAAATCATACCTTGTAAAATAGGATGATAGCTTGCTCTAACAGATCCATGACCCATTAAAGATCCCCCCCTTCCACCTCGACCTTGAATTCCATATCTGGGTCTAAATTCCATAGAGTTTTTGAATGCTTGTGTTCTGTACAAATAGAATGCATTATGAAGCATCATATCTTTGAATGTAAAAGTGCATTAACCAAAATAATCACAAGCAAAACTATGATGAGACTTCCCTCTTAATATTAATGCATATACAGCATAGCAAATCTATCCAACATACTAGACCAGAAAAGAGCAAAAAATAGAATTCCTAACCCTATAAAGACATTTGCATTCATTAAATTACCACAATAATTACCCCCAAATAAATGATAAGGGCTTCAAAATATGTTATTTCATATAACAAACAAACAAAGGCATAGGAATTTTGTTGGGCTCTTAATGGTAAGTTACAAGAACAACACATGCCATGAAACCAACCTAAATTCTATCACCGACAGGTTGGCTCCATATACAAGTGGGAGTGGACAGAAACAAGCACTACATAGTTTTTGACACAATAGGAAGCCCCTTGTTTGTGATTTTTTTGCAGAAGGTATCGAACTTGCCAGTCTTCCAGAAAATGAAAAGTGAAGGGATGGGATAAAAGTGTTGCCACAAAATGAAAATGAAGGGAAGGCATACAAGTGTAGCCATGGGTACAGATATAGCGATGGCTCTTCACACACAAATTTGATAAACTCGTCATTAGCTCTGATCTTTTATATGACGACACTAGCTAATTTTTGGCCTCAAGTTTAAACAAATTCTAGTAATAGCAATAGTTTCAGGAATCTATTCCATTTGGAGCATATTTTCCAAGAATATAACATTAAAATCTCTAATACCTAGCAAAAGCAACATATGAAATACCATGACACAAAAGTATTATAAGACTACTGAAATTTGTACCTGAAAGTAAAAGATCGCCAAGAGTTGTCCACTAGTTGCATTTTGATCATGAAGACCTGCATAAATGATAAAAGACAAGAAAATTATACCAGTAAATAATATATAAGCAAATAAACAGTCATTTATAAATGTAAAAAATCCTAGGAATACAAAAGTGGCCATATACCTGAATGAGCTTGTCTTTGTTTCAAGAATAGGTTATTCTTTACTGAACAGGGCCAACCACGTGAAGGTGGAAGCTCATATGGCCCCTCCCCCCCCCTCACATCGCTCTCAATTCCCCTTACCCTTTAAATTATTTTGTTTACATAGAAAACATATAAAAAACTAAACATATAAACATTGAAACATCAAATCACATAAACATATAAACATCGAAACACAAGAAGGTAATCCATACAAACAACGTTTCATGTTAACATTGATATAAAATACAAGTCATGATATTTTACAATTTTCTCTTCGTGTGACTTTGTTTTTTTCGATTAAAAAAACGAACAAGTGGCATCCCAAATTCATCATTTTGCAAGGTATCTGTTGAGCCCTGTCCTTTTGTGGTTTGTGTAATTTGCGTGCCCTCATGTCCCATACTCCTGGTACGTCGCTGAACAGGGCATGGAGGCTGCTGCGAATGGGAAAGAACTACAACAACGAAAAGACCATTTTTCTTAGGTTGAAAATTGATTCAAATCACTATTTCATTGTTTCGATAAACATTACAATATCGCTTTTTACCTGCTGGTCTATCTGTGAAGGTCGGTGTTCGGACTGCTTCAGTCGTTTGTTCCTCTTCCAGTTCATCCTCGTGAGCTACATGCTCTTCCATTTAAAGAATGAAATATGTAAGTATACGTAAAAAAATAAATATCTATCATCAAAATACATATATATATATTTCTAAAACTCGCTACCTGAATCCCTAGCCTGCTCCACATTATCATCCAACGGGTCCTCCCCAAAATGAACTGGCACCCTCCCAGTACTACTGGATTCACTGCTGCGGTTGCACTGTTGTTGCCAAACAAACATAAAAATATAGTTATTGGTCTACTGTGGGAAAATATGAAGCAAGAATGACTTTCAAATGTCCTTATTCATTCTATTTACCTGCATTCCCGCAATTGGGCTGATTGGAGTCTGCCCCAAGATTTTTCTATGCTCAACCACACTTTCAAAACCATACTTGAAACCAATCTTGAGGTCTTCCTCGGTGGTGGCATCTGCGAACGTACTTCCCTGCAATATTGCAAAGAGAAGTTTATTATTAGAGAGGACGCATCATATTATGTGCTAGTCTAAAAGGACTTAAGAACTCAAAGTTCAATAGTGTTCAATATGCTTAAAAACAATGAAAACTATTCTAAGAAAACTATGAATTTAATTAGCAGGCACAAATCTCAAACCCCAACACTTGGTAATATTTCGAAAATTTATAAAAAGGAATATTGCAAATTCTTACGATTCGGTGCCTTAGTTTTCTGTAGCCACCCTGGCCCAGTTTATGCTGGCCAACCTTATCCATTCTTGCCTTGGTTTCCTTGGAGGTGTCAGGAAACCTATTTATGAAATTTATGACATATGTTAAATGTATGATTTGTTGCTGGACACAAAACATAAAATAAAATTGAGCATATCGCAATAGTATAATTATACATCATGTACCTTGCGTTATCAGTCCGTGGTTGTTTTCCTTGATTTCTTAACAAAATAAATTTGGCATCAGCCATAAGTTCCTTCCACTCTTGCTCCGGTACCATGGGAGGGTGCTCATGCTTGGGGTTATCTACCAGTTTTCCCCGATATTGGGCCCTGGTATATTTCAAACCATCTCCAGCTAACTTTAAAACCACTTTCTTGTTGAAAGTTTCACCGAACAAGTAAATCATGTGTCTAATCAATTCATCTTTTAAATTGCTGTTTTGTTTTTTCCACCCTGTGCGAATGGTGGGCCCAAACAGCTCCAATGCTTTGTCATTTAAGTGTCTGTAGAAGAAATTATTGCCTGCATAAACATTTACAACTTAATTTACAATATTTTCATAATATGTCCATTTCAATTTAATGAAAAACATTGATGAAAACAATTTCAAAATACCTGCCATCTTTTGTATTTTCATAGGAACACATGCTTCATCGACTATAAACGTCACATCTAGTGATCTGGTGCTTTTGACTCGTGCTGCTCCAGGAAAAGTTTCCTGGCCATCTACAGTAGCTTCATCTCCAGCGTCATGTGGAGTCCCAGGTGGCTCCATCTCATGATCATGCTCCATGTCATGATCATGCTCCATCTCATCATCATGCCCCATCTCATCATCATTGGCTTCGAGGAAATCCTCAAAAAGCCTCATTGGTACCTTTCTTTGATGAGCTTTTTTATGCAATGAATGGTCACTGCTTCCAATACCTGTCTTTGCAGGTTCTCTAGCCTGGGGTTCCAAAAATTCCTACATACGGAAAACATCGAGTTGATAAGAACATTTGCAATAATAGAAAACATATCATCAAATATGAAATCATGTTAAAGCTTATAAAAATTATAATCGATGACACTTACCCCATAACCCTTTATTTTTTGTTGTAGCTCCACCATCATTGCCTTGTCATCATCTGTCTTGGGCCACTTGCAAGCAAAGGGCAGTAAATCCTTGTTTGCCCTTTTGAGGGCCAAATAGACCGTTTTCATTGGGTCTATGGAGGTGAAAATTTCTTCCTCACTTACATTGTCATCCACATCCAGTGCACCAAACTAAAAGCATGAAACAATAAAATCAAGGAAATTAATTGTAACATCATTCAAAAATTGTTCAGCTGTAAAATAATTGTTGTAGTATCAATAAAACTTACCGGATGCGGTGTAGTTGCTGGTGACTTCCCACGGTCACCCCGTGCCTGCTGAGGCTTCAAGGGTGACTTCCCATAGTCACCCCGTACCTGGTGAGACACTGCAGGTGACTTCCCACGGTCACCCCATACCTGCGGAGACACTGCAGGTGCGCCGTGAGCACTGCCGTCACCCTGACACAATAAATCAATTAGCACAAGTTGTGCAAATAATTGTACCATAAACAAAAATGAGGTTTTGCAAAAATTTCACCATAAACAAAAAGTATAATATGCATGTTACTATATCGATTGTAGTCATCAAAACATTTACTTATTCTGGTTGAATTAAGTTACTATATTTAATAATTACCTCACGAGACGGTTTGGCTTGTGACCTTCCAAGGTCACCATGTATTGTGCTAGCAGCATTTGACACATGTATATTCTAAAATGCGATTTCAATTGCCTTCAAACAATAGCTATCACTCATGGTTCAATCATGTGAAATACATGGAAGAACTGGGCTCTTCAAATGAATGCAATCATAACACTGATGTTCCTTGCAAAAGGTGGCAGAGCATTTTAGTGCAAGATCAACAAAGAAATAATTATTCCAAATTTATGACAATTTTGGGAGATGTATCACCATATTCAAAGGTAGTTCTAAGGGTAAATGAAGCATCTCAATACACCTGGCAGGTTATCTAGCAGTTCTAGTTTTATTTGCAAACAATTGTGGATTTAGTTCTTTGGTTATCAAATCCTAGTCTTTCTTGGTTGGTTTTCTATAATTGGTTTTTAGGGTCTTATGAAGAGGGTTTTCATTTTTGAAATTTAATAGGGCAGACAAAAGGAAAGGCTATTAGATTTGGGTTTTGGAGTCCAAGAGGCTAGGGCATTAAGAACACTGCAAGCTTGTTATCTTTCATAGACAGTGCTTCCCATGCCAACCCACCTCAGTAAGAAAGCATATATGGATCCTAGGAGAGATTTGTATTGTCATTTCATCCAAAAATTTGTAAAATTAAAATACAATTCTACAGCTAATAAATTTGTTACAGTTAAAGGTGGATTGCGTATTATGCATCATAGCCAAGAAAGGGTGGATTGCGTATTATGCATCACCTGAGAATTGAGTAGGCTGGGTAACTAATGGTTAAAAAGTTAGATCCTAGAACAGAGCAAACCCTCCATCAAAGTGGACAGAGAAATAGGGAGAGTGTTGAAAAGTATCTTCATAATGATGCTGCAACATCACAATCCCAAAATATATGATTGATGTCTTTTTTGCCACTCTGCACAAAGGCCATCCATAGGCTACCAAAATGTGCTTGTTGTCTAGCCCTTGATAATGCGTTAATCAGTTACTCTGAAGTCTGAACATGAATGGTCAGGCGTATTAGTTAACCAGGGGTATTTCCATATAGCATCAATTCATTTGAGCCACGCTTCTTCAGGGGTCACTGACTTTCTGTCACTTGTTAACTTTACCAATCACTGAAGATCTTACCTTGTTCCACCTGTAAAGAGTGCAGCTCTTATATCTGATAATTAAAATAGTTCCTTTCTCTCTCTTTCCAACTTGGTTCCCTACATTCAAAGGGCTCTTTGAATCTGTCTCCTGGATGTAAAATAGAAGTAAAATCCATGATAAGGTCCTCTATATTCTGTGAAATGGCAGTTTTCTGGTTAGATCTGTCCAAAAAGTCATTGTAAACCATGTCTGTAAGACTAAGTCCCTTCATGAATTTAAAGATATGGGATACTGTACTAGTTTTTTGTCATGAGAATCACAGCCATAGGATGCTGGACTGATTCTGAAACACTTCCTAATAGGCATTTCTTTTGAGCAGGATTTACAATCTTTTTAGTAGCTAGAGCTCCATACCCCGGTTGTGTGCACCCGTCAGTACCAAAATCCCTCTATCCTTCTTTGTTGTGCATAAAAAAGGTAAGACCCTGCCTCACAGCTGGTGTGCTCCCAAGGTACTTTTGTAAAATGTGCTCTAACTTTGAATAATTAGGACCATTAGGGAACTGGCATGAAGGCTTAAGAGATTGGCAGAGGAGATAAAATCTTGGAAGCAACTATAAGTAAAACATCTCTATTCTATTCACAGTTAGCTCAGATGTCTATCACTGACACAATGCGTTCTTCATAAAGTTTTGTTCTTTGCTGCCAGAATCACTCATACTGGCTCAGTTGATGTTACATAATACGGCTGGCTGAACCCTACCCAGAAGCAAGTACTGGATGGGGCCATTTTTAGTTTCTCAAGGATATTTGGGGCTCAATGGTTTTCAAATTAGCAAATAATTGAAAAAAAATTGAAAACAAACCATCAACAAATGTAAGGAATGTGGTTTTCGTTGAAGCCTTTTATTAAAAAAAAAATGTAAGGGCAATGGTGAATATTACCCAACCAGTAGGGAAGCGGTAGGATCCAACCAACCTTTGTACCTTCGCCCAACCTGGAAGGCCCTCAATCAAATCAATCTAGGCAACATAAGGAACGGTATTTATAGCATCACCAGTTGAAGGACCATCAATTGAAGTATTCCCAAGAGAATAAAAAGGAGCCTTCCCATAAGCACCAGTTGAACTGACAGATTCACATATTATAGAATTCCCAAAAGACTCAATTGAGCCAGCCTCATTCCCGACATCATAATTTATAGCATAAGCTGAAGGAGCGGCATTCCAAGCAATTGTTGAACCGGGATCCTAATTACCACGATCAGTTCCAACGGCATAAGTTGAGCCGGTAGCCAAAAGGATTCTCAGTAGCATTCTAAGGAGCAGCATTATGACTAGCATTCAATCAGCAGTTTAAGAAGCATTATTATAAGCATTTGAATAAACAACATTACCACCAGTTTTGGGATCCTTGGAACGGCCCTATTTTCTAGATTCCGTACTCCTAGACTTATTTGATCTTACCTACTTGGGTACGCACTTAGACCAACCAGTTTTATTACTCATTAAGTAAGTGTTCTGCAAACTGATGAATGTTGTCTGAAGCCCGTGACCAATGCTTCTTGCTTGCTTTATTTGAACGCCTGCCTGTCTTCAAATGCTATAAGTTAAAGGGATCTATATTCTTAAATGGTATTAATATGCCAACCTAGGTGGATAGCATGCACATAAAGTGGGGATCTAAGGGGTTCATATGACTGGTATAAGTGCCGACCCCATTCAATCAAATAAGTTATGGTAGTAATTAATAATTCATATTTTCGATCTGACGATTCCACAACTGAAGCGGTATAAGCAAGTAGGGAAAAAGTAGTAGTCATAGTGATATGGTACAAAATAAGCATGATTTCGATAAGTGCTATTGAACGCGAATGCTAGCTATTGGCTGTCTATATCTGAACGCCCGTGCACCAATGTTATTTTCTGTGAAGCCTGTGTAATAGCAGACCAGTAAAATGTTCATATCAATAGCATACCATTTATCTAGGTTGGAGTCAGGATAAAATGGAGGGAGCTTTGATAGTTTGATGTGCCGATGAGGGCTCCACTCCTCGACCTCCCCAAACTAGCAATTTGGATTACTAAAACCTATGAATGAGGATACGAAGTAGGTGAGGTATGAACCCTTTGCCTGAGGTACGAGGGCGAAAGTGCAAAATTTTATACCCCAGATGGCCACCAATTTTCAAGAAAGAACCCTGCTTTTTAGCCTGTCAATGAATATACGAGATATGGCTATGAAAACAAGTGGAAAACTAGGGGCATATTGTTTTGGTGGATTGAATATTAGCATCTATCCCAATCGAGCAATAGACAGTGTGAATTCACAGAAACCCCAATCGAGCAATAGACAGTTTGAATCAAAAGCCACAAGGAGGATAGAACCCAAAAGGGTCTCAAACTCAAAGGTGGAAGCATTAAAAGACATACCTGGCCAAACATGTTCGATGCTCGTGGATGAAATTGGAGGGTGATAGGAAGCCTACAAGCAAATGCGTTCACCTGCGTTCACCTGGGTTCACCTGCGTTCACCTGCATTCACCTGGGTTGAGCTCAAATGCGTTCACCTGGGTTGAGGAGATGAAAATGCGTTCGAGGGTTGAGAGGGACGAAATTGGAGGCGGC
Source organism: Pseudotsuga menziesii (assembly GCA_001517045.1). Lineage (NCBI taxonomy): Eukaryota > Viridiplantae > Streptophyta > Pinopsida > Pinales > Pinaceae > Pseudotsuga > Pseudotsuga menziesii. Next base: position 368,558 of record LPNX010436133.1, on the reverse strand, counting down.
AAATGGCAAATGTATCAATATTTATTTGATAAATGAATTGGTGTTACATTTTAATATGTATTTATTAGTAATATGTAATATGTAAGTCACATTTAAGTCACATGTAATATGTATTTATTAGTAATTGTTTTTTATTGTATTTATTAGTAATGTTGTGATAGATTTCCAATTTCTTTTTAAAGTTTTAAATGGATTTAAAATTAATAATCACTTTTACATTATTCTCTTTTTGAAGAAACAAAAGTTTCTATTTTTGTCAATGTATATATGGAATGGTTTTTTTATGTTTATCCTACAGCTACGAAGAAGCTTAATAGATAATAATTTTGTTAAGGGGCTTATGTTTTTAAGTTGACAGTGTTTAAGGGGCTATAATAAAGCTGGATTATGTATGGATCTATATTATGATAGTATTTTGTTAAATCTCGTTTAAAATCAAATTTATTTTGATTAAAAAAAATGTTATTTTTGGTAAAGAGAAATTAAGATTAAAATATGTAATTAATAAGAAATGATTAGTCTTTTTTTCTATAGAAGATTGTTTCTTGTTTTCCAAAACAGTGTATGAACATTTTGGGGATGTATCAAGGTAATGCTTATCTGAAGAATATAATCTTTTATTCTTTTATTATATAATAAATAAAACATGATATAAATTATTTATGAATTTTAATGAATTTTAATAAAACAAGATTTGAATGAATTTTAATTTAAATATAAACATGTCATTTTTAAGATAGATTTGTGTTAGAAGACCATTTATTTGGTAGAAGAGAGCCAAAATCTCATAGTCATATAGAATGAGAAATGGACCTAATCGAGTTGGCATAATAGCAAGGAATATAGTTATGGTTCTCCAGAATATTTTGAAGAGGGGATTGTCTGCAAAGACATATTTGAAGGTTTTTCAAGTGATTGAGATGCAATATAAAAGAATTATAAGGTAGGATCTATGATGGTTATGATCATGAAATTAGATACACATTAGATCAACAACAAAAACCATGGACATTGAGATTCATATAAATATTCAATGATTGAATAACCCAGACAAACCAAGTATATAACCAGCGGTGATATAGGGTTTATGTTTCTAGGGATGAGCTTCTCTTGGTTTCGAGAATATTTCATTCTCTACTAAACAGGGGCAACCACGTGAAGGTGGAAGCTCTAATTATGCCCCCTCCCCACCCCCTCACATCACTCTCAATTCCCCCATACCCAAATTGAAATAATAAAGAAAGTCTAAAATATTATATTATACAAAATAAAAACATATAAAGATCATCATATAAAACACATACCTCTATATATCATTCATCTTCTTCTTCATCAAAGTCAATATCTATAGCAATATATGGATGTAAATAGATATTGCTGAAAAGCTCATTCATATCATCATCATCATCCGTGTCATTTTCACTTATATAGTCATCGAGATCGTCACTGAGATCATCGTCACTGAGTTCTTCGGCTTCTTCATCTAACACATTGATTGTAGCAACCTACTCATTATCTTCATCATCGTGATCTTCTTCTTTAGGATCATCTTCATCAATATCTAACTCATTATACCTTAC
>LPNX010436133.1:345133-361493 GCA_001517045.1 Pseudotsuga menziesii | reverse complement strand
AGGCATTAAACCTTGAAAGAGGACACATAAGCTACAAAAGAAGCAAAATCTTTCAAGCGAATTCATCCAATACTACCAAAAAAAGTTAGTAAAAGAAGAAAATTGTGAAGATAAGAGGATGAAGGCCTAAACATAGATGTCTATCCATGTTTGGAAGATTGGAAATCATTTAGTATGCATCATTTGAAAACACAAACTAACCTTGCACGTTTAAAATCCGAACTATGTAGATCTAGATTGTTCACCAGCAGGAGACGGAAATAATAAACAGCTCCAACAATCACCCGAAAACAGTGCTGCAACAATGGCAAGTGTGAAGAAAATCTCATTAAGGTCTTCATTTTTATAGAACTCTTAGACGTCGCTATAGCGATGGCAAACATTGAATTTTTGCGCCCTAGGTCAAGTTGACCGTTGTAAAAAGCTAGTAAAATCTCGATGCCCTAGGTCAACTTGACGGTGCCGTCGCTATAGCGATGGATAGCCATGGATACAGCGATGTCCAGCTCTTTAGCCATGGATATAGCAATGGATAAGACTCCCTGCGTGGATACAGTGATGGCTAGGCGTGGATACAGCGACGCCTCGTTCCTGTTGCTTCCGATTTTACACCAAAAAGTAAGAAACGTGGAAAACCTCCGTGGAAAAATCCGTGCTTTTGTACTAATGTTTCCTTTTGATACAAGAACAATGACGTTAGATTTTGACAACAACATTGCATAATGAAGCAAAGCTAACACGTTTTAGATTTCTTTCTAGCACAAGACCAATGACATTTCTAGGAACCATATCATGGAAAATGAAGGCTAATGCATGATCTATTTTCTACTGGTACAACCACAGTGTCATCAAATACATTCCACCATGAAGGAAATATAACATACGTTAGCTTTCCCTCTAGCACAAGCACAAAGGAATTTCTTACAACGACATTGGACTATGAAGGAAATCTAAAACATGTTGGCTTTCCTTCTAGCACAAGTGCAAAGGGATTTCTATCAACAACATTGCATGTGAATGAAACCTAAACTGTGTTAGCTTCTGTATGGTTACAACTACATTACCATCAAATACATTGCACTATGAAATACAATCTAACATGCATTAGCTTTCCTTCTAGAAAAAGAACAAGGGAAATTCTTCCAACGACGTTGCATAGTAGTGAAAAGCTAACGCGTGTTATATTTATTTTTAGCACAACCATAAGGGAATTTCTAACAACAAAATTGCATGTGAATGAAAGCTAACAACCATTTCCTCATCCTGGTGCACTTCACTCTTCATCGTGAGTAGTTTTAGTCCAAAATCAATTCTGCATCGGGCGGCCTATTACTTGTCCCTCCAACACTACACTTATTTCAGCGAGTAGTGATCTTCATTTCTTATGGTTGAGTTGAGATATTCACTTCCCTATCACTTTCAACTTGTTCTTTGCACCGACGACGAGAGTATATGGGATACCTACCAATGTGCCTTTCCACTTCCAACATTTTTTCTAAGCTTGGGAACTCTGCCTACCATCACACCTCCAACCGTCCACAACTCATAGACTCATCCATTGATTCAGTATTGCTGTTCACTCTTCATCCAATTGCAACATTTTTTTCCAGGTATTCCTATGTCATCTACCAAATATATGGGTAGTATAAATATTTCCAAATTCACTGCTGAGCTTCACAAGATTCTCCCAAGTCCTTTGGCAAACTCGTTGTGGTGATGAGTCTATCCACAACAACTTTGTTAACCACTTACTCTAGCCAAATTAATGGTGAAGAGTCTCTTTTGAAAAACCACTCCTATACCACTTGTCCAAGGGATAAAAATCTAGCTTGAGAAACCTAAGGATTTCATTCTCTTCTACCCCTACGACACTGTATAGAAGCCACTCCCAGTGGAGAGACTGTCCCAGGGCGGAACCTACCAAACTGTCCCTTTGAAATTCTTAGTTATGTTGTTTCCACAACAACCACAAAGAACATACATGCCAAAGAACAAAAATATGTGTGCAAAAGACACTCTAACCAAACATTGGTTACATGTAAACTTAAGAAGCTCATTGCAGTTCTAGATTTAGCCACATGTCCTAATTATAGGACTCCCCCCTCTCAAGACTTAGTTGGCTATGTTACCCCTTGGTGCATATTCATTTTTATATTGGAAGAAGCCTGATAGAAAAGAATAAATTATTGTTCTAAAGCAATAAAATGGTGTTTTCACCTTTGGATGTATTCAAGATTTTAGAGGTAGTTCTATAAGATTTCATCCTCTTGTTGTACTCTAAAAATGTCCTCCCTTGAATCTATTACAATTATTCCTTGCACTTAATCTTAAAAAAATAAAGGTGCAATATTTTAGAAGTAATTATGAGAGGACGCCACTACCAACACACAACCGTCTCCATCACTATTGACTAGACCCCTTTTAGTCAACGGGGTATCCCTATTAGGATTTTTTAGTATAGAAAAGAGGTTCACAATGATCTAAATTTTTATCTTAACAAAAAAAATGTTATTTATTTAGTTTATTAAGTGGTCTTTGATGATTTTAAGATCAGTGGCAAAGTTTCCAAGGGAATAAGGGGTCGAAAGGGATTCTATTGGAGCTATAAATAAGTGAAAATGATTAAATCCCTGCTATAATAAATAGAAATTAAATGACAACATATTCATACATATAGGATGAATATTCTTTTTTTTCAAAGTTGAAAAATTACAACATTTTATTAATTAAGTGTTGCTTCCGAAAAGATAATACACTCCATTACACTACTGTCAACGACACAAAGCCAAATAACATACACATATATCTGCCGACTTGCCAGGGTCCTTTCAAGGGAACTCCTACTAATGCATAAAGTTAGAAACATCATGATCATGTTTTTGTAACATCTTTGGACACATTTTGGGTTCTCTTTTATCAATTGCTTATGATTAGGATTCATATTTTTCAGGAAGATTGTGGAAACTTTGTGACAAATGTTGTGTCATCAATTGGAATTTTCTTTTATGTTCATCCAAAAATGTATGGTTAAAAAGTTGTTAACATAATCCATGTGCAATATCTTTGGATTCATCATCATTATGAAAATATGTGGGTTTTTTATTTTTATAAAATCTAGCATAGTTGCAATTATCTCTTCATACGTGTAGTAGCCAGTGTACCCATGAGGCTTACTATGGTTTTCAAATGTCCATACCTTAGAAGTATCATTTCTATTCCAACTCCTTCAAGTGTTTGTGAATAGAAAAGACAAAAAAAAAGGTTTTCCTTTTGTTGATATCTCACATTGTTTCTCCCTCTCTCTCACCTTTCCTTCCCTTCATCTTCCATCCTATGACCTAGCATTCACTTGAAGAAGCTAAATTCTCCTAGGGAAAAGATCTTAATGTTATAATTTGCTTGCTAGATTTGAAATTTCATACTTGGTACAACCATCAGAATTCCATAAGTCTCAACTCCCTTTAATCATTGTACTCCTCCTAAAACCCTATCCTAACATCCTAGACCTCCTACAATCCTAATGCTAAGCCTACTTCACCTAATGCCTTTCGAGTTCCCACTTAATCCTATCTACTACCTTAGAAGTGTTGGATATATGCTATATTATTTGAATGTGCATATGGAGGGGAGGTGCACATGTCAGCGATGCAGCTTGACGATCGCAAATGTTTTTGGCTATTTTTAGAATTTGACTAAAAATATGTAACTTAATCCCGGTTAAGGGATTGGATTCATTTTATAATATGGGTTAAAGGATTAGGGTATTTGGATGTTGTGGAATACCTATATTTTGTATTGTGAGGATTTCATAATGTAATGAAGAGAACATAGGAGGTGTGGCTCCAAGGTTTTTTGGTTTTCCTGCTTAAGGGTTTCCAGGGTAAATCTATGTGTTTATGTGTGAATGATGTGTTGTGATATCTATTTTGCTTAAAATAATCTATATGATTTGCTTCTCTGCACATGTTTATAAATTACATGTGGTATCAGAGCTCTATTTTGTCATTAGGGGGACACCTTTGCTACTAAGGGTTCGACGCGGTTGATAGATCTCGGGTCAGTGATAAACCTAGGTTCACTGGGAGATTTGGAGTGTTGATTTGTGCATTGAAAGAGAATGGTGAGCAATTTAAGAATTGAGATAGAGAAACTTAGTAGCTATAATTTTGAGCTATGGAAGCTCAAAATGAAGGATCTTCTGGTAGATCGGGATCAGTGGATTGCTGTGGATCTGGGTACAAAACCCACTGCAACATCACAAGTGATTGGGATAAATTAGAAATAAGGGAGAGGAGTAAAATACAATTGTGATTATCAGAATCTATGTTGTTGAATGTATCTGGTGAAGATATTGCAGTAAATCTATGGGAAAAACTAGGGAGTTTGTATCAATCAAAATCCCTTGTGAACAAGTTATTTCTGCAAAAGAAGTTGTTTCACCTTAGAATAGATGAGAATGGAATTGTAATAGAGCATTTGAATGTCTACAATACTTTGGTAATTTAGATAACCTATGTTGGTATTAAAATGGCTGAAAAAGATAAATGTATTACATTATTGTGTTCTTTGGCAGATTCCTGGGACAACCTAATTGTTGCAATAGGTAGTGCCAGCTAGGCGACCTTAAAATTTGATGAAATTGTATCATCCATACTATCAGAAGAGATGAGGTGGAAAACCATGGATAATCATAGCATGGATTCCTTATCTATCACAGGTCACCCCCATGAGAGAAACACAAATAAAGGATCCGAGGGGAGATCTAAATCTAAGGGTAGATCTAAATTCCCAGGAAAAGGAGTATGTAAGTATTGGAAATGCAGTAAGGTTGGGCACTATAAAAAGGATTGCATATCTAAGAATGTTGAGAAAGCAAAGGGATATGAGGATACCCCTTCCACATAGGTGAAGAACTCCTCAGAAGAAGGAGGGGATGTGTACTTAGCTTCCATGGGTAATCCTTCAGAACATGATATATGGTTGATTGAATCAGGTGTATCATGTCATATGACCCCTCATAGGGAGTGGTTCTGTGAATATGAAAAGTATAGTGGAGGAGATTTGTACTTGGGAGATGATTTACCATCAAGTATCATTGGACATGGTAGAGTCAAGCTGAAACTGAAGGAATGAAGGATTATAACTCTGCTTGGAGTTCTACACATTCCAAATATAGCAAGAAACTTGATATCTGTTGGAAAATTGGATGTTACAGGTGTAAAGACTGTGTGTGGAGATGGTGGTTGAAAAATGGTTCAAGGATCAATGGTATTGATGGGGGCAGTTCGATATGGAACTCTACACAAACTATTGGAAAAAACCACCATTAATGAATGTAACAATTATGTTGTTCTTGAGGAAGGAGGTAAATATGAAAAAAACCCGACTGCATCAGGAGGAAATACAATGCTATGGCATCAAATATTGGGGCATATCGGAGAAAAGGGACTTCGAGCATTACAAGGTAAAGGTATGGTTGAAGGTATGACTGATTGCACTCTGGTTTTTTATTTCTGTGAACATTACATAAATGGAAAACAAAATTGAGTAAGATTTGCATCTAGTGCTGCAAGAGAAAAGGGAATTCTAGAATTAATACATAGTGATGTGTTTGGACATGTTCCGGTTCCATCATTAGGAAAATATGTGTATTATGTCTCATTTATAGATGATTTCTCGAGGAACATATGGATTTATTTCCTTCGAAAGAAATCTGAATTATTTGCCAAGTTTAAAGAATTTAAGGCTATTGTAGAAAATTAGTTAGAAAAGAAGATAAAGGTGTCGAGGACAGATAATGGTGGAGAGTTATGTGGGAATGAATTCGAGGACTTTTGTAAGAAGTGTGGTATAGCAAGGAAAAATACTACTCCATACACACCTCAACAGAATGGAGTTGCTGAGAGGATGAATAGGACGTTGATGGAAAAGGGAAGGAGCATGCTAATCACTGCTGGGATAGGACAAGAATTCTAGGTAGAAACAATGGATACAACATGTTACTTGGTAAACCGATCACCCACATCAACATTGATTGATAAAAATCCACAAGAGGTATGGACTGGTAAGAAACCATCTATTAAGCATCTGAAATTTTTTGGTTGTGATGCTTATGTACATGTTCCAAAGGAGAAAAGGAGCAAGTTGGATAACAAAGCCAAAAAGTGTATCTTTATTGGCTATAAAGATGATATGAAAGGGTATAAGATTTGGAATTCTATAACTAAGAATACTGTTTACAGTCGAGATGTTGTGTTTCGAGAGGTCAAGGAAGTCCCTAGAAAGGAAATGAATCCAATGGAAAAGGAACCAGAGAAAATAAAGTTTAAGTTAGAAGGTGAAGAATCTGACTCAATAGAAGAAGCCAAATTAGAAGAAGAAGAACCTCATACTCTAGTTTTGAGGAGATCAACTCGAGAAATAAGGAAACCAGAAAGGTATTCCCCTCCTGATTTTTGCTCTCAATTTGATGTCTATTATTGATGATGATCCAAGAAATGTGAAGGAAGTTGTGATTCAGAGGATAGTGATCTCTGGAAAAAGGCCATGGCTAAAGAAATGGATTCCTTGGACAAAAATGAATCTTGGAATCTAGTCTAGTTACCAGCTGGAAGAAAATCCCTAGGGGGAAAATGGCTATTTTAAAAGAAGTTGAATGGAGAAGGTAAAGTGGATAAGTACAAAGCCCGCTTGGTAGCAAAGGGATATTCTCAACTAGAGGGGATTGATTTTGGTGAAATAATTTATCCAGTTGCAAAATTAACTTATATTAGATTTCTTCTTTCTATTGCCCCTGCTTTTGATCTTGAAGTAGAGCATATGGATGTAAAGACAACATTCTTACATGGGGATTTAGAAGAATAAATACACATGAAACAACCAGAAGGGTTCATAATAAAGGGAAATAATGAGTTGGTATGTAAACTAAAGAAGTCCCTTTATGGTCTAAAGCAATCTCCAAGGATGTGGTACCAAAAGTTTGACATATACATACTTGGATTGGGGTTTGTGAGAAACAAAGTTGATCATTGTGTATATTCCAAACAGGTTGGTGATCACTTCATTAACATAGTTTTGTATGTTGATGACATGTTGCTGATTGGAAACAACAAAGATGTTATAAAGGAGGTAAAGTCTCAACTGTCCTCCAAGTTTGATATGAAATATCTCGGTGCTACAAACTTCATTCTAGGAATGGAGATAAGAAGAGATCGTGAAAAAAAATGATCAGTTTAAATAAAAGAAAATATGTTGAGACGGTGCTACCGAGATTTAACATGTAGGAAAGTAAGCCAGTAAATGTTCCTATTCTTGTAGGTGTAAAGTTATCTGTAGAGAAATGTCCCAAGACACAGGAAGAAGAAGAAGACATGTCACGAGTTCTATATGCCAGTGTAGTTGGTAGTTTGATGTATGCAATGGTCTGTATAGGACAAGACATTGCTAATGTAGTGGGATTTTTGATAAGATATATGTCAAAACTAGAAAAGGACCATTGGACAATTGTAAAGAGGGTCTTCAAATATTTGCGTGGCACCACAGATTATGCAATATGCTACCAAGGAAGACCTGGACTAGAGAGAGTAATAAATGTACATAGATTTGTTGATGCATACTGGGATGGATACATTGATCACAGAAGATATACAAGTGGGTATGTATTTAACCTATTTGGAAGAGCTATCAGTTGGATGAGCAAGAGACAAGCTGTAGTTGCTCTCTCAACTACATAAGTTGAATACATGGTAGCCACTCATGGAAACAAACAAGCTGCGTGGTTGCAAATATTGTGTTCAGGTATTGGGTTTGTACAGAAAGGTGTAAGGTTAGATTGTGATAGCCAAAGTGCAATCTTCCTGGCAAAGAACCCTACTTATCATGCTAAGATAAAGCATATTGATGTGCAATATCACTTTGTGACAGATGTGGTTGAAGACAAGAAGGTGCTGCTAGAGAAGGTTGACATCGTGAAAAATGTTATAGACTCATTAACAAAGTCTGTTAGTACAGAGAAGTTCTCTTGGTGTAGAGAATGTTTGGGCATTGTTGCCTTGAACCTATGACTTTATGATTACATAACTCATTGCTATGCAAAGGAAACAACAAGTGGGAGAATGTTGGGTATATGTTATATTCTTTTCATGTGCATATGTAGGGGAGGTTCACATGTTTTATGGCTATTTATAGCTGTTTGTGGCTATTTTTAGAATTTGTCTAAAAATATGTAACTTAATCTCGATTAAGGGATTGGAGTCTTTTTCTAATTCGGGTTAATGAATTAGGGTATTTGGATGTTGCAGAATACCTATATTTTGTATTGTGAGGATTTCATAATGTAATGAAGAGAAAATAGGAGGTGTGGATCCAAGGTTTTTTGGTTTTCCCAATTAAGGGTTTCCAGGGTAAATCTCTATGTTTATATGTGAATGATGTGTTGTGATATCTATTTTTGTTAAAAGAATCTGTATGCTTTGCTTCTCTGCACTGGTTTAAAATTTACAAGAATCCTATTAATGGTATGAAATCACATTCATTTATATCCCTACACATCTCCTTTCCACTTAACATCACTTCCTATTCTATCCTATAGCCTTCCTAATTAAGTTAACACTAAAAACTAAATTCAAAAGACACTAAATTTATGACTTGGATACATTATTGTACTGCTGGTTTACTGTATATTTGAAGAGTTTCTTTGATTCTTACATACATTGTTAAATTTCCAAACAAGTTGGCCAATCACATATACTCTTTGAATACCTTAACTAGTGGCACACTTCAAGTTATATTTTGATGACCTAGTTGTATAATCATGAGGTTTATACCACTTATTAGATATACTAAAACCTGAGTTTGAATTTAACATACTGCTGTTGGTTTCAAATTACATATGCATGCCGATTCCTCATTATACATGATGTTGATGTTGGACACAATGGCCACATTGAGAGGGGGGTGAATCGGTGTGTGAGCAATTTAAACATTTTACCTTCTATTTACCAATCAGAGTATATCAAGCATTATATTACCAATCACATCATTGCATTCATGTACTAAATAAACCATGAGTCATAAATGCAATAATTACATTAAGAGAGACACAATAATGTATGCAATTTTGATTTTTATTTATGGTAATGGAAGACTACAATATTCTCGATTACAATAAGAACCAACTGATGAAAAGAGAAACAACTCTTGTAACAAGATCCAACCTGGTTTTCTTACCTCCACTAAGAAGGGTTTGAGGATTCCACTTGAAATCTTGATTCCAATCTCTGATTGTCATCAATCTGTTTCTCAACCAACCTCTGTTTCTTAACCAACTCATCAATACTGCTGGTCAGTCTATGCTCATCACTCAGTTGGTCAACACTGTTGGTCAATCACTCATCAATCTTCTCAAGTCCATATCATCATTAGAAGTATCACCAAGTATGCATCAAGTATGCATCATCATCGTTATCAAGGTCTATAACATGAGGATCTGAATATGTCATCAATCCAACAATGTCTAGAACATCATAGAGTAGGGTTTGCATAATCATAAGGTTTTCATTACAATGTGCAAGGCATCATCAACATCATATCATCATGGTTTTATTTCATCATAAAATAACATAGAATACATCAAGTACATAATTCCATCATCACATCAAAGCATCATCATTATATATCAATATATAATCAGAGCATTATCATAACATCATATCAACATCCTTATACAAGTACATACTACGTATGTCATCATTTCATCATCAACCTCTACTAACTTGATTAGAATTCAACCGTGGATACTGTAGCAAACTTAAAAATGGGCCTTACACACGGACTGTAAGGATATACTTGAAATGTATCATTACTTCATAGTTTGCAACATCATACAATTCATCATAGGGTATACATCTGATGCTTCAAACCATGGTATTCTTCACCTTACTCAAGCTGCTACTATGGGTTATTTTAACCCTAACTGACTGTTGTAGATGAAGTGAACTCTTTATATGTCGAGGATGAGATTCAATCAAGCCTCATTACTCTTCATGTCACTCAAATGTGATGTTAAGAATGAAGAAACCCTAAATGCATAGACTTGCAATAATGCAATATGTCATATGTCTAGAAGCACCACTATCTACTAACCAAGAGTTAGCATTGTTAGTGATGGATCCAGAAAGAGTAGAGATCAAGTAGTATTCCCTTCTTGGTTCATATTCTTTGGAATACTTAGCATTCTTCTTATTCTTGGGTTCTTTTTCTTCTATTGCATAATCTTGGAGCCTTATTTTGAACTTTCTCTTTGGCTACCTGCAATACTTGGAAAAATATCCAATCTTATGACAATTGAAACATTCTAAAATTGGATCATTTGAATGTTTACCTTGTGTGTAACACCCCAGTTTTGACCTCGTTTGCATTAATTGTATATGATGTATATATTGTAATTAATCATGGTGTGGAGTTATAGGAAAAATCCCCCCCATCGATTTAACATTATACGTTTGGTGATTAAAATCAATGCCGATGGTATTTTGTGCTAGCCAGGCACATTATAATTTGGACATAATGTAAATATGCATTTTAATTAAAAATACCCACAACCAGCTATGTCAATGCAACAATAATGAGAAGGGGCATGATTTCCTAAGGATAATGGTGGGGAATATTCAAACCTTTGGGCCAATGGGGAAAATCCAAATGTCAGAAGGAGAACCCATGAAAGTTGTCAACTACCTTTCTTGTCTTATTCACCCAATCATTTATTACTGCCAGAAATTGGTTGAGTTGGTTATTGCATGGGATGGGAAAGGTATGAAATCTTAAATTCGAATTGGAGAAGCCATCAGTTTTTGGGAAACGCATTTTGACTCCTTGGGAAAGAAAAAACCCAAAAACGTAGGCCATTCTACCATGCTTCCACGTTTTCATGTTTTCCTCACCATTTTTCCTTCATGTGAGCTCTCTTAGGCATCCAGAACTCCCTGTATGTGTTTTCATCCCACGTTTTTGGTTGTTGGCTTCAATTTCCCATGGATTGGAGGTCATTTTTCTAATGCCAAGGATTGGGTTGGGTTTCCTCACATTTTTGGAGCTGATGGTGCATTTTCCACTCATGATTTTGCAATTTCGTGTGTTTTTACCATGGATATGAAGTGTTTTTGTTAAATTCTAGTGGATGGGATCTCTGTTGGCTATTTTGGTGTTGTTTCCACATGTCCACAGTGGGGAATTTCGTTGTTTATTTTTTCCCAATGAGTGGGAGAACAAATACACAAATTTTGGGTTTTGTTGAGGTCATTTTGGCCACGTTAGGGCCATAAACAACTCTGGAATTGGAGTTGCTCAGACTAAGTTATTTCTAGCCAATTTCCATACCTGATTTTGGTCTTTGTGGTGTTTTTCTTGAGTCCAAAACTCTTATTGTTGTGTGCATATCATTTTTTGGCCTTTGAACTATATTTGGGTGTGGAAACAGGGTTTAACCTTGCTTGACAATCCTAGTGTGTCCAGGAGCCTCACAGATAGAGCTAGAGGACTGGATTTCTTTTTTACACTTCCTGAATAGCATTGTAAGGGAAGGCATAGCCCGAGGGACTATGTAGTAGAGAAGGGGATGCTTCCTTGTGTTGGGTGTGTGTGGATGTTTTAGAAGTTAGGCTATTTCTAGTGCAGGTGTCCATAGCTCTTGGATTGAGCTCACTATCTTAGCAGCGAATCTTTCTAGCTCCCTATTAGCCTGTTAAACCCAACTGTGTTGGCTTGCCTGAGTTTTGTGTATCCTTGGCTACATGTGAGCCTGCTAGTTTCCCCTTATTCCTTGTGGAATCATGCCCATCTCGGGGGTGGAAGTGTTGCTGAGTGATTGATGAGCACACTGGCCTATGGTTGGGTGGAACGTTGTAGTGACGTAGCTGGTTGTGGGACAAGCTTCTGTTAAAGATAAGTATATCTTGTTTATCTTGTCTTTACAATTAAATTACTATGAACATGTGAAATGCTTGAATGTGAATATCATGTATTTCTTCTATTGTTTATTAAATGATATGTTGCGTCTATGTATGTTTTTATTTTACTGCATTGTATACCTTGTGTTCATAGGGCTTATTTTCCTGAGTAAGTATGTTTAGTCGCATCCTGTCCACCAAGTCCAGGGGCGGGGATGTGACATTGTGGTTTCTATCCTTATTTTTCTGAGTGAAGGGCTTCTTGAATTTCCTTGTATTAGCTGTAAGATCAAGGCTCCATTCCTTAGTGCCATTTGCTTTTCATTGAACTCTTCCTTCTTCTTCCAAACAATCATGCCAAATCCTATCAAATTTTGGATGAGTTTCACATCCACTTATAGCTTCTAGAAAGGTTTCACAAGAACTGGGAATACCATCGAATACAGTCTATAGAATATCATCATCATCCATAGGTTTCCCAATAGCATAAAGTTTATCTCTTACCTGTGCATTTTTTTTTGAAGAGGGAAACTCCTTCATCCTTGTTCTTATTCAATGTACGAATCCTTTTCTTCATTACTCTCTTCTGTCTAGGTGCCTTGTTTTCATATAGATTCATCAAGGTGTCAAAGCATTCTTTGGTAGTATTCAATGGTGTGATTGTGGGCATTAAGGTTTCCTTGAATTATTCGCAGATGATCCTCCTTTCCTTCACTAGCTTCTTCTTGAAAGAAATTCTTCCAGCATTAGACGTCGGTTCTTCTATGGCATTAAGAACCAAGTCATCAATGTCATTTTTTTCAAGGGTGGCCATGAGTCGAGCTTTCCAAGACTTGTAGTTGGTTGATCCCTCAAGCCTCTTTTCCCGTATGAAAGTGTTGGTGGCCATATTTGATTCAGAAGTCTATTATCTAAATCTGCAAAATGTCCCAAGGTCTAGGAGGGTTACATTAATCTTCTCTCTTATTGTAATCTTCTCATGCAAAGCTCTGATACCATGTTGAATTTTAACATGTGCATATATTCTTTAAATTTTGCAGTCTATAATATAGATAACAATAAGACAAGTGCAGTAGACAATCAAGGATCACACAAAATGAACACTAGATGTTTTCACAAGGAAACCTTTAAAGGACAAAAACCCAAAAGCACTAGTAATTCATCCCTCAAATGAGATGACTGAGTTTGTATAAGAAATAGGAAATTTATCTCAGAATTATTAAATGAATGCTGTAACAAGTTTTTCAAACACTAGTAGTCTGGAACAACAATTTCGAACCCTAGCAAGATTGAATTTCTCCATTTAATGTTGTAGCTCAGTGCTAAAGTGAGTATTTAACAAGGTTCTTTTTTATCATTGCCCTATTGAATTTATTTTTGCATGATTTGTTCAATAGTAGTAGGTCAACCTCCCCATTCAACAGAAAATATGTTTTGCTCTTTTCTTCTCCCATACCTTTTGCGTTTAATCATTTTGACTCCATGCCTAGTGGATACAAACACCATCCAATTGAAAATATAAAAAATTGAAAATATTATAAAACTCTTTTACTTCCAATACTTCACTGAAATATTCAAAAAAAATTCATGCAAGAAAACCTTATTGAATATCCAAATACACAATAGGGACAACTACCATGAATATATAATGTGAAAGACAACATTGAAAACTCAGATCTCTAAGAGGTGTTGATTGTTAATTTATTCTTCTTTCTCATTTTTCAACAATTAGAAAAGATGTACTCTTTCATATTTTCTATATACATCATCACTGTCAGTTTTATGAAAAAGATAGAAAGCATGAGCTGAATACAAGGCAATTTCAGATCCTCCAAGATGCAAACCACAATTTTATGTAGTAGAAAAAAACGAAACCTATGAAATCCTAGAAAATATAGGGAAATTCAAAAACAAACAAGAATAGTGTGATAGAAAAACGAATATAATAGAATGTACCAATAACTTGTGCATAAGTGGTATAAGGAGAGAGGGACCTAAATCTTGATCGTTTGTTGGTGCTAATTTTAAAATTCTTTGCATACCTTCCAGCCATGGAACTTGTGTTGTATATGTTTGAATGCAGCAATCTGCTTGAATTTTTATTGTTTCCTTTGTATCAATTCAAATAGCAACAAGATAATCTCTCATACAGAGTTCATCTTCAATCATATTCTCAAATAATTCAAACTATTAAACATTTATATTTTTCCTTGGATCATTGTTAGTATACAGTGTAAGTTTTGACATATGAGTTGTCCATGTCTTTTTTGAAATATATCTAGCTAATCCTTCATATCCTTTCTTAAAATCTAGTTCAGTAGAATTCCAACTTGTCACATCCCCTCCCCTCCACCAGAGACCGATCGTGACTCATCACATCTTGAGCTGATTCTTACAAGAACACTCAGCCCAACATCGAGTTACATCTATATGTATCTTTATGGATTCCCAATTTTTGCAGAGATCTAGAGGCATAAAATCATTATGCATTCTCTATATTTAGGTTTGATAAATTCTCCAACTTCCGAAACACAGAGAAATTAACCCTATCAAATATACAAGAAGAAATATCTCAGAGGATATCTAATGGTGGAGAAAAATCATAGCGATAATTGACGATCATCATCTATTCTGCATCCAGAAATAGATCAATGGCTGAGAATCCACCCGCAAAAATCAACGATGCAGAAATCCTAAGTTGCGGTATTGGGAAAGTATAGAAATTTCAATCCCACATCCCACATTCGACATCCTGCATCTCGCATCCCTCATGCGGAAAGGAAATTGTGAAAGGAAAATTGTGGAGATCAAATTTTTCAAAAAGGACATTTCCCCATCCTGCATCTAGCATGCAGAAAGGAAGATGCGGAAGGAAAAGTTCGGAAATCAAATTTTACAAAAGGACATTTCCGCATCCCACATCCTACCTGTGGAAAGGAAAATATAACCTGTTAACATAAGTCTTTTTGGACAGATTTGGTCATTCAGGCCATCACCAATCCGGCCATCCAAGTTAAATATCTCAACTTGAAAATGCATTAAAAGAAAACATACATAGATGCATAAAATTGCAATTATACAGCGGAAGCAATTCATCTATTCAGCACATTAAACACGTTCATCATATTTCATCAAGCACATGTAAATTTCAGAGATTAACATAGAGATACTTATATTTGAAAGAATTTTTTTCCGCAACCAACTACGTTGCTACAACATTCCACCCAACCATAGGCCAGTGTACTCATCAATCTCACAGCAACACTACCACCCCCAAGTTGGGCATGATTTCCACAAGGAATAAGGAACACTAGCAGACTCACACATAACCAAGGATACAACAAAAATCAACCAAGGAAACACAATTGGGTTTATCAGACTGCAATTAGTCAATCCATCATTCACATTCAGGACTAGCCAAGACAACTAACAGATGGGTTTATCATGCTGCAAGGAGATGGAAAAATTGAACTGCTAATCTAGTGAGATCTACCACCGAGCTGTGGAGTACTGCACTAGATCAGGCTTGGATCCTAAACATCTACACATCCAACACAAGGAAGCATCCCCTTCTCTACTCCACAGTCCCTTAGGCTATGCCTCCCCTTCTAGTGCTCTTCAGGGTGTGCAAAGAAGAAAACTAACCTCTCTAGATCTATTTGTGAGGATCCTTTCTACACTAGGTTTATCAATCTAGTTCAGATACAATTCCACTCCAAAATGATTCAGACCAAGGAAAAACATGTATGCATAGAAAAACCACAATGTCAACACAGCAAAAAAGGATTTCACTCACTCTCTGACAGAGGAGACAATTGCACATAGTACTCAGGAAACCATAGATGAATAACTCAGAACAAGACATAGTACAAAAAACACAGGGGGAATGCACCGCATGCATTCACAAGATGGAATCGAGAAAAAAAATGATCAGAATTGACCACAACGTTTTGGGTGAAATCCAGATGATGGAATGCACATGCACCATTGTAGAAAAGAAAAAAGAAAAACCCAAAAGAGGGAAAAAGAACCCCAATGCATGGGTGAATGAAGGATAAAACTTAGGAAAAACTAGTTGCGTGGAGAAATAGCAAGGAAATAAAAGTGCCTGGGTGAAAGAAGGATGCATGATCAAAACGTCCCCATTCCCCAAAATGTTAGGGAAGATGAAAACATGAATGCATGAGGGAACCAACATATGTTTTTGGGTGTTCTCTTTTGACACATGTATTTTCCCCAAATGTTAAACATCCCCCCCCCCCTTATCCTTGGGAAATCGTGCCCCCATATCATTATATATTGCACAAATGTAGCTGGTTGTGGGTTTTTATTGAAATTGCATATTCTATGATGTCCAAAATTTATAATCTACCAACTAGCACAAAATACCATCGGCATCGACTTTAATCGTCGAA
>LPNX010436133.1:139795-344867 GCA_001517045.1 Pseudotsuga menziesii | reverse complement strand
GTCACACCGAGGTGTTACACAACCAGCAGGAGAGACTAGCTTGTGATCAAAAACTAAACTTCCATTGGCCCCTACAGCTAAAAGCGATGCTACCATACACTCCTTGACATCATTGACCAATTATCTCTTTAAAATCATAAAATTCCTATTTAAATTAACTAGAATAAAAGGGCCTCCTTAATATGGAATTTAAGAGCACGATCATCAGAAGACTCAATCATTCTTTCAACAAAAAGTTGCACTAAGCAGGGATCACTTTACTGAAATCACTTAGTAATGCAAACGAGGCCAATAGAGTACCACAGTTTTAAATTTCCACATAATGAGTGAGGTAAGTATAAATAGATTTTAAATTCTTTACCTAACCCTAAGCAACAAAATATGAAAGACAACGTGGAAATTACATTTAAAACAAAGAAAAATATAAATAACATTCATTTCCATGAAACATGCAAAGATGCATTTCATCTAGAAAAGTGGTGCATTTAGTCCAAGAGAAGTAGAGCTAATTTATATAAATTATATTTTAATAATAATTAAACTATGGGATGTGACCACTGACCATTGGCCATGACCCATCATAGGAGAATAAATTCTATGTAAATTGTTGCTCTTATCACTTGAAGTAGTTAAAAATTCACTACCCAACTCTTTAGTACAAAAACGTCTTTATCAAGAGGGTTATGTCTTTATTTTTATTGAGATTCATTTGAATATAGCCAAAGGGATGTTGTGGTAATCTACATCATGATTGATGGTATCAAGGAAAATTTCTAATCTCAATTTATTTTGTCAAGGTATGTTAATCCCATTTCCATATTAAGGTCTCCACTTAATTCGAGTGTTTTTCAGTGAGTCAATGCCCAATTCATCTATGTTTTCATTATCTAAAAATAAGTGAATTGAAAATATATCTTGGAAGAAAAAAAATAAAAAAATGAAGAGAATTAAAAATAAAGAAAATTAAAACACAATGAAAAAAGAGGGGGAAATAATAAGGATATATAAGTTATTTTTTAAAATTTCCAATACTGTGAGAGCTCAACTTTAGTACATGAGTTTTTCCAACTTTCCTCAATTTGCAGGTGACATTGGATAAATTTATTATTACAATTCCTAGAAGGCCTTGATTGGTTTCTAAAAGGTTTCTAATATCACAGTAGATATCATTATTTATATCATCCGAGCTTCCTGTAAGATAAATTCTTACTGCATACTAGATTCTTTTGTGCAAGATAATTTTCTACTACAAATTTGACTTTCCATCCCAAACTGCAAAGTCATTATACTGTTCCAAAAAATTTATGGTCAAATAAGCGCATTAAATTCCCTCATGTATACTTCTAAGCCCTTTATAGCAGTTGATCACTTTGTTGATGAGCTTGTCTTTTTCCCCTCAAAAGGCTTCAACATCTAGCTACTACATGCTTTGAATTCAACATCTACCCCTCATAACTTGAAGAATTTTCGATAGAATTACATTTCCAAAATAATATCATCAGGGTCACACAGGGAGGAATGATTACTGTTTGTAGAGAACAAGCAACAAAACTCACAGTACCATGATTATTTCTCGTACATATCTTATTCAATAACAAAACTTATGCAAAAACAAAGACTCAAGTTTACATGGTCAATCGTTATTATGATATAATTGAATAAAAATAATGCACCATTGTCCTTTTTATTCTTTTTTTTGCAAAAACACTTTGGAAATAAAAAAATATTAGCCATCCACATTTGCAGGTTGCCAAGAAAAGATAATGGAAAATACATGTCTCAACACAAACCCGATATTAGAAACAATATTAATTGAGGTCACCTATCAGAAAGGAAACAACAGATGCTAACATTATATCCCAGGCAGTAAGTAAAAACTATTAAAATGCATGCATAAGCAGTTATTGAGTAACCATTTAACTCAGTCAAGGAGACAAATGTAGCTTTTCCTTTGATATTACTCATGTTTTGTCTCTTTCATCCAACCAATTTTTGTATCCTTTAATAGTGATCTAGAATAAGATAATATCAATTAAAGTGTTTCTTTATATATAAATGTGACATTGGAAAAGTGATTATACTCCCAACAATATGCACTACAATGTTTGTTAAATTGCATGTACATTGAAGAATGTTGTTCTTCTACACTTTCATTCAATCTACTCACATGCCTTAAATTTCTTTTTGTTATTATTTATAATCCTCCCTTCTCCAAAATGGTCTATTAGATTATATTTTCCTAAATTATGACTCATTTAGTTATTATTGGTTCCACTAGCACCATTGGGTCCACTTGGCCTAATGGGGCCAGATGTACTTGTCACTAGAGTGCGGGGAACATAGATAGAGGATAAATGCAACTGATTGCACATTCATGCATCTATTTATGTTCCTCCTAGACTAATCCCTACAATTTAGGAGCCGCTGGGAGTACCGACACCAACCTCCTTCATTTTTTGGTAGTTGGTGACTAGTCATGCTTAGTTATGCTTCAGTTACATTTAGTTAGGTGTCGTCCAGTTGAACTAGCACCAATCTTGCATGGTTGCATGTGTATTGGGGCCTATTCTCATGCACTTCTCACCTACCACATTATTTATAATAGTTTAACTGATTATAGCTGATTGAGAGACTGAATTAGACGACTAGATCTTAGCTAGTTAGCTCCAATAGTGATTTAGACACTTATAGTTAGCCATGCAATTCGATTGAGTTGGTGGAATCGAATCCTGTCTACATGATTTAAATTCCATTATTTGTAACACCGTTGTATGTTGTTGGGATTAATGAAGTTTATACTATAATTATACTGAGAAATACTTGTTTGTTTCCCATGAGATTTGTTTTGATCAGTGTGTAATATTCATTCCTTTACACTGCATAATAATTCAATCTAATTGCACTCATTTCCTGAAGATATAATGCCACTATAATTCTAATATGGTATTAGATCCTCCTCAGGCAAGCATCAAGTCTGTCTACTCTCCATTGTACACCAGAAGCAATTGGGTTTCCACATAACTGTTAGGATATTTAGACACTTAGGAGTTAGTTAAGATCAAATTATGTAATATATCCATTAGGTAAAGTGTGTTTCTTTAGTATGAATTAGTATGCATTTGTAAATATTTAATATGACGGTCATGATATGTTATAGACATAGAGTGATCCAACAGTTCAACTTCTCTTAGATCATACCTACCCTTGATCCGTGGCTTAACACTCGATTGGTCCATGATATCTATTTAAAGAGCATTGAGGGTCCTTGTCTAGTTGATCGATTAATGTAAGCTCATTCGTAACTTTCTTTATTTGGCATAATAAATTTCTCCAAGTAGCTATTTGGCTAAGGTCGTGGACTATTTCCCTCTCGAGGGTTTTAACCACGTCAAAAAATTGGTGTGTTGATCTATGATCTATTTTCGTGAGTGGATTATCTAGGTGTTGAGTGTTTTGGGAGTACCCTGTGTACCTGAACATGGTATTAGAGAATTTATGAAGAGTCGCTTCCATTTACGATCTAGTTCTTGAACTTGTGTTTCTGAAACATTGAAATTGTTTCTAATTCTAGGATTTATATGCATTTGTGGCTTATGGGAGGTGTTCCATTGCATTCGGAGCTTCGTTTCCATTGAGAAATAGTTCTCATTTCATCGAAAACCATTTCTGTTTGCTCCAGAAACACCCATTTCAATAGATCTGAAGCCTGATTTTTTGAGCTCTTTGCATCCAGACAGTTGCTTTCTATTTTTTCAGCCATTATTTTATAGTATGTACACCCCTTTTGATATTCTACTTACCATTTCTAACTATTTTTCATGGAAATATTGTATGGAGTATGTTCTATGAAGTAGGGGACTTTTCAGAAATAACTAAGGGAAAGAAACAAAACCCACTGATGATGATAAGAAAATAAAATGGAGAAATATATGTGATGAAGCTCATGGATTTATTGGGATGTCAATATATACTGATTTTCGATTCCATATATCTGGAATTTATGAACCTAATAAAGTTTGGGAAACGTTGGAATCTGTGTTTGGTAAACACAATGAAATTCGAGGTCATCAAATTGAGAATGAATTGATTTCTTTAAATCTAAGTGATTTTCCATGCATTCAAGATTATTTATCTATGTACAAAACTCTCAGACTCTTATGTGAAGAATGAAAGATTAAGAGAGAAGACAAACAATGCATTTATCATATTCTTTCCAAACTTGGACTTGCATATTCTATTTTTGTATCTACATTTTACTCCATGAAAGAATCCTTGACTACAGGTAGCTATCAAAAGCCTAGTCTTGAATCTTTTTCTGATTCCTTAATTAGAGAGAAAGATAAGCTTATTCATCTTGGAATAATTAACAATGCAGATATATCTAGGAAATCCTTATTGTCCTAGTAGAAAGAAAAGTCCAATCCTCTCAAGAAACAATTTTTTTGCAATAATAAGCCAAACAAGGGTCCGCAACCCTCTCAGTCATCTCCTTCTTTAAAAAATGACAAAGGATCCAAGCCAAAAAGAAAGAAGACTGAGCGCCATTACAACTATTGCAGGAAATATAATCATGATGAATCTAAGTGTTTCAAGAAGATGTCAACCTTGGAAAAAGCAATGAACAAGCACCACATCATGCTAGACTCGTCTTTAGAATCTACCTCTAATGGACATGCACTTTATGCTTCTGGTTACTCTTATACTGGATCATTGATTCTAGAGCATCTTATCACATGGCTAAGGATCAAGCCATATTTTATACTATGCATGAATGTAACAACAAACAAATATTTGTTGGTGATGATAGATCTCTAAGTGTTTTAGTATCTTGAACAGTTCCAGTAGAAAATGGTCATTTTAGTGATGTACTATGTGTTCCAAGAGTTTCTTGCAGTTTGTTGTCAGTCTATCAAATCACTCATTCTGGTGAAGGTAAAACTGTAATGTTTACACCTCACCAAGTTGTAATCAAGGATTTTAAATATCCTCAACATGTCCTAGCTACCGGAATTGTTGATGATATTACCAGGCTGTAAAAATCTAACAATTTTGGGTCCTCACATTTTCCTTCAGTTTTTGTTGCTCATAGTGATAACATGAGAAAACTTTGGCATGAGTGATTTGGTCACTTAAATTATCGCTTATCGCAACAACTATGTAAAGAAAATATGGTGACAATTCTTTCAATGGTATCTTGCAGGGATGGTGTTTGTTTTTGTTGTGTGCTTAGAAACAACATCGAGATAGTTTTGACAAATGTTCCTCTTGGCACGCCTCGGTTACCTTGGAGCTTGTGAATAGCGACTTGTGTGGTCCTCTTCCATCTTCTTCATTTTCTGGTTTCAAATATTTCTTAACTTTCATTGATGATTACTCTAGACAAACTTGGGTTTATTTCCTAAAACTTAAGAGAGAATTATTTAAGATGTTCTTGTCCTACAAGGCCCTTGTTGAAAAACAATCTGGTCCTCAAATCGTTAAGTTAAGATCCAACAATGGAGGAGAATATGTTAACAAAAATTTCACTACTTTCTGCACTAAACAAGAAATCCAACAACAACACACTGTTCCATATACACCACAACAAAATTGTGTAGTTGAACGGAAGAACTGCACTTTAAAAGAAATGTCTAATTGTATGATCCAATAAAGAGGACTAAGTCTTCAATTTCAGGTTTAAGACATAAATTGTGCAAATTACTTAGCTAATCACACCCCCACTAAATATTTACAAGGTATAACACTGGAGGAAGCATGGATTAAAATTAAACTAGATGTAAGTCACTTCCATGTGTTTTGTAATAAAGCATGGGCTCACATTCTGGATGAAAAACGCAAAGAATTGAAGCCTAAAAGTTAAAAGTGCATACTTGTTGGATATTCTAAAGATGTAAAAGGTTATAGACTTCTTCCATCACATTCAAATGATGTAATCATTAGAAGATATGTTAAATTTGATGAAAATTTCTTGGCCTATGAGCCTAAATCGATGGTTGTGTCATCTGTAATGTCCCAAAAAATGGAAAATAAAAAAAAATTATAGGCTAGTGAAAACTACCCAAAGTGGATCATTATTACTCATGCAGAAATACATTCGTTGCTTATACTCTTGGTCTCTTCAAAAACTGCCCTTACTATCTTGTTAATCTCTTATACATTCAATGATTATTAGTTCGTTTACTTCTTATGTCTTAATTTTGTTATTTAAACTATTTGTGCATCTTAGTTATTACTGTCAATGAATTAATGAATTGTATAAATCATTGTTTTCCTCCTGCACATGTGTACTTTTTTTATTTAATAAAAGCTAACTTAACTTTGTTGATGGGAATAAAGTGGTGGAGTGGCAAGACTAGTTCTCTGATGACAATCTGAAAGGTAAGGTATTACTTGGTTATGCAGACTTACTTAGTTCAATAAAGCTAAGGCACCTCTCTCTTTTACTTACGTAGTTCATTACTTTGTGATAGGATCGGATGTAAAGTGTGTTTGAACGTATTGATTCTAGAGGACCCACTACTAGTTGTTATGCTACTTGTCGACTTGGTTTTTATAACTTGGTAAGTGTCGTTATCGTCAATGTAGCCTACTATAGCTAAATTTCCTGTATGCTAGCTATTCATCGTTATGTTTTGAATTCGTTATTCTACAAGTGATTAATACGTTTTACGTTCTATGTATATTATCACTATATCTATTAACAACTCCTATGTTCTTTTATTGATAGGTTAATATATTTCTATTAAGAGAAGAGCTTTGGATTTTAATGTCTGATAGGTTATCATGGCATACTTTGTATGCCATGGTTCTCAAGTGTCAACACTTTGTTACTAAGGAACTTAAACCCTAAGCTCTAATCCAATGGTCTAAACATTATCTAAATACTAAGCATGGTTCTATGACTTTGGACTAGTGCATCCTACGGACAAATGTAATAATGAAATTCTATCCTAAGCAAAATTTGTAATAAGATAATGTGTGATGGCGTTTGGGTGGAGTCATATCATATGGTATAACCATACCATAGTAGGGTTTAAATATTTTAGCATTGTGAATGAACCCCATGACATTGCAACGTCGTTGAACTATGGAGAGTGGGTTTGGAAAATCAAAGTGGTTACCACCTAGTGCACTTATCATTCTTGGAAATAATAGCAGCCCCAAACCTTAGGTCTTGGCTTACGATTCAGTTTGGTCATTTTGTTATGTTCTATGGGGAAAAGGGGGTCTCGGCTTTGTGTTGTGAAGGAGACTACACCCTAAAGGTAATCTTCTCTGGTTTCAAGTCTGCATTCTATGCTTGGTTTCGTGGCTCCTTCGTCATTATGCTTTTCACCCTATAGTGTTTGATTGTGGTTTCAAGTAGCAGAGTAACGATTGTGGGGTGGCTCCATTTCATTGTAGCTCTAATGTATTGCAATTGAGGCCACGGTAAGCCTGCTCTTCAAGCTTATGCTTGTCACCTTTCATCCCTGTGGGAAGAGATGAGTTTCAACTAGTTGTTGGTTGGGGTTTTATGCTGTAGTGATTTTGATATTTTCCTTCGGCTTATGATTACAGACTTGGGTCTTGAGTGTTGAGGCGTTATGCCATGAATCGATTCTTATGCCATTCGACTCTATGTAATTTCACTTTCATTATGTGAATCGATATTTTATTTGGTTTTGGACTTTATAGCCATGGGCTCCACCATTGATTGCAATGGGTGCCATATCCCATTGGCAAGCCTATGTAAACCTCGTTCTCGGCCTTTAAGGGTGATTATGTATCAGACTTGGGATATCTATGTAATAAGATGTATGTATGGTTTTTTATAGAAAATGGTAATGGTTAACTTTGATACATTGTGTATGTGATTTCCTTCTGCATTTTTATGGAGCTCTATATTTAGATGGGGTTTTGGTTTTGAAATAAGAGGCATTCACCTAATCGATTAATTTGTGTGTAAATCCATTGATTAGCTTGGATAATGTAATTAATTGGACAACTTAGGTAAAGGCCATGCCATAAATTGCATGAGCCTCTCCCACAGTGCTGCGATAGCTTGTATTCTATTGTTTATGGTAATCGGTTCTTATGTAAAATGGTTTGTGCATATCTATGGGTTGGAAGCCACGGTAGCCAACAATTACAGTAGGTTTATAAATTGATGGACCATGTATTAAAAAGGTTATTTGGCCGAGGTCGTGCTGTAGCTAGGGTCTTACGACCTCACTGCTAGTGTATGCATTGTTAATTATATGGCATTGATGTGGTTGTGAAATTACAGCGCGTATGCTTAGTGTAAATCATGGCTTGTGTAGATATATAAATAATAGATTGATATACAGGATTGAATCCTGTTCAATTCATTATGGTCCGACTTTTAATAAATAGAACAAGCTATGCTTGCATACCCACAGGATTCGATTCCTATTAACTGTTTGCAATAAATGGATTTATGATATGATTTTGATGTGATTTTACTATGATATGATTTACTATATAAGATAAATTATTCTAATTTGGATAAGGTAACATTTCTTGAGTTATATGATTTTGTTTATGGTTATGATCAAAGAATAGTAAAGGACCACATGGATGGTCGCAATGCCTCCTCTGATTATTTGTAATGTTGTTTCATTTATGTGGAGTATTTTTAATGTAAATTTGTAATATGGATACAGGCCTTGAAAGGTCTTAG
This sequence comes from Pseudotsuga menziesii, assembly GCA_001517045.1. Classification (NCBI taxonomy): domain Eukaryota; kingdom Viridiplantae; phylum Streptophyta; class Pinopsida; order Pinales; family Pinaceae; genus Pseudotsuga; species Pseudotsuga menziesii. Next base: position 336,184 of record LPNX010436133.1, on the reverse strand, counting down.
ATGGGTTAGTTAATTTTTGAAAATAAATGTATAGATAATTTCCATAATGGTGTATACCTGATGGTCTTAGTTATATGTATATATAAGTATCTTATAAAAACAATTTTTTTATAAATAATACCCTAAGGTATCTATATAGCATATTATTTCTTTAAACTTACTCCTATGATTAAATCTACCATAATCTGAAACATGCCTATACTGACAAATGTAACATGTCAGTGGAGATATAAATAATAGGCGAACATTAAATAGCAGGTCTAGACTTACCTAGTTTACAATATTAATTTATGAATATTTAATGAATATAGAAAACAAACTTTAGAGATGGAAACCTAGCTATATACAACCTATGATAATATTTACCATCCTAGTTAGTATTGGAGAGAATAAAAACCTTAGCAGAATCTAGGCAGAACATCAATTACCTAAGGTTAGTAAATTCATTGCAAACATTCATATAACATATTCATAATATAATCTAGAAGATAGCATAGCTAGTTTAGGGTTAGATTTTAAGAAATGTAACCCTAAGAGAAATGGACAAAATTAATGAATTCCAGGGTTAATAATATTTGTAAAAGATTTTACATAAGGCAACCAGCATTTACCCTAGAAATGAACTTTGACATACTAAGAACTCATACCTGTAATTTATCTTCCTGAAGCTCCTTTAATGGCTGAACCTGCACACTTTTTAAATAACCAACATTATCAATTTAAGACAGATCTAACCTCTGATTTTGATGACAAAATCACTTGGGAACTACCACGTTGCTCCCAACCATGACCCATAACCATCCTTGGTTCTAATTTGGATCCCCCTGAGCTGGACTCCAACATGCAAGTAGCTTAGAGCTCATAAGGTAGGGCTTCCTAACTGGTATTCAGTTCTGAATCAATCCTCTTTTCCTTGCAGGAAAAGTTCTCAAAGAAAACACTTGAAAGCAAAAATAGGTAGAATAATAATTATCCTAGAAAAATCAGAACCCCAAGCCTTTGGTTGGATTGAGTCTTTATAGGAAAAATTTTCAGTCAAAGGAGAAGTTAAATAAAGAAATCCTTGATTTCTTGATTTAACCCTTTTTAATTTACTGGGGTAATTTTCAATTCTTAACCTAGGAATTTTTAACTAGTTCCTAGTTAGTCTTTCATAGATATTTCACTATTTATTAATCCTTTAGTATTAAAAAATAATTGGTGGAGCTTCTCTTCTTTCTTTATTCAATTATATAATGAATCATAATTAATTCTTTATACATACTATGTATAAAATACATAGTATTAAAATACTTGTTAACATTTGTCTTCGGGCATCATGTGTCATGGTCCCTAGACTTAACGACACTTCTTCATGGAGGTCAAGTAGATAGATTCCTTAGGTATACTAGGCTAGGCAACTCTAAACATCCTTGCATGTTGGATTTCCCTCGTATAACATGGTAGCTCTCCAATATTTGATGATAATACATAAATTTGAAATTTCATTTAATCACTTATAAATAAGTATGATGAGATCAATATTTTTCTCGAGTCGTATTCACTCAGAAGTTATTTAATTCTTTTCAGTAACCCCTAGCGCTTACCAGATCCCATACTTAATGCTTATAACAGGGAGTTACAAACATAGTGCAATTCTAGAGCTCTTGCTCAAAACTGAATGCTAGGATGTACTTGTACGATACACCTAGGGATACAATGGCCAAAGATCTGATGCTCCAGAGCATATGCTCAACATCAACATGGAATGCTCCAGAGCTTATGCCCAACATCTCAATTGATATTTTTAGGTGTTCCAGAGATTTATGCTCAACACAAAAGTAAGTACTCATGTGCTCTAGAGCCTCTTTCTCAACACAAAACATCTCATCGATTATGTGCTTCAAGGTCCATGCCCAACAAAAAACATTTCATCAATCATGTACTTTAGGGTCCATGCCCAACACAACTAGAATGTATATCCATGTGTATCATCAACAATTGGGTTATGCCCAATATACAAAACAAATCATCGTGTTCATATGCAGTGGGGTCTTTGACCCAATATAAAATAAAACATCAATATAATCATCATGATTAATAGGCTCATGCCTATAAATGCTAGGTCCAAAATTCAGGATATTACATCCCTCCCCTCTTAGTACAACACTATCCCTGGTGTTCTAGGGACTCTGATGATATCATGAAACAAGGCAGAGTAAGCCTTTCTCATGGAGGCCTCATTATCCCAGGTAGCCTCATCTACCTTAAAGTGTTTCCACTGCACTTTCAATTGGACTACAGTGTGCTTCCGAAGTTGCACTTCTTTCTTGTTCAATATATGTAGAGGCTCAGCGTAAAATTCTCCCTCAGGTTCCACCTATAATAATGACCAATCAATGACATTCTTAGTGTCAGAAACAAATTTCTTTAGTAAATATGCATGGAAAACATTACGAACCCTTACGTGTGTAGGTAATGCTAATTCATAAGCCACTGGTCCTTTCTTGGCCAGAATTTCAAAAGGTCCACAAAATCTAGGTGCTAACTTACCACACCTACCCAAGCTCAACGAGCTCCATTTTTCTTTCACTTTCAAGTAGACATGCTCACTTAATTGATAGTCATTATCTTTTCTTTTCTTATCTGTATAACTTTTTTGACGGTCTTGTGCCTCTTTAAGGTTTCCCTGGACCTTGGTAACTAACTATTCCAAGTCCAATAACAGCTCAGGCCCTAACATGATCCAATCCACTGGACTTCCCAAGTAATTGGGGTCCTACACTTCCATCCATAGAGTACCTCGAAAGGAATCATCTTGGCAGAAGCCGGATACCCGTTGTTATATGCAAACTCTGCAAGGTGAAAATAATCCTCCCACTTGGTGGGGTTGTTCATGACATATATTCGAAGCATGTCTTCAACAATTTGGTTTACTCTTTCAGTATGCCCATCCATTTGCGGGTGATAAGGACTGCTAAAGTTTAACTAGGTCTCTAATCCAGAGAATAAAGATCTCCAAAATTTCCTATAAACTTAACATCTCGATCTGAGATAATTTCTTTGGGTATCCCATGTAATCTAAATATCTCTTTTAGGAAGATATCAGCAATGTTCACGGGCTTGTAGGTTGATTTCATGGGGATGAAGTGTGCTACCTTTGACAGCTTTTAAATGACGACAAAGATGGAATCATTTTGATTCTTGCTTTTTGGTAAGCCAGTAATAAAATCCATACTGATAACCTACCACTTCCATTCAAGAATGGGCAATGGTTGTAGCAATCCTGTAGGATGCTGGTGCTCAGCTTTAACTAGCTGGCATTCCTGACATTTCACAATAAACATTGCAATGTTGGCCTTTAACTTAGGCCAAAAAAAGTGTCTCTTGACGGCAGATATCATCTTTTGATATCTCGGGTGGCCCGATTAGGGTGCCTTATGAAATTCTGTGAGGATGCTGGACCGAAATTCCCCTCCATCTGGAACATACAAGCTATCCTTCGACCATAGTAGTCCGGAGTCATCCACCTTGTATTCTTTCTGTTGTTGAAACAACAGATATTCCTAGACCTTCTTGAGTATTTCCACATAGAATGGGTCAACCTTGTTGGAAGTTCTAATATTTTCATGCAAATCTGCATCAATTTGACTCAGGGTCACCTCATATATCATATGAGTTTGTTGACTCAAAGCATCGGTAACTTTGTTCTCTTTTCCCTTAATATGCTTTAGTTCAAAGTGATACTCACTCAAGAAAGCCAACCATATGGCTTGCCTCACATTTAGATTGGGTTGATCAAATAAATAATTTAGACTCATATTGTTAGTCTTTAGAAGGAAATCCTTCCCATGAGGTAGTGCCTCCACATCTTCAGAGCGTGGATAATGGCCGCTAGCTCAAGATTGTGCATGGGATATTTCTGATCATGCTCTTTTAATTTCCATTTTTCATAATAGATTGCATGATCATTTTTTAAGAGGACTCCTCCAATTCCTTCCTTGCTTGCATCCGTGCATAAAATGAAATCCCCATCACTATCCACAATTCGCAACACTGGCGCGGTCATCAAAAGCTGCTTAAGCTTTTGAAAAATTTATTCACAGTTGTCAATCCATAAGAACTTGTTTGTTTTATTTTGCAAAGCCGTCATGGGGAAAGTGATTCTCGAGAAGTTCTCAATGAACTTTCGATAATATTTGAATAATCCCAAGAATGACCTAATGTTAGTGACACTAGTCAGGGTAGGCCAATCCTTTATGGCTCAAATATTTTTCAGGTCCATAGCTATTCCTGCATTGGATACGATGTGACCTAGGTACTATATTTGTGGTTTGTAAAAATCACATTTACTAAACTTAGCTTAGAGCTGGTGTTCTCTCAACACTCAAAGTACTATGAGAAGGTGTTCTTCATGTTCCTCTTTATTCTTGGAATAAACCAGAATCTTATTAATAAAGACTAGTACAAAATTATTCAGATATTTACTGAATATGTTGTTCATCATACACATAAATTTTGCGGGTGCCTTGGTCAACCCGAATGACATTACTACAAACCTGTAGTTCCCGTACCTCGTATGAAAAGTGGTCTTGGGAATATATTCATCTCGGATACGTACTTGATGGTACCCGGATCGTAGGTCAACCTTCGAAAATATTTTGGCTCCTCCCACCTGGTCAAACAAATCATCGATCCTAGGGAGCGGGTAATGGTTATTTATAGTCATTTTGTTCAACTAACGGTAATAAATGCACATCCGCATCGTATCGTCCTTATTCTTTAGGAAAAAAATTGGTGCTCCCCAAGGGGACACACTGGGTCGGATATACCCTTTCTCTATTAACTCTTGCAACTGCAGTTTGAGTTCCACCAATTCTGATGCACTCATACGTTAAGGGGCTTTGAAGGCCGGGACTAATCCTGGGGTTAGTTAGATTGAAAAGTCGAGGTCTCATTTCAGATTTAATCCGAGGATTTCCTTGGGAAACACGTCCTTGAATTATTCAAGAATCGGGAAGTCTTCTGTGCGTTGTTCTCTATCAGACTCTACGTCTCAGATGTTTACCGAAAACAACTTGCAGCCCTTCCTAACACACTTATTTTCTTGTAAGGTAGAGATTTTTCTTACAGAAACATTCTTTGGGATGCCTTGAACGTTCACTTGGTTCCCTTAGCTATCAGTACACAAGATAGACTTGTGTAGACAATCGAGCATGACATGGTGCTGTTCCAACTAGTCCATGCTGAGAAGAATATCGTATGATCCTAAAGGTAGGATGTTCAGGTTTACCTTGGTAAGGAAACCATTTAGGTTTACTTCACATTCTTTAACAATTTCCAAAACCTTCCATTTTGTACCGGTGGCTAATTGTACCAGCCAAGGTTTATTAGGATTTACCTTACCTAACTTTCATAAATCAACAATCTTAGGTGCAACATAGCTTCGGCAAGCACCAGGATCAATAAGTATTGAAACAGAGGTGTTCAAGATCTTACCTTCGATATTGACCATTGTAGCTTGATGGTCCTCTTGTCGGCCATCTAATGCTGCATAGATTCGCGAAGTTCCCACTATATCCTGAACGGTAGGTTCTTCTTGCAGGTTATGCAAGACTCCAATGTTCTTGTTCTTCCAATCTCGGGCATGATGTGGCCCATTGCAATTCTAGCACTTGATCGCTAAAGGGGTAGCATTGGCTCCACTCGACACTTGTTTATTACCATTAGAAGTTGGTACATAACGATTCGTACTAGTTTTGTTGAAGTTCTTTTTCACTTGAAAGCTAGCATTTGGCTTTCTAAAAGGCTGCGGGTTTGACCCAGGCTTGCGGTTATTAGAAACGTTTCTAGACTTTTCTCTATTTCGGTTCTGGTTTTCTTGTCGTAACTTCCCATGCTCATAGCAGATTCAGGCCTTGTGTAGTGTAGTATCCAGTGTCTTTGGCATGTTGAATTCAATTCTATCCCAAAAATTGGGAGAAAGACATCCTAGGAACTGTTGGATCTTCACCTTCTCTTCTTTGATATACAATACATAATGCAATAGATCTAGAAATCTGTTTATAAATGCGTCCATAGTCATGGACCCCATGCGCAGTTCATGGAACTATTTTACCTTGCAGTCAAAGAATCTTTTTGACATGTATTTTTCTTGGAAAATATTTCATAAGTTTTCCCAGCTTATTTCTCGCAGCTAATATTCCTTGGTGTGCTTTAAATATCGCCACCATATTGTTGCCTCACCATTCAGGCTGTAGATGGAAATCCTAGCCTACATCACACTTGAATAGTTATGAACCTGGAAATACTTACTCATTCCTAGCAACCATTCTTCAGCTTTTTCTCCTATATTTACTTCACCTTCATAGGTCAAGGATCTTATTTTTTCAAAACACCCCTTGAAGAAAGTCATCGCTTGTTTGCCTCTTTCTTTGTGGAGAAAGTGAGTCATCACTAGCAGTATTGTGATGATCTCCCTTAGTTACTTCAGGTGTACCTTCTTTTTCTTCTTCTCTTGGGCTATTGGCCCGCTCAAGGTATAGTTCTCTTTTGGATCTGTTGGTGGACTGGGTAGGTTTACCTTGCGGGATTCCCCCCATCATGTTACACAATAATGCTTCATTTATAGCTTGTTGTTCCTTTATTTCATTTAGACTTTCTTCTCTAAAACTTTTCAGTTCAACTTGAAGACTGTAAAAAAATTTCAACACATCAGAGTTTAGCTCAACCACCAAGTTCACTTCCAGAGTGGGGGTGGTCATTTCTTCCTACCAGCTATTTTCTTCCTCCGTGTTCATAAACTGAATAGTAGTGTAAAATTTTTCCTGTAACACAAAAAATTTTAATAGCACCAAAAATTTCTGTTAGTAACAAAAATTACTTATCATAATTTATTTTTCTTTGCGTGAATGCCTGGTGCACCCATGATTATCTCAGTATTGAAGCTGGGCTTTGATACCACTTGTAATATGCCCAAAAATGGAAAATAAAAAAATAATTATAGGCTAATGAAAACTACCCAAAGGGGATCATTATTACTCATGCGGAAACACATTTGCTACTTATACTTTTGGTCTCTTCAGAAATTGCCCTTACTGTCTTGTTAATCTCTTATCCATTCAGTGATTATTAGTTCGTTTACTTCTTATGTCTTAATTCTATTATTTAACCTATTTGTACATCTTAGTTATTACTGTTGGTGAATTAATGAATTGTATAGATCATTGTTTTACTCCTACACATGTGTACTTTGTTTATTTAATAAAAACTAACTTAACTTTGTTGATGGGAATAAAGTGGTGGAGTGGCGGGACTAGTTCTCCAATGACGATCTAATAGGTAAGGTATTACTTGGTTACACAGGATTACTTAGTTCAATTGAACTAAGGCACCTCTCTCTTTTACTTACGCAGTTCATTACTTTGTGACAGGATCGGATGTAAAGTGTGTTTGACCATCTTGATTCTAGAGGACCCACTGCTAGTTGTTATGTTGCTTGTCGACTTGGTTTTTATAACTCAGTAAGTGTCGTTATCGTCAATGTAGCTACTATGGATGAATTTCCTTTACACTAACTATTCATCGTTATGTTTTGAATTCATTAGTCTATAAGTCATTAATACATCTTACGTTCTATGTATATTCTTACAATACCTATTAACAACTCCTATGTTCTTTTATTGACAGGTTAATATATTGCTTTTAAGAGTAGAGCTTTGGATTTTAAAGTTTGAGAGGTTATCATGGCATACTTTGTATGCCATGTTTCTCAAGCATAAACACTTTGTTACTAAGGGACTTAAACCCTAAGCTCTAATCCTATGGTCTAAACATTATCTAAATACTAAGCATGGTTCTATGAATTTGGATTAGTGCATCCTATGGACAAATCTAATAATGAAATTCTATCCTAAGCAAACTTTGTAATAAGGTAATGTGTGATAGCGTTTGGGTGGCGACATAACATATGGTATAACCATACCATAGCAGGGTTTAAATCATTTACCATTGTGAATAAACGCCACGATATTGCAACGTCATTAAACTATGGAGAGTGGGTTTGGAAAATCAAAGTGGTTACCAACTGGTGCACTTATCGTTCTTGGAAATCATGGCAGCCCCAAAGCTTAGGGCTTGGCTCACGATTTAGTTTCCTCATTTTTTTATGGTCTGTGGGGAAAAGGGGGTCTCATATTTGTGCTGCAAAGGAGACTACACCCTAAAGGTAAGCTTCTCTAGTTTCAAGTCTGCATTCTATGCTTCGTTTCATGGCTCCTTTGTCGTTATGCTTCTCATCCTATCATTTTTTATTGTGGTTGCAGGTAGTAGGGTAACGATGGTGGGGTGGATCCATCTTTATTGTAGCTCCAATGTAATGAAATTGAGGCCATGGTAAGCCTGCTCTTAAAGCTTATGCTTGTCACCTTTCAGCCCTATGGGCAGAGTTGAGTTTCGACTGCTTGTTGGTTGGGGTTTTATGCTGTAGTCATTTCGATATTTTCCTTCAGCTTATGATTACAGACTTGGGTCTTCGTGTTGAGCCGTTATGCCATGAATCAATTCTTATGCCATTCGACTCTATGTAATTTTGTTTTCATTATGTGAATTGATATTTTATTCGGTTTTGGGCTTTATAGCCATGGGCGGCACCATTGCTTGCAATGGTGCCATAACCCATTGGAAATCCTGTGTAAACCTCATTCTCGGCCTTTAAGGGTGACTCTATATCAGACTTGGGATCTTTGTGTAATAATATGTATGTATGGTTTTTATAAAAAATGGTAATGGTTAACTTTGATACATTGTGTATGCGATTTCCTTCAGCATTTTTATTGACCTCTATATTTAGATGGGGTTGGGGTTTTGAAAGCAAAGGCATTCGCCGAATCGATTACTCTGGGTGTAATGAAATTTATTATCTTGGATAATGTATCTAATTGGACAGTGTGGGTAAAGGCCATGCCATAAATGGCATAAGCCTCTCCCACAATGCTGCGATAGCTTGTATTTTATTTTTTATTGTAATCGGTTCTTATGTAAAATGGTTTGTTCATATCCATGGGTTGGAAGCCACGGTAGCCTAATTTTACAATAGGTTTATAAATTGATGGACCGTGTATTAAAAAGGTTATTTGGCTGAGGTCGTGATATAGCTAGGGTATTACGACCTCACTGCTAGCGTATGCATTGTTAATTATATGGCATTGATGTGGTTGTGAAATTATAGCTCGTATGCTTAGTGTAAATTGTGGCCTGTGTAGCGATATAAATAATATATTGATATACAAGATTGACTCTTGTTCAATTCATTATGATCTGCATTTTAATAAATAGAAGAAGATGGGCTTGCATTCCCACAAGATTTGATTCCTGTTACTGTTTGCAATGAATGGATTTATGATATGATTTTGATGTGATTTTACTATGATATGATTTACTGTATAAGATAAATTATTCTAATTTGGATAAGGTAAAGTTTGTTGAGTTATATGATTTGGTTTATGGTTATGATCAAAGAATAGTAAAGGACCACATGGATGGTCACAATGCCTCCTCTTATTATTTATAATTTTGTTTCATTTATATGGAGTATTTTTAATGTAAATTTGTAATATGGATACATACCTTGAAAGGTCTTAGATGGGTTATTTAATTTTTGGAAATAAATAAATAGATAATTTCCATAACGGTTTATACCTGATGGTATTATTTATATGTATATATAATTATCTTATAAAATCGTTCTGTTTATAAATAATACCCTAAGGTATCTATATAGTACATTATTTATTTAAACTTACTCCTATGATTAAATATACCATAATCTGAAACATGTCTCTACTGACAAATGTAATATGTCAGTAGAGATATAAATAATAGGTGAACATTAAATAGTAGGTCTAGACTTAGCTAGTTTACAATATTAATTTCTAAATATTTAATGAATACAGAAAACAAACTTTAGAGATGGAAACCTAGCTGTATACAGCCTGTTATAATATTTACCATCCTAGTTAGTCTTGGAGAGAATAAAAACCTTAGCAGAATCTAGGCAGAACATCAATTACCTAGGGTTAGTAAATTCATTGGAAACATTCATCTAACTTATTCATAATATAATCTAGAATATAACATGGACAGTCTAGGGTTAGATTTTAAGAAATGTAACCCTAGGAGATATGGATAGAATCAATCAATTCCAGGGTTAATAATATCTGTAAAAGCTTTTACATAAAGCATCCAATATTTACCCTAGAAATGAACTTTGACATAATAAGAAATCATACCTGTAATTTATCTTCCTGAATCTCCTTTAATGGATGAACCTGCACACTTTTTAAATAACCAGCATGATCAATTTAAGACAGATCTGACCTCTAATTTTGATGACCAAATCAATTAGGAACTACCACGTTCCTCCCAAACATGACCCAAAACACTTCCTGGTTCTAATCCGGATCCCCCTGAGCTGGACTCCAACATGCAAGTAGCTTAGAGCTCATAAGGTAGGGATTCCTAACTCGTATTTATTTCTGAATCAATCCTCTTTTCCTTGTAGGAAAAGTTCCCCATGAAAACACTTGAGAGCAAAAACAGGCAGAATAATAATTCTCCTAGAAAAATCAGAACCCCAAGCCTTGCTTGGATTTAGTATTTATAGGTAGAATTTTCAGTCAAAGGGGCAGTTAAATCAAGAAATGCTTGATTTCTTGATTGAACCTTTTTTTATTTACTAGGGTAATTTTCAATTCTTAACCTAGGAACTTTTAACTAGTTCCTAGTTAGTCTTTCATAGATATTTCACTATTCATTAATCCTTTAATAATAAATAATAATTGGTGGAGCTTCTATTCTTTCTTTATTCAATTATATAATTAATCATAATTAATTCTTTATACATACTATGTATAAAATACATAGTATTAAAATACTTGTTAACATTTGTCTTCAGGCATCTTGTGTCATTATCCCTAGACTTAACGACACTTCTTCATGGACGTCAAGTAGATAGATGGCTTAGGTCTACTAGGCTAGGAAACTCTAAACATCCTTGTATGTTGTACTTCCCTCGTATAACGTGGTAGCTCTTCAGTACTTGATGAGAATACATAAATTCAAATTTTCATTTAATCACTTATAAATAAGTATGATGAGATCAATATTTTTCTCTAGTCGTTTTTACTCGAAAGTTATTTAATTCTTTTCAGTAACCCCTAGCGCATACTCAATGCTTATAACATGAAGTTACAAACATAGTGCAATTCCATAGCTCTCACTCAACACTAAATTCTAGGATGTATGTGTACGATACACCTAGGAATACAATGTCCAAAGATCCGATGCTCCAGAGCTTATGCCCAACATCTCCAATTATATTTTCATGTGTTCCAGATATTTATGATCAACACAAAAGTAAGTACTCATGTGCTCCAGATCCTCTTGATCAACACAAAACATCTCCTCGATTATGTGCTTCAGGGTCCATGTCCAACACAAAACATTTCATCAATCATGTGCTTCAGGGTCCACGCCCAACACAACTGGCATATATATCCATGTGTATCATCAACAATTGGCTTACACCCAATATACAAAACAAATCATCATGTTCATATGCAGTGGGGTCTTTGACCCAATATAAAATAAAACATCAATATAATCATCATGATTAATAGGCTCATGCCTATAAATGGTAGGTCCAAAATTCAAGATATTACACCATCTTTAGCCTGCGAGCCTGATTCGACGATTGTTCCTTCTTCTAATTCCAACTTCCTTGATAGATTTCCAACTCTTGTTTTTGATGATCACAGTGAGGATGAAAATCTACCTCCGCTTTCTCTTATTCCTCCAGTTGCACCAACACCATTGCTTCCTTGATGGGTTCGTTCAACATGTGAAGCAGTTGGTGATATTGCTGGTGATCCTAGAGATCAACGTAGAACACATTCTCAGTTTCACTGAGACTCTTCTCTTTTGGCTCAAGTTTCCTCGAATCATGATCCATAAATGTTTGCAGAATCTTTAGGAAATACATATTGGGATGCAGCTATGGATGAAGAATATTGTTCCTTAATGGCGAACGATACTTGGGATCTTGTACCTCTTGCAAAAGGAAGAAAACTTGTCAAATGTAAATGGGTCTATAGAAGTAAGTATGCATCAGATGGGAGTGTTGAAAGACTGAAGGAAATGTTAGTTGCGAAAGGTTTTTCCCAAGTTGAAGGGATTGAATAAAATGAAATATTTTTTCCTGTCACAAAAATGAACTCCATTTGCCTTGTTCTTTCCCTTGCAACCTTACATAATTGGTGTAACACCTCATTTTTGACCCCATTTGCATTAAAAATGTATATGATGTATATATTTTTTTAATCATGGTGTAGAGCTAAGGAAAAATCCCCACCATCGATTTAACGTTTTATGTTTCGGCGATTAAAATTGTTGCCAATGGTATTTCGTGCTAACTGGCACATTATAATTTTGGCATCATGTAAATATACAATTTAATTAAAAACCCACAACTAGCTATGGAAATGCAACAAATAATGAGATGGGGGCATGATTTCCTAAGGATAAGGGGAGGGGGATATTTAACCTTTGCAGCCAATGGGGAAAAGCCAAATGTCAATGGGAGAACCCATCAAATAGTCAACTACCTTTCTTGTCTCATTCACCCAATCATTTAATTCTACCAGAAATTGGTTGAAGTAGTTATTGCATGGGGATGGGAAGAGTATGGGAAAGAAATTTGAATTTGGGGAAAACCCATTTTTGGGGAAAAATGTTTTTGAATTTTGGGGCAAGTTAACACCCAAAAATTCATGCCCATTTGGCCATACACCCATGTTCTCCATTTCCTCACGCAGTGGAATCTTGGGAGATATTTTACCCTCACATTTTTGCTCATTTTCCTCATCTTGCATGCTCATACAATCCATTTTGGTGTTGTTCAGCAAGTGGGAAAGGAATATTTTCATTTTGGGAGTTTATGGTAGTCATTTTTCCTCTTGTAATGCCATAAACGTCCTCAAAATTTGTGGGCAAATAAGATTCATGTTTTTGGGGTTATAGAGGTTGTTTTTGCCCCGAAATCCCCATATCCATTTCGTAAAATCGATTTGCTAAGGGTTTTTGTAGAGGTCGATTTTTCATCTGTGGAGCAATAGAATGATTCTGAAATTGTTTTCCTCACCCCTCGTATTTTTCCCCATCTAAATTTCATTTTTGGTTTCCCACATGTTGTAAATTTCCCAGCAAATGCATTTTGGTTGTTATGGGCATTTTTGTTTGGACTGAAATGTTTTGTACCTTACTTTGGGTCTGAACCAGTTAGGAGTGGAAGAGGTATGTTGAGGGATGATTATTCCCTCAAGAGGAATAATCATCCCTCAACATCTATTGGGATGATTATTCCTTACTGCACACCCTGAATAGCACTGGAAGGGAATGCATAGCCTAAGGTACTGCACAGCAAATAAGGGGATGATTCCTTGTGTTGGGTGTGTACATGCTGGGAAATCCAAGTCAAATGTTGTGTAGGTGTCCATAGCTCTATGGTTGAGCTCACTAGCTTAGAAAACAAGTCTTTCCATCCCCTTTCTAGTCTGATAAATCGAAACATAGCTTTGTCTTGACTGAGTTTTGACATATCTTTGGCTATGTGTGAGACTTATTCGTTTCCTTTTCCTTGGGGAATCATGCCTAGCCCGGGGATGGCAGTAATGCTGAGAGATCAATTATCACACTAACCTATGGTTGGGTGTAACGTTACAGCATTATAGCTAGTTGCAGGAAGCTTCATTCGAAGATAAGTATTCTCGTGTAATTACCCATGCAATTGTGTTGTTTATATGAATTATGATGAACATGATTCCTTATGTTGAATGTATATTTTATTCCACTATAATGTTGATTAATGATGTTAGACAATGCATAATTCCTTCTTTTACTTCAATGTAATTTTATGTTTATGTTTATGGGGCTAGTTTCTCAGGCTGTTAGTGTTAATGTCGCGTTCTCTTGCCCGTAGAAGGGTGGGGATGTGACAATTGGGAAGTCCATCAAATGGATGTCAAGTGTGCATTCTTAAATGGTGATTTACAGGAGGAAATTTACATGTAACAACCTCCCGGATATGTTCAGAATAACTCTAGCCTTGTATGTCGCCTTAAGAAACCCTTATATGTCCTTAATCAAGATCCTAGAGCTTGGTATGCCAAAATGGATAGATTTCTCCTTGACACTGGTTTTTCTAGATGCCATTCTGACCCCGATGTCTATACCAAGAAAATAAGAAACCATCTCATCATACTTGTTCTTTATGTTGATGATCTTATCCTTACTGGTAGTGACCCTAACATTTTAACCCATGTGAAATCTAGTCTTAAGCAAAATTTTGAAATGTTATACTTAGGAACATTTGCATTATTTTCTTGGTCTCCAAGTCTTGCAAACCAAAAAAGAAATATTTATTTCCCAGTCTAAGTATGCTTGTGACCTTCTTCGTTGCTTTCAGATGGAAGATTGTAAACTAGTCCCTTCTCCCTTCTAGTCTGGAGTCAAAATTTATGCCACTTGTACTTCCCCTGAAGTAGATGCCACCTTGTATCATCAGCTTGTTGGTAGTCTCTTATACTTGAGTCATTCACATCCTTACCTTTCCTTTCTCATTGGTTGTGTTTCCCATTATATGAAAACACCTCATTAAAGTCACTACAAAGCAACAAAATGAATACTTCGATATATTTGAGGTACAACTTAGTTTGGGATTCATTACAGTATAGGGGAGACACCTTTGTTGGTTGGTTTAACTGATTCATATTGGGTCAGTGATCCTGATGATCAAAAATCTACTGCATGCTATGTTTTTAGTATGGGATCTGGACTTTTCACTTGGGCTTGTAAGAAACAACAAGCTCTTTCTCTTTCTTCAGCAAAAGAAAAATATCAAGCTGTAGTTAATGCCAGTCAGGTTGATTTATGGCTTCGATAGATCCTATCAAAGTTTGGATTCGAGCAGCAGCAACCTACTCCACTTTGGTGTGACAATCAAAGTGCCATCAATCTTTCCAAATATCCAAGTCTACATCAATGCAGTAAACACATTAGCTACATATGAACTTCATTAGAAATCATGTTCATGATCATGTTCTTGAAGTGCTCTATTTACCTACAGATGATCAAGTTGCATACATATTCACCAAGTCTCTTACAGAAGCGAAGTTTTCTAAACTTTGATCTATGTTAGGAGTTCAGGATTTTTTCATTAAGGGGGTATAGGCTCTAATGCCTCCTTCATTCTCCTAATAGTGTCACTTTTGGAAATCCTTCAATCCTATCCCATGTTTTTCTTAAGGGGAAATGTTAGGATATTTAGACACATAGGAGTTAGTTAAGATCAACTTATGTAATATATCCGTTGGGTAAAGTGTGTTTCTTTCATATGCATTTGTAAATATTTAATCTAATGGTCATGATATGTTCTAGATATAGAGTGATCTGACAGCTCAACTTCTCTTAGATCATACCTACCCTTGATCCGTGGCTTAACAGCCGATTGGTCCATGATCTCTATTTAAAGAGCATGCAGGGTCCTTGGCTAGTTTATCCATTATGAGAATCTCATTTGTAACTTTTTTTATTTTGCAAAAAAAATTGCTCCAAGTAGCTATTTGGTTGGGGCCATGGACTGTTTCCCTCTCAATGGTTTTAACCACATGAAAACATTGGTGTGTTGATCTGTGATCTTTTTTTGTGAGTGGCTACTCTAGGTGTTTGGTATTTTCGGAGTACCCTGTGTACCCGAACAAGATGTCCCGCAAAGAGTACCTTTCTTCCTCTAAATTCATTCATAGTGGCGGTGTGGCCATGACGGACCTTGAGAAAGTGTAGATGTTGAGAGGAAAGGATTGATTCTGACATAATGTGAATTGGTTTTGTTTTTGCAGTGTTATATTATAGGTGCTAGGTAGTTTGATTGAATAAATTGACTGATCGAAAGGAGAATCGACGGAGAATCAATATTTCTTACCTGGGATCCTAACATTGTTCAACTATGTTGATTGGCGGGAAGATATGCAAGTCACCTTAAGGAATATTGACCTATACATGATGATAATGGGCTAAGAGAAAGAACCTCATCATCCTGCTGAGAAAAAAATATTCTTGAACCGGTTGGATGAATCCTTTGGCTTCCTTTGTGCTCACATATCAAGAGACCTCCTCTTTCATCTTGAAGGATTGAAGACTCCCAGAGAAGATTGGGAGAATCTCAAAATCTTTTTTGTCAAGCAAGATGAGCTTCAAGGAAAAATTCTAGAGAACAAGATAATATCATTGCAGCTTAGCAGTTTCAAGACCATACAACAATTTTTTTACCAAATTCAAGTATTTTGCACTGCAATGTAAGTAGTATGGAATAGAGAGAAAGTATGAGCATCTTGTGCTCTCTGTACTCAGCAAATTGGGTATCGATTATTATGTATTTGTCTCTACCTTCCATTCCAAAAGAGGTTCCATTCCTAATTGGAAGATTCCTACAATTGATGCCTTTGTCGAGTCCTTAATACAAGAGCAAGAAAAGTTTGTATAGATGGGATTCCTCCAAACTTCCAAAAACCAAGATTTATTAATGAGAGACTCTACCAATGTGCAAGATAAAGTGATGCATAAGGGGAAGGATCATAAATCATTTGTTTTGAATCCTAAAGAGAGTCATACATCTTCTGAAGGAGCTTCGGTATCCAAGAAGAAGAAAAGGTTTGACAAGAAAAAGCATCCTTATTGTATGAGGGGTTTTCATCCTAAAAACCATTGTATGAAGAAAAAGATCGACCAGTTGTCTGCTCTCCTTTAACAAAACAACATTTATCTTCCACATGGAGAAAATAAGTATTATGATGGACCACACAAAGAAGATCATGAGAGATTCCATGCCTTGAAGGCTGGCCTTCTTCAGTCAACAACCTATTTTATTGATTCTAGAGCATCCAATGACATGGTTTCCTCCAAGGAATCTTTTTCTAACCTCACACTATCAAAGGGACCAATTATTCACATTGGATATGGTTCCCAATTTATAGCAGTAAGAAGAGGCTCAGTTAAAATACAACACAGTGAGTTAAAAAATGTTCTCTATGTTCCCTCCCTTGCAACTAATTTTTTTTCTGTTTATCAGATGACCCATACAAGCACTCCCAAGAGAGTTACATTCAAATTATACTCATTTTATATCATAGAAAAATATACTGGGAGGCTCATAGAGAAATCTATTTCTAATCATGCCACTACAGCTTATGAGCTCTCACGTATTTTGTCTATCTCACCTCCTACATCTTTATTGACTCATGCTAACAACACCAATAAGATATGGCATGGGAGATTTGGGAATCTCAATTTCAAATATCTCAAACAACTCCACAATGATAAAATGGTTGAATTTTTTCCTCTCATCCAAACTTCCGAGGGAGTATGTTTTAGTTTCTTGGTAGGTAATCTTTCATAGAAGAGGTATGAAGTTGGGAAGGCACATAGAGCTACCTCTATACTTGATTTTATACATAGTGATGTGGAAAGAACAATGGACACAACATCCATTAATGGTTCCAGGTATTTCCTCACTTTTAATGATGATTGTTCTAGGTTCTGTTGGATATACTTTATGAAACAAAAATCAGAATTTTTTGATATTTTTAAAGTTTTTAAAGCTATGGTTGAGAATAGTTTTAGGAAAAATATCAATTCCATAAGATGTGATAAAGGAGGAGAGTACATTAAAATTGATTTGCAGAATTATTGTGAATCAAAGGGGATTCAAATGGAACACTCAGTTCCATACACACCACAACTGAATGGTGTGGATGAGAGAAAGAACATATCATTAAAGGAGATGGCAATGTGTCTTCTCCATGCCAATAATATTCCTCCTTCTATTTGGGAATAAGTTGTAAATTCTTCTTCATATTTTCATAATATAGTGACTCATAAATCAGTGGTTGGGGCCACTCCATTCGAAGCACTGCATGGGAATAATCCCAATGTCTCTCACTTGAGATTTTTTGGTTCCAAAGCTTGGGCCAGAATACCCATTGATAATAGGAAGGCCTTCGAATCCCAAAGTAGCAAATGTATTATGTTGGGCCAGAATACAATTTGATGGAGGTTGCAACTAGGAAATTCTTCATTGAGTGGAGTGTTCAATTCGAATAAGATCAATTGTGTGATCCACCACCATTTGAAGCACAAGAAGGTATAACCATAGTTCCACTACCTTTTCATGATGATGATTTATTACATTTTTCAGTTTTAGATCAATATTAGCATGATCTTTGTATTTAGGTTAAACCTCATGAGATTTTAGATCCAAATCCAACAACCATCTCAAACCAAAGGCCCAAGCCTCGATGGGCTCAAAAGATCATTGCTTCAACTAGGGCTGGTGGTGGCAATCTAGAAGACAGAAGGAGAACAAGGTCCCAGTATAAGAATGAGCATGTTTCTCTCTCTCCCACAAATTCTCTCTCTACAAAGTGGTGCAACAATGTTACAGGAAAGTTCTACATGATGATAGTGAATGATCAAACACTTGTCACATAGAAAAATAAAACTGATCATTTACTACCTCTTCCTTATAGAAGAAACACACACATCCATTAGTTCAGAAGGACATTGAGAGGTTTACATGCAGAGCTTCAAGATGTTGTTGCACAGAGGAACCATATTGCTGCATAGTGCTTCAAATTAGAGTAGAGTTTTGAGAAGTTATTTTCTAAGCAAGAAGCATCTTTTCTTCTAAAGATAGCTTTTATTTCCTGTTCTTACTTATTTTTAGGGGGGGGTCGCCTGAGGTTTTCCCCTATTTCCTCCATTTATTAAGCAACATTTTTTAATTCTTTTAGATTGTATATGGGTGAATTTTGGCCTTGTCTCCGAGGCTCGTAGCTGTCCAAGTTAGGATTATCGGGGGGTGTTAGGATTTATAATCCTCCCTTGTACAAACCAGTCTATTAGATTATATTTTCCCAACTTAGGATCCATTTAGTTGTTATTGGGATCACTAGTACCATTGGGTCCACTTATCCTAATGGGGCCACATGTACCAATCACTAGAGTGTGGGGAACATAGATAGAGGCTAACTGAAATATATTGCACATTCATGTATCAGTTTATATGCCTCCTAGACCAATCCCTATAATTTAGGATCCAATGGGAATGCCAACACCAACCTCTTTCAGTTTTTGGAAGTTAGTGACTAGTCAATCTTAGGTATGCTTCAATTACATTCATTTAGATGTCCTCCAGTTCAGTTAGCATCATTCTTTCATGGATGCATGTGGATAGGCTCCTATTCTCACCTAATTCTCACCTACCACATCCGTTAGACTAGTTTTAGTGATTATAACTTATTGAGAGACTGAATTAGACAACTCGAGCTTAGCTAGTTAGCTACGATAGTGATTTAGACACTTCTAGATAGCCATGCAGTCCGATTGAGTTGGTGGAATCGAATCCTATCCACATGATTTAAATTCCATTATTTGTAAAACTGTTGTATACTATTGGGATTAATGAAGTTTATACCATAATTATATTGAGCAATACTTGTTTGTTTCCTGTGAGATTTGCTTTGTTAAGTGTGTATTATCCATTCCTTTACACAACATAATAATTCTATCCAATTGAACTCATTACTTGAAGTTCTAATGTCACAATAATCTAATACTTTCATAGATTCATCTTCCTTTAGTTTGCAAGGAACCACCCATCACTCTTATTTAAGAAATTTTCCAACACAATATCCTCTTGGTTGATCATTTTGACAATACCAACTCTTATCAGATATAGAAAAATACATTTGAGTAACCCTTTAATTTCTAGTCATGAAGAATTAGGAAGAGACGACGATTAAGGAGTAGTGTTTTAACCTGGACACGATGCATTCCTTTTTTTGATATCTAGGTCCATGAGATGAAGGTAGTCATATTTTGTTTACACACCTGGGTCATTCCTTAGTGGGGCTGAGATAGTTTCAATTTTTTATGGGCCATCTTCTTGGCTTATTCAACCATCGTTTTGTGACATGGGACGATTCCCTTATTGGTATGCCCTTATTTTGGACCATTGACAAGATCTCCATCCTTAGCTTGTAAGATCATATCCTAAAATATTATAATCTCTCAAATTTCAGTATTATCACACTCCTTTTATTTTTCTCTCTTACTTCCCTTAAAACATTTTTTAGTTGAGGCACATGTCATAATAGATGCAGGGTATTCTCAATAGAGGCCACAATTACTGTTGGAATTTGAAAATCAAGTACATGAATCAGTTTTCTTTGGCAAGAACACCGAAACATAAAATTTGTCCCATCCGTCGATCTCTTACATCAAAACATAGAGCTATAATCAATGTGTACGCCATATTTAAAATTCAGCCCTCTCCTCGAAATGCACTAGCCCTACACTAAATTACATTTGGACTAAACAAAAAAAAAAATTTGTGGATTTGATGGTATGCATTACACAACCATATCCCAATGCACACTATGATAAAAATGTGTATATAATGAAGAGTGTTAGGGATGAGGCTTCCCTACTATATTTCCATTTGACTTAGATTGTAATGTCCATTTTTTAGTAGTCGCCATAAGCGACTCCTTATCCTATCTAGTTCAAGTAGGCTATAGTCTAAGTGACTCATTAGCCTATCCTAGCCATTTGTTGAGAAGATATCATCTCATATTTCTCTCATGATCTTCATTGCCATGGATTTGAAGTGTTTCTAAGTTTCAGTTCTAAGTTTGAGTTACCATTAGAGGAATTTTGGGGTCTAAAATGGGCCTCCTAAGGAAAATAATAAAATAATAGTTAAAATAATAAAATAATATTGATTAATTTTGGAGGAAGAAAGAAAAAAACTACTTTTTGTGTTCGTATTTTCGACATATCTCCCTATTTTTTTACTCAAATTTCGATCGGGAGAGCTCATTGGATGCGGAATTTGATTCCGCATCCAACGAGTACCCACACTGCATACTTTTTATGGACCACGCTACCCCAAAAACAAGAAATACCTGAAAAAATGTGATGATGATGTCATCATCACGTTTTTTCAGGTATTTCTTGTTTTTGGGGTAGTGTGGTCCATCAAAAGTATGCAGTGTGGGTACTCGTTGGATGCAGAATCAAATTCTGCATCCAACGAGCTCTCCCGATCGAAATTTGAGTAAAAACACAATGAGATATGTCGAAAATACGAACAAAAAAAGTAGTTTTTTTTAATGACAAATATGTCAATTCAACCATTATGGTTGACTTATTTTATTGAAATTCTATTGGTTCTTGAATTCCAACTCACAAAAACTTATTTTGGCACGTTTTCTTATAAGGCCCATTTTAGACCCCAAATTTCCTCTAATGCTTATTAGTCATTTTAGTGTTGAGCTTGAGAGGGCACTCTTGTATGAAGGGGGATTCATTAGTTCAAAGGAAGACTCACTAGGAATCCTATTTCTCTTTGTGATGGTGCATTATTCCAATTTCTCATTTCATATCATTTCCAAATCTATATGAGTGTTGGTTGAAAGTGAGTTTATATTGCCATATCTTGTGAATAAAGGGTATACCAACTAGAAGAGGGAGCACTTACATCCACAAACACACATGAGGAGGGCACGGTCCAAGTGGGGGTTCTGTAAAAGTGCGGGTGCACCAATCTTTGGGAAAATGTGACATGAACGAGGAACAATATACAAACTTTATTTATGTTATATATCTCTTGTATTCTTTCTCAAATCGTGACCACCTCGAAGGGGTTCCCAATACTTCTCAAAGATACCAGCTCAAGAAAAACAAAGGGAATCTCTATGGACATCTTCAGGAAGAACATTGGGACTGATATTAATGTGTTTGGATAGTTGTGCATTGAGATTGCAAAGCTGGGAATGAGTACACCTCAAGTTGGGTGTTCATTCCATCACCAAATATTGTCCATTTCACCAATCATTCACTGTTGTTCTAGTATCATTTTTTAAAGAGTACACAGTAATGGGAAAGCAATTGATAACTTCAACAATTTTCCAGGCATGTTCGCTTTCATTTTATTAAAATTATAAGTCTGATATTATGTTGTCTCCTTGGATTATTATGAGACAGAACCATCATTATGGAATGTTAGGGCTTATGCAAATATTATACTAAACACTTTCCATGTGGAAACAAACTATGAACAATAGTATACCAATGCATAGCACACTTGTTTAAAATCTGAGAATTGACAGTTAATCACAGTCAAGGGGAACCAAAGTGTTTGACCAAATTATTCAACCAATTGCAATAGCTATTGTGGATCAGAATTCAGATTTGTGAGGGCACTACCTTCAACAGGGCTTTCCATTAGATTCATGAATTTTTTTTTAGTGTTTTTTTATAAACAACTTGGGAAATATATATATCATAATTGATAAGAATTTAGAAAGGGACTTCACTCAACATTGGGTTAATACACTAATACTTTGCTTTACTAACCATTTAATACTTATACACTAGAGGAGATTAGTCTAAGAACAGTAAGGGACACTACATAGATACATGGGAAACAAATCCATCTTGACTGAGATGCGAATGAAGTGTTAATGAGAAACATAAAACACCATTAATGGCCTTGCTTCTGGTAATTGTGGTGGACAAAAAAAATATTGATTGTATCTATGTGCAACGAATGACCACAACAAGTACCTCAATGGGACTGAAAAAAATGTATAAGTATAGAGTGGGAGTGCAAAATAAAATCCTATAGAAACACTATCAAAATTAGATAAAGATAGTGGCTCCATTCTTACTGCTGCTATGAAGGGTAGGACGGTTCAGATAATGGTATAAATTGATTCAATGTTTCCAATAATAACTGATTAGGTGTTGATTCATGGGAAATACTTTGTCAAAGTCATGGTTCTCTTAGAACAATTTTCACAAGACTTGGGAAAGAGTGATGAAGTGGATTGATCAAGCCATGCTCTTAGACCAAAAACGTTTCATTTTCACTGTCACGAGGGTTGAACTATTCAAGTGATTAGGGAGACCACCCTCATTGATAATCAAATTATCTCCTCTTCCATTTCATAAAGATCCAACAAGATGCTCATTTAAAAGACAAGTTTTATTTTCTTCGTCTTCAACATGCAAGTTGTGGTTGTTAATTGGATAGTTTGCAACCTTCTTCCCAAACCATAAGGAACTGAAAGTTGGATTGCATTATTTCACTTCGTAAAATATAAATTTTGATTATTGTAGAAACTAAAACCTTCCTCCCAGGTACCTTTGCTGTGGGTTTTCTGAGTAAACTTCATATCTATTTCCATATATACTCCTCAGCATCATTTTGCACAATTTAGGATTTAAGGAGACCAAGTAGTTATGTAACCTTTGTCAGGTGTTTAGATAACATGAAACAAATATTTCATTGTTTGCAGCCGAATGGAAATTTTATGCACGATATATCTATTATTATTATTATTCATATTTGAACCTTGACAAGATCCAAACCGCCAAACCCAGAATTCATTTTGACCAAACCGTAGGAGAAACCATGAGGTGAAGTTACATGAAATTACATGTAGAATACAAACGACCTAAAGAACCTCTAAACTTGATGATCAACAGACTAGGCTATGATTTACATTGTATAGGGTGTTGGTGAAAGGTAAATTGTACCCTTAGATGATATTGCACTCATGAGAGCACTGATATTTGTGAGCTTGCTCAACCACGGAACCACTCAATTGATTCCATTGATGAATACTTCAGAAATCTAATAATGAGAGAATTTAGTGCTAAAGCTCAAGGATTAAATGGTCTGCTGAACATGATTGTGTATACATATTATTACCTTGTGTACCACTTAACAAGTGTTCAGGAAAGTTAAAGGGAGATGATACTAATTTGACAATAGGTTAGATAACCCCGGGGGATAGAAAAAGGATGATGTTGTTTTATCTTTTTAACAGACCCAAACCCATGGTGTGTATATACTATTATATTAATAATATTAATGTATCATGTTGAAAACTGGTAATTTAAAAGAATGAGGCTATGGATTGTCAGAATAGATTAGAAAAATTATTTCATAACATCTCCCTCAATGCTATCTCTGTCGATACTTACATTCCCAGGAAAATAACTAATTCAAGGTATTTTATTCAATATTTATATCATCTTATTTATATCTTTAATAATTTTCCACAACTCCTTATGTCTTCATGTCTATAAGAAACAAGAAAGATTGGCATCAATGCAAGAATATATCATGCATTTTAGACTCAATCCATTATACAAGAAAATATAATTAGCGGGCACCCTATTGCAAGAAGTTGAAGAGTGGAAAGTATTCTACCTTTTTTCGAGATCCTTTAGAGATAATTTGTTTCCCAAGTCTTACAGTGAATCATCCACCACAATAGAATCTTTACTTTTTGTGGTGCTCTGTAAAATAATGCAACATTTATAACATAATATTTGGGTATAACTTTAAATATGAAGAACATTAATTAACATGGATTCATTCTTCCCATTTGTTTTCTTCTTTTATCTATCTATGCATTCACATTCTAAATGATTCTTGTTTATTCAAAGCTGCAAATATAGACTTCACAAAACACTTACATCCAAGTATACAAATAACGTCTCAATTAGCTTCTTAGTTCTATCTAAGACACCAGAATATTCGAGAAGACCATCCAAAAAGTGATCCTCCTGAAAAGGAAAACTCACTTCATTGGAGGATGACAATTAACTAGATTTTTTTTTTTAAATTACACCCTCCAGCTTTGAGGAGAATGTAGTTTGATTGTGGTATTAATTCACAAGTTTCTTGGAGATACTCTTTATGAACTCCCAACCTTTCCAGTCCAAAGGTGCAACATCCACCTACATTGATCATACAACAAAGAAAAATAGAATTAGTATCTCGAAAGACAATTACAGCAAGAGCATGAAATTTAGAGATGGTAAAACAATCCATATGTAATATTGATGAAACATATACTATAATCATTCTACCCTTCTATAAAAGTTAAATATAGAAAGGTCACAAATAACATAAGGTTGAAACTGTTGTTATGCCTGATCATTTTGAGTAATTTGGAAAGGTGGACAAGGTGCCACAACAACATCTGACAGCCTTGAAACCTACATATTAATATCCATTTTACCCCTAGATTCATGCGTAACTTTTTTCCAAAGTGATTTTGGATGCATAAAATATGGATGTGTTTCTCTACCATAATAAAGAGAAGCATTTTCCTTAAACAAAAAGAAAACAATTAGTTAATACAGAATCTCATAAAATTATCTTAGAAACTTCAAAAAAATGAATCAAGGCCACTTATGTCCATGAAAGTGAAAATATTGGAAAACATTAAATAAGAAGAAAGAAAATTAGGGTTCCTTGGACCCCTATCTCATACTCAATAATCTATTTATAATATACTAGATATGGTGATTCCCATGATAATTTTAAAAACACATATATATTGGGTTAATTAGACATGACAACTTTTTGTTTGTGACCAAATAAGTACATATATGAATAAAGATGGAATATAATATGCCAAGTTACAGCTGTAAAAGAAAAGGTAATATATGTCAATCTTAAACAAGGGCATGCACACATATTTGTTTGCTATGTCATATTGATATAATCCATTCCATATATATGATATATCATAAGATAGGGAATAATTCTACGATGCATCATAAGCCAATATGAAATAAAAACTGCTATTTCCAAAATGACGTGTTACAACCCTAGCAAAAGCCAACAAGATTATAGTAGTTGAAGTTCACATGCAGGACTAGGCCTCACATTGTAGTAGACCCACAAACAATATTGGGAAGCCAACAACCAACCCCTAATTAACACTTAGGGAGAATTCAAGGATGTCATTTTCAAGAGATTATATTGACTAACACTTAAGGAGGAGTTAAGGAGAACACATGTTACCAACAAGCCTATTTGTGCCCTATTGGCATACAGAGGGTTCCTAGGAATTCCAAAAAGAACAAATGTGTGGTTGTTGGCATGCCCAAGATCCCTTTGTATTCCAACAAGGCAAAACAATGTGTGCATGTTGCATGCCTAGGCTCCCTGTGTATGCCAACATGGAACAAATGGGTATGTTTGCTTTTTGGCATGCCTAGGCTCTCCGTGTAAGCCAACGGGGGCACACATAGGCCTATTCCTTCCAACATGATTGTGTGTGCCCTTATTGGAATACACGGGGAGATTAGGTAGTCCAACAAGAACACATTCTTGTTCCAACACGTGTGTTCCCCTTTTGACATACACAAGGATCTTTGGATTGAGTTTTTCTTCCCCTGGTGGATGAGGATATAGCTTGTTCCTATATTTTTTGAGATCTAAAATCAAAAGACTATCTTAATAGCCAGCTTTTTGTTATTTTTATGGTTTGACTATGGCATCTTAGGGATCTGAAAATGAGTTAGAACAGATTCTTTAGGAACTTTCATGGAAGCAAACAAAAATAGTGGACATTGTTTGACCTTAATTTCTAATTAAGATATCAATTGGTAATTGGTAACAAAGGAAAACTTCTAGAAAACCCTTCAAGATGTTACGATAGTTGTTGGGTAAGGTAGATATGCGAAATTCACAACCACACTGAAAAATATCAAATCTCTGACTTCCATAGTCCACAGGTTAACTCCACCGACTACATTAGGAAATTTATGCTTGTATGGATATGGTTGTCTAGTATGAAGGGACCAACTGATATAAGGAAATCAAAGCAATTCTCTTCCTCAAACATTCAGTGTGAGTTTCACAACATTCTTCAACCTCCCTTCAATGTTGTGATATTATTTATTTTTATTGTGATGGCATAAAAAATTGTACTTCGAAATGTGATATCCTTTGTATAAGGCATATATGAAGATATGGGTATGCATTTGAATTGCATGGTTTATTTTGTTTGTGTGAAGTCTATGTCTTCTTGCAACAATTTGTGGGAGTTAAAAAAATACTTTGTAATTATAATGACTAATGAATGATCCCACACTATCAAGAATGAAAATGGTGTAAATAAAGCCCATAAGTGTGGAGGATACAATCTATGGTTTCTAGTTGGCTTTATTTCTGTGGTTTTCCTAGCTATGTTTTTCAATAGGTCAATTATGGCCAAGGAAAAGAGACATATGCACACTTAATAAGGAAGACATGAAGTCAAACTCAACATCAAATAACCCATAGATGTTACAAGATGGACACATATACTCAGGTTATAAACAACAACATTCTGGGTACGATCTCAACAAAATAAAGGCTTAGAAATTTCTAAGAATATCCATGGCTTAGATAAAATCAAAGAGTTTGTTTGTGATGCAGTGATGCTTCTTCCACACGATCACTGATGCTTTTGGTTAAAAAAACTGAGTTTGAAACAAAAGGAAAGGATCATATAATCCATAGAGAGTATTCCCTCATATTAGAAACTAGTTCATGTGCAAAATTCCTACTATTGTTGAAAGTTGAAACACGTGCTCCAGATGAAATTTAATCTGCTATAACAAGCACGATTCGTCAGCGTGAATTAGAGTATAAAATATCTCTTGAAGAATATTATTTTATTCTTTATACAATGTTCAAGAACCTTCGAAGGAAGCTTCTTGTAACACAAAATTTATTTCCATGTCATCATACTCCACATATTAGTATCACAATAGATCTGATGAAAAATATCGGATTGGGTAAATAAGACAAAAGAGACACTGATGACAATGCATATGATTTGAGCCTTGAGGTATAACATAGGCTCAAGCTTGGAATGTAGGACTATTCTCTCTAAAAATTTTTGATAGGTGCACGAGTCTCAGTATTCTTTGCCATGGATGTAATTTATGAGTGGCATCCCTCCTGGAGTTTTGATTGGCACACTCTTCCAGTAATCTCCTGAATTAATTCAATAGTAAACTCTTGAAAATCACCTGTAGGATGTAGTTGTTGATGATGTCATTCAGTTTGGAAAATCCGGTCTTCATTTCATAAATCATTGCACAATTTGTGGTGGGTTATTAATAATCCACAAATATATTGTTTACCGCAGCCAATTTGACATGAGTATTGCCTTACAAACTAGTTTAATAACATCAAACAAAAACATGACATAACCTTTTAGAGAATTGGGATTAGGGTGCCTCTAAAAAATTTATCCCTAAGACATCTTATTTACCATTATAAATCTATATTATCATTTCTATCATAGTATTCTAATAACATATATCTATATATATGTGTCAGTACTCTTTTAGTTCCTGTAAACCATGATTTCGGTTACCCCAAGAATGTAATTTATTATTGAAACCAACATAGCCGTTCATTAGAGGAAATTTCAAATAAAAATGGGACACCTAAGGAAAATTAATAAAATAATAGTTAAAATAATAAAATAATATTTAATAATTTTGGAGGAAGAAAAGGAAAAAACTACTTTTTGTTTGTACTTTCGACATATCTCCCTGTGTTACATCATCATCACGCCTTTTCAGGTATTTCTTGTTTTTAGGGTAGCGGGGTCCGTAAAACGTATTCCGATTGGGTACTCGTTGGATGTGGAAATTATTTACGCATCTAATGAACTCTCTTGATCGAAATTAGAGTAAAAATACAGGGAGATATGCCGAAAATACGAACAAAAAATGTAGCTTTTTTTATGATACCTATCCCCAAATTTATATTAAAAAATTGTTTAAGACCTATATGGTATTTCAAATTTAAAGTAATTTCATTGGCTAACACATTATGACATGGAATTTCAATTAGAGTTAAAAGGCCCATTTTGGGTTGAAATTTCCTCTAATGGGCCAAGGTTGAGATCTTATGTTTTTTTGTGTTCTGTGTGATTTTTGTAAGGAATTATTGTATCATGAGAATTTAATCCCATAGACATAGCTGAGCTATCTAATTAGGCACATTTTTTTGACATGGACTAGAAAATAACTTTCCAAAAGATTTTCTTTTCAAATATTGTGTAATATATCCAAATTTCAACCCAAGAGAAAGAGACTATTTGTGAAGTGTTAGCCTTAGTTTTATTTTCTTTTACTGAATGTTTTAATTAGTGATAATAACTAATCAGTATTCAAAACTTGTGAAAATTTATGAATATGTATTCTAAAGACTAGGACAAAGTTTTTTGACCTTCTCATTGGCATGCAAATGCTTCTTTTCCTGTAACAAAAATAACAAAATCCCCCCCATAACAAAAACTGAAATCTTAAGATTTCAACTTCTGCAATTTGAGATGCCCCTAATCATAGAAACTGAAATCTTAAGCATGTGTACTATGTGTTTGTGTCTTCCCTTATGTTGTGTATTTATATTTCTCTATAAGTGCCAGAGTATTTGTATATGTGTGTATATCATTTTCATAATGTATGTGTTGTGATTTCCACTATATATATGTATATCTGCAGATACCTCTTTGTCTATAACTTTGTACATATGTACATGTGTATTTCAGTTTCTGTGACTAGGGAATCTCAAATATGAGAAACTTAAGATATAATACACATGTACATATGTACAAAGCCACAAACAAAGAAGTATATATAGAGATAAATATATGCAGTGGCAATAACAATACATACGGTGTGGAAATGGCATACACAGATATACATATACACTACAAATATTGTGGCACTTATACAAAAAGAACTAGTAGCTACTGCAGAATCACATAAGCATAGGGTAGAACTAAATCAAACATGCCTAGCCAATAATTCATGATCAATATGACATAGGAATGAAATTCCTATTCTACATTACATTATGTTCTACATTAACAAGTTTTGGAATTAAATTCAATGCAGAATCAATTTTTTTTCCCGGTAAAGGATTTGACAATCCTGTTTAAAATCCCACTTTAACCTTGAATGCCTATATGGATTTGGCCATACAATTTACAATCCCACTTTGTTTTTAGGTTTCTGAAATGTTCAAATAGGCACAAATGGATTGAACTGCGTCTTTCTCAGTATGGAATATCCACGAAAGAATATTTTCCTATTAGACATGATGCAACCATGTTGGTCCCATACTCTAATTTTCATGAGTTTTCAATGTCTGACAAAGTAATATTTGGGATCTCAATAATGTCAATGGATTTGTAGTCACATGGGGTATCTACCATACTGTAAAACCAACAATATTAAAGTTACATTGAAGCCATAAAGGACAAGGATAAAGATAGGATTATATCTAAACCCATCATAAGGGCATGTGGGCCAACTCATAGCCATAAAATAATTAAAGCTTATTTACTTGGCAGGGTGGTGGCGATAGTTTTGTGGAAAAAATTAAACACTTTTAGAAATTAGTAAATTTCGAAGATTTTTAGTAGGGTTTTTAAGAGGTAATTGTTCATTTTTATACTTTTTTATCTTGATAAATATGTATATATGTTAATTCATGATAGTTTGGGTCAGTAAAATAAAAGTTCTTCTCCCGATCTAAATTTAAGTTCTAGTCCCATTTCAAATTCTGGATATGTAGTTCAGTGATTGAGGGTTTGATGAGATGTTTTCAAGCATTTTTTTAATATATGTGTATATCATCTCTTTAAATAATTTAGGAGGTAGTTGTATCCATATTCTAGTTTTAAAGAGACATGGAGTTTCCATCCTACATTTAAATCATTTCCTTGTTTAGTGAGAAGGAATATAACAATCATTGTCACCCAAATTGGTGTCTTTTGTACTAAAAAGTGACGCGAAGAATAAATAAACAATCCTAGATACTTGCAAGAAACCTCATGGGAATCATAGATAGAATGATAGGCTTCCCTTTCCTTACCCATTTGAAATATAGGGAATGTATTGAAATATAGGGTTCCCTTGCCTTATCCATGCTATTCTATCACTTGTTTAGTGTGTCTCAGTGAGAGCCTGATAATATGTGTGCATGGCTACCCAAAGACTTGGGGATTGTTGTCATTGAACCTATCTATTGAGGCCATCGGTGTCTTTCATACATCACACTCATTCGTCACGATTGTTTCATTTTTGTTATTATTCACTAATTGTAGTCTAAGCATTCTCATGGGTGGTTCATTACATACATGTAAGTCACCTAAATGGAATCCAAAATGCACAAGAATTTGTTGATGTCTATTATGTTTCAACACCTAACAAACAAAACCTACTATGTGATATTTACCTATTTAAATTTTATTGGGGTTGGAGTGTAGGTGGAAACCAAATCCTTAATCATTTTGGGAATGTCCAACTACATTCATTCTTAGCATTTATTTTTAAACAAGTCTAATGGAAACAAACATGGGACTTTTATCAGTTAAGCATTGATTCAAATAGTCTGTGACCATATGAAGAATCCCACTTTTATTGTAGAAACCCAATGTCCATATCAAGAGGGTTCTTAAGTTTACAATAGATAAATTAACCAATTTAAATAGTGTATCATAGAACCATGACGAAATATAGTTTTTTCTTAAAGCTTGACAGATTACAATTGAGGCACTACAAGTAAAACAAACTTGACAGTCTATGTCCATAAAAAGGCTACCACATCTAATTATATTCCAAATTTTCCTTTTCTTTTTGTTGTATTTGTAGAAAAGGTCTAGAGAAACTCTAGATTCCTCATGCTTTTCTTTATGAATGCCAACCATTGAAAACAAAATTTGGCTAATCCTAGGATTCGTTTTCCCTGTACCTGATGCTTTGAATGGACTATAGGTGGAAGCATATCACATTCATTCAATGATACTATTACTCTACCAATGAAACATGAGGGTACACCAAATTTGTAGTAAATCTTAAAACCAAAGGGTCTTATAACGTTGCTTAAACCCTTGACCACCCAACCCCAAAATTAGAGCAGATGACCACATCAATGCTACTATGTTCTATTGAGAGTACACCTCTGAGATCAAATTTGGTATCAGTGGCTAACAAATGTCCTAATTTGGATCATTTTGTTATGAGAAAAGGATCATAATTGTACACTCAACCTATAAACCTTTTAAATCTCACATTGTGCATAAGGTGATATGCATAATGCCTCTCGAGGTTGTAGCATTGGGATATTTGGACATAATTTTGGTGTTATTTGGTTTTGTGCACATCACAATGCCTCCCTTAGTTGCAATATCTTCAACAAAACTTCAGAAACGACCAATTGTTAGAGAATTCTATTGGAACCTCCTTTTAGAGAACTTCTACATTATCAATGGATGAGGTGAGGATACTTGTGTGCATTCTTTGTAATCGCATGCCCTTGGTGGTAACCATTATATTTAATGATAGTGATAGAACATGGTTAGTTCCATTGAAAATGAAGTATCAATGACAATAATGAGGTTACATCAATCCTAGTTTTAACACGAGTATGACACCTGGAGTGAAAACACAAGTCCCTGTAATACCATAAGAAAATATATGTCATTGTATTGTATGACTTGTTTATACGAGAAGCAAAAACATGAGACCTACCTTGGAAGGGACTAAAAATAAAAACCTAACTATATTTAAAATATAAAGTTGCAATAACATTTTTTCGTAGATTGGGACTTTGCATACTACTCATTGACACCATTGCACACCTCAGTTTACTTTGCAAAGGAAATAACATAAAGAAAAATCGATGGGATATGGGATTTAATCCACGATGCGATCAACTCTAAGTGTTTGTAATGAGTGATGAATTACTTCCAAAGGGTGTATTGTTGCTCAATATTTTCTTTGATGAACTAAAACAAGGATAATAGTTTGGAATAATATGTCCTTTCTTATAACTATTTCATCTAATCCCATTAGAAAACTCCTACATCCATGATTTATATTTGTTTCTACATAGAGATGTTGATAGTGCTTTAGCTAGCCATTTGAGGTGTTTAAATGATGTTCTTAGTGTGCAATAATGGCCAGGGGATGTAGAATTCACATTAGAGCATAATAAGGATGGGATTGACCATACAAGTTGGTATGTCGTAACTTTCAAAAGCCATTAGATTTAAAATATAGAGCAATTGTACTTATACTCAAATTGAATTAAATGTGAATTAATAGCCACATTGAATGGGCATGTCATGGTTTTCTCCATGCAATTTGTGCATTTGCATTAGTGCTTTAGATATTTGCAAGTGAAACACAGATGTAGTGGTGAACAAAAGTTATATTGGTGAACTTATTTTGGAAATTTATGATTTCAATGTTCCTTACCTAGGAAGGGCCCTACATGCATGGAAAACGGTTATCTGTAAGTGTTCACATACATGGTTTTCCATTTATTTAATTGATGCATAGTTCAAGGAATTAAAGCCATCTTGGGTGTTTTTTGTTGGTATGTGCTTGGTCTTTCGCCAAATGATTTGGCTTATGACACACTGAGTGTAAATTTTAAAGGACTCAAGTTGACGAAGGCTATGGTTTTTCTTGTGGTAAGGGCTCTCTCAACTTGGTTTGGCTTGGCTAGGAGTAAGGTATAAATTTGGTTTATGATAGAAGAAAAATCCAATGCTCTGATGTGTTGACATCCTATCACTGCATATGATGCATGAGGTTCATTGTCATGTTTTAATATCCTATTCATCAAGGTGCATTATAAAGTATTTTTTGCTTGATAGCAATTGGTTCCATATTTTTATGTCTATTTTATCATTGAGAATTATCTCTTGAGGCATCATTGCATATTTTTAGGCATGATGGAACATGTGGCTTGTTCTCAACTTTTTGAGTCGTCATCTAAAAAATGTTGTGCCTATTTTTTCAGTAGAAGGGACATCTCATAACCGTGGGCACAACCACATATATGGAGGCATGCCAAATAATCAAAAAATGGATTAGGATGACTACCTTGAGTTTTGGCCCACATTTGAATTCACAAATCCACTTGGAATACATTAAGGGGATTGTTTGGTAGGTCCTTTCAACATTCAAGAGATGAGATTCCTTTGACCACTTTCATGCTTATCTTGAGGATCAATTGGTATATGGATGGTTATTTTGACACTTGATCACATTCACACTTGTCCTTCCACACATGTAGAGAGGAATCATGCACATCAACTTATTTGGAAGAGATAATGCACATGGATTCACACTCTTGGATCATGGTTTGAATCTTCATGCCTATATTGAGGAGATTTCCACTTCCTTTTCACCTTTCCCTATAGATTTCCATCATTTGACCTTGTTTGAAGGTGATTCGAGGGTTTTTCATGTGTATCATCAATATTGGCACACATATTGAGTTCATTTCATTTGGAGGTTCACAAATACTACATCCTACAAGAACTCTAAATACTACATAGAATTGTAATATTACACAACTTGTCATCATAAAATTATAACTATTGGTTCCACTTTATAGTTTGGATTTTGCAGAATATAAAGAATTTGAAAATGAAGGAATTTAGACAAACCCTCCATTATTGTACCTAACATCACATGCCCATAGTAAAGTGTGTAAAAATATCAATATGATCATGGTATAGAGAAGGAAAATGCAAAGTTGGGGTTTTAATTAGCCCAACATACCATTTCACAAGAAGTTTAGGGTTTTTAGGCACTTCCACCAAAGCCAAATTTACACATTATTCAAAACAAATTCAAGCATTCCTTCAAACAATTAGCATGCATTCTCTACAAATATTACCCTATTATATGATATTGATCTGAAACTAAATCAATCAGTTACAATCTCATAATTTTGAGATGAATGTATAAAATTTTTTGAAAATCAAAATAGCCCTTCCAGGCTTACTACTGCTACCATTTTTTGTTACCACGTAGAGTGTGACCTACTATTGAGTCCTATAGAATCCTTCTGTAAATAACCCTAACCACCTGTAGCAAGCCACTATATCTTCCTGTGACCACCAAGTTTGTTGATGTTATTGTAGGTGACCTACTAACTATTGTTGCTGCCGATCGTGACCATCAATGAGGGTTGTAGCAGACTACCGCTACTACCTGTTACCACTAGCAGGGTTGTAATGAATTGTTTCTAATACCCATGACCACTAGTTCTATTGATGCTATTGTAGGTGAACTACTAATTGTTGTTGCTGCTAATTGTGACCATCAACAAGGGTTGTAGCAGACTACTGCTACTACCCATGACCACTACCAATGTTGTAACAAATGGGTGATGCTACCTATGACCACTAGGTTTGTTGATGTTGATGTAGGTGAGATACTAACTATTTTTGCTTCCAATCATGACCATCAATGAGGGTTGTAGTAGACTACTGCTAGTACTTGTGACCACTACTAGGGTTGTAACAAACTGTTGTTACTACCTGTGACCACTGGCAGGGTGTTGCTGCTTAATTAATCCAGCACCGAGGGTGTTGCTGCTTAATTAGGACAACACCGAGGGTGCTTCTTCATCCCTAGTCTCTAAGTAACCATGTTATTATTGTTGTTTCTTCACTAAACCACCACCTTGACCTGTTGTATGTTTTTGCTTCTACCCATGAGTTGTGAGAATCCCTAGTAGCGAACCATGGTCTATTGCTGCTGCTACCGTGGGTTGTGAGCATCAATAGAAGCCACCATGACTATTATGCACACCTGTTGGAGCCCTAATAGAGATTGGGGGTATAAGGGACCTCCCTATTAGGGCTTAGGTGCATAGAGGGTGAACTTAGCAGGTGACCTGTGAGCTATAGAATCCCCAACAAGAGATAGGTGCATAGGAGATCATCCCTAATAGCACTTGAGGGTGTTGCAATAGACCCTAGTTTGGCTAGGGTCACTTGGAATGTACCAACGAGAATAAGGAAATATTTTCAGTGCTATCGTGAGATTGTTGACTACCAACAAAGTTCACACTGACACCTATTGTATCCCTAGATCACCATCGAGGGTTATTATAGCTGCTAAGTATAACCACCATCGTGACTTTAGTGTGACAAGAGAAACTCAAGAAAGCATAAAATATTCCACTGTTGAAGAAAGAAAAAAAACACCAGCCATCGAAATTATCTCTGTTAACCTCAGGTAGCGAGTAGAGGAGCAGTCAAGTGTTGAAGTGTTGTGTCTATGAGATGAATTGCAAATTTCCTTTATTTATAGTCCATCAACATTTAATTTGGTTCCACATAATTAGGAGTTGACATTATGGTTTAACTTATTTTTCATCTTTGACCCTTTTACAAAGGTCTTCTTGGTTTTTTTACTTGTGCCACTTGGTCCTTGTCTTGATGGTCTCATGGACCAAGTCTAGGGTTAGATGGTCTTCCAAATATTTTTGTGGTCATAAAAAGTTGTTTCAAGGGTCCCTATGGTTCATTCATGCCCATTAAAAGTACATATTCATAAATAAGGAGAATTACTAAATGCTTTATCTTGATTTTATCGTGCCACCAAGATCAGGTGCTAGCTTTCCCAACCAGGGGTAGCTAATCCTTGGAGAAGGTATCATAGCCAAAATATCAAGGAGAGTAGTGCATAAATTGCCAAAACCTAGTCTAGGGATTATGGTGATGACCTGGTAACTTACTAGGTGCCTCAGCCCCAGGCTACATCAAATGAATCAATGTCAAATACTTGGTAACTGACCAAGTTCTTCCATTCTCCTAAAGAATGGCCCTCAGCCCTAGGCTAAGATCATACTCCTGGACTAGGTTAAATTCATAGTAAATGACTAGGTGCCTACATTAAGTGAATCGAGCTCAGCTCTAGGTTGAGACCCCTAGTCCCATACTGGTTCAAATTCCTATTAACTGACCAGGTTCCTCCATTCTTATAGAGAATGGCCCTTAGCCCTAGGTGGATTCCCCTGGTCGCAGACTGGGTCAAATTCCTGGTAACTGGCCAGGTTCCTCCATTCAACGAATGGAACTCAACCCCAATATGAGTCCCCAAGTCTCAGATTGGGTCAAATTCCTGGTAAGTGACCAGGTGCCCCCATTCAAAGAATGGACTTCAACCCAGGTTGAGTCCCCCGGTTCCATACTGGTTCAATTTCTTGGTACTGAACATGTGCCTCCATTATCCCAGAGAAAGGCTCTGAATGTTTCTTTGGAATAAATCAATATGATGATCATCATAATATCTTATTGAATAGATTAAAACCATCATCTTGGATAGTGTGATACTATTTCGATAAGGAATAAAGTGGTATTTTCCCTTTTGATTAGATTCTTTGTTCGTTAAAATTCATAGTGAAAAATCATATAATCAAGTGGAGTGATGTTGATGATGGAATTAATGATGATACCGATGATGGTGATGATGATGATGACAATGATGATCATGAGAATAATGACGACAACGAAGATGATGACAATTATAAAGTTTAAGATGATGACGATGATGACAAGGGGAATGTCGATCATGACATTGACAAAAACAAGGACAATTCATCATCACCATAATCCTTAGACCTACGAAATTAGAAATAATGAAAGTGGGTCAGATACTAGCTGTTCCACACACATTTGTTTTGATGATCTAGTCCCCTTTTCCAACACTCAATAATGCCATGTACTACTTGATGTTTCCTATTGACTCCTCAATTTTTCTATTACAAGTGAATTCCACTAAAAATAACAATAGAAAATGGAAGCAAATTTTTTTGTTGAGGCCAACTAAGGAGAGGAACACCTATAAACCATGTGGCATATAATGGAAAAATATCGAAACTATAATGGGATTAAAATTGTAATAGAAGATACATCATTAAACAAAAGCAAAAGGAAATTGAGTTTGGTGAATCCTCGTAGGGCAGCGTAGATGATAAAAGTACATCAAGGAATTAAGGGGATTTAAAATTGGAAATGTTGACTCATAAGCAATAGACATCATACATGCCAACAAGGATTACCTCAAAACCATATATTGATCAAATGCCAAATATTCCCATGGGAGAGCTTGTTCGTTTGGTGACCCAAGTCCCCAGAGAAGGCCCATGAGTCATATAGAAATGTTATGGATCAAGTTTTTCTAAAAGAGGTTTTTGAGTGTTTGTGGACCATTCACATTATTTGAAATGACCATATAGGCACTATAAAGGGAATATTTGGCCTACATGTATTAGATAGGTGCCATTATACTAAGGATTTTTATTGAGGCCCTACAATTGTATAAGGAGGAATTTGTCCTAAAAGAGGATTTATGGCTCATGGACCATGCACACACCTCAAAACTACCATAGGACTTGTAAAGAGATTTTTTGACCTATTGAATTTTAGAATTAGCATGAATACTTTAAACTTTTTCGACTATCAGATAACAATAGACAAGTGCAGTAGCAACATCAACACATTAAAACACTGAACAAAAGAGATTTTCACTGCAGAAACCTTTAAAGGACAAAAACCCCAAAAGAATTAGTAATTCATCTCTGAAAATGAGATGACTGACTTCTAAAAAATTCTCAAACCCTAATGAGTTTGATCCACAGATAAAATTCACAAATGATGAATTTTTACACAAAAACCAAACTAGGGCTTTCTTCCCTAACTCTTCCATCTTCTTGGGATCTCAGATAAGCTGCTTGGATTTCTTTCCCAAACAACCCAGCTGCTTCTTGAGCCTTATTTCACTACCCTGAACACCCTGCCTGAGCTGCTTGAATCTCTATCTCCTGCCGAGAATGCTACCCAAGTTTTTTGTTTGCTATGTGAACCCCTATTCGAGCTTTCTGATGCTGCCCAAGCTTCTTCCCAAGCTATCTGATATTTCCTAAACCTTTGTTGGGATCTCTTCTTTCTACCCAGAGGTATGACAGACCTTTATCTGTCTGGCCAAGGATCCCAGTTTCCTTTCTGGACCCTATTGGGATTCCCAATATGCTACAACAGGATGTCCATGAGCCTAACATGTTGCCCAAGCATTGTTAGGGCTTGTTGTAGGTGCCCCAGGGTGGTGGGAGATTTGTCGAAGGAGAAAGAGGGGATTATCATGAAGTTTTATGGTTTCTTGAGAAGTGTGAGGGATACCGTAAAGTCTGTAGAGATGTAGTGAAGGAGAATGGGACTAGGGTCAAACCCTAGCACGTGTATAAGGAGAGAAGGTTGAAGATGTTTTTTTTCATGAGTGAAACCATAGGTTAGGGTTTGACTTCAATAATAATGGGTTCCCTAGATATAATCCTCCATGATAGGGCATAACCATAAAAGTAGTCTTCTCTTAAAAAACCAATGAGCATTTTCTTTGGAGAAGATGTGGACGAGCAAGTATTTATGTCGATATGAAATGGAAGGATCTTGTTTTATAGTCTTTGAATCATATGTAAGTGGACCAATACATAAAAAAACAAAATAATATTATTTTATTCTTTTATTACTCTTACTTTTACCTTTAGTGGTACTAAAGGTCTTCTTGCACATTCACTTTGACACCTTAGTGGTACTAAGGGTCCTTATGTATTTTTTACTTTTACTTTAGCCTTAATCAAGTGCCCAGTGGTCAAAACAAGTGATGAAGGTGGTCCTTCATCCCCACTCAAAGTACATCATCATAAATAGAGAGAATTACTAATGCTTTTATCTCACACTCTATGTGACACCAGGATACACAAGTGGAAAATTAGAGATTAGTGGCCAGGAGACCAAAAATTTTGGTTGCCACATTTGTTTTCAAGGGATAAATGACCAAAATTGATAAATTTAAGTGAGATAACTAAAAAAGACCAAGATAAATGACCACTTTTGGTCACGGGATAAAAATCAACTAAAATGACCAAGATAAATGACCAAATTTGGTCACTGGATATCTAGACTAAAAATGACCACATAACAATTGGTCATTTATTTGGTCATTTTTAGTTGTCACTCCGGCAATGAAAAAAATTATAAATTTGACAATGAATTTGTACATTTTACTGAATTCTAACACTGCCGATGGATTTAGATACCTAAATCCGTCGGCAGTGTTAGAATTGAGTAAATTGTAACATATATATAATATATATTTACACGTACCTATATTAAAAAAATTGAATTAATGCAAGCCAGTTATATGTTAATTTGGACATGACCTTGGCATATAAAAAAACCCATTAAACCTTTAAACCCACTAAAGCTTGGCATATAATGTTATTTATAAGGCTAATTTGCATGAGCTTGGAACCTTGGCATATAATTATAGTTTTTATAGGCTAATTTGGACACGACCTTGGAACCTTGGAATATAATTATAGTTTTATAGGATTTTCACATGACCTTGGCATATAAATATATAAGTTTTTATAAGGTTCGAAAAGACAGCTAGTGGAAAAAACAAAACAAATAAAACATATGGGTGATATAAACAATGTTGTAATTTGCAAGTTATAATTAACATGCATTAGCGCGATGTACTATGCATATAATGGGAGCCATAATGTATTGACATTGTGCATTACCAGTCCTTGACATGGTGAAGAGTAGCGTGGGGGAGAATATGGGAGGGTTCATATACAGTTGGTTGTTTCCATATTGGACAGCTTGTTTGTGGGTTAATGGAGCTCATTCTGCTCATTTCGTGGTAATTGGCATGGTAATTGGTGGGAGAGTTGTCAAATCCCGGGGTAAGGGTTTGTTATTACAAAATTTACTACCCATCAACGGAGAGAATGCTGATGTTAGTTCGTTAATTGGTGGGAGGGGAGTGATGTATTTCAGGTTTTCAGGTGTTTAATTTGTTGCTTGGGTTAATATATATCCACCACTCATAAAATTTGCAATGGATATGAAGAACACATCAAATTGGACGTGGAGGATTTTGAAGAGGCGCGCAAGGACATCCTTAGTTATACAGCTTAAATCCTCTAGTTCTTCTTAGGTAAGTCAAATTCTTTTGAAATTTTTTCCGGTTCTTAAGGGCTTTGGACAATTCGTACATTTTTCTATTAATTTACACAGTAAGCATTGAAATAATATTGCTATTGATTTGATCTAGGGTTAAAATGTTAGGCCTTTAAGGATTAATATATAAAATGTTTGTGGATTCTCTCGTGTATTAAAATATGGAGTAATGGTTGTGCATGAGGTAGACATTAATAGGGCCACCTATCTTTTAAGGTATTCACTTTTGTATAGGAATTTAGAGCACTACTCCAATTTCCATTAGATATTATTAAGTGGATTTTTCACTTTATTTGGCTCTGGCTAAGGCATTAAGGTTTGTGGGAAACATGGTTCAAACCTTCATTGACAATAGAGGTCTCGAGTCTTTCCTCGGATATTTTATTTTTTATTTTTTCTCCCACTGTTCATGGTAATGCAAAGAAGGCGTTAGCATTGTATAAATCAACAGATAAAATAATGTCAAATTTGGAGAAGCTTAGCCAATAAGTGAAAATCTATAGCACTTAGCCAATAAGCATCGCATGTCTCCAAGGTGTTCTATTTTCTGAATTCATTCAAATAAATGTAACTTGTTCACCCTCCTTTGCGTCTGTAGGAGGCTCCTATGACTTAGAGGACCGTACATTTTCATATATTTTCAGATCTTGTCTAATCATTGTCTTCGATAGTGATTGAAAATATATTATATAAGCCTTAGAGTATTCATTGTCTCAAACAAATATGCTCTTCATGCTATAGGGATCAAACTTAGATCTCTTCTCATCAGGATTATGAATATACACAAGAAAACAAAAAACACTAAAGTGTGATACTTATGGTTTATCACTAGTAAAAGCTTCTTTTGGTTTTTTCTCCTTCAATATCTCGTGATAACACATGTTTAGAATGTAAACAATTGTATTTCATGTTTTTGCATGAATATGCATGGATAGATCTAGATCTTGAATCATAGCCTTAGTCTTGTCTATGAAGGATTTCTTTTTTGCAGCCTCATTTTGCTAAGGGTTGTAAGGTACTCTCAGCTCCCTCTTGGTCCCTAAGTTTTCTAATATTATCAAAGAATTCGGAGGTGTACACTCTAACATGTTGCACAACCTATATAGGCTTCCCTCTTGCACAATCTGACCAAAAATTGATTGGGATAAGGGTTGCAATCTCTAATAATGAATGACATATCATCAAACTCAATCAAAAACCTAATATTTGTCAGCATAGAAACTACCTCTCACAGGAAGTAGCCCTCTACATGCATGGATTCCTAGAAGATTTGATATCTACAACCTGATACCAAGTTAAATTTTTAAGACATGGTAAGAATATTTTGCACTCAGAATTCAAACCCTAAAACTAGGAAACTTAATACCAATAAAATCCTACCAAAACAACAAAAAATGAATGCTAGATTCCATCAATATAGTAAGAATAATAATAATAATAATCCAAGTTAAAGTCACAATCTTTTTAAATGCCAAATTGATGTATGAGACCCTCGTAGCCAAAGGGATAGATCTTACAAATACATCACTCTAAAAACATGAACAACTATTACAAATCCAAACCACTCAATCACGAATTTCTATTCTATTAACTGAGAGAAAGACAATGCTTAGCTCTAAACTCAAAATATCTAACCATTTCAATGGAATACTTGCTTGTCTTTTAGATAATAAGAATGATATGGTTTAAAAAAGGTATGAACCATCCTTGTGGAGTGCCATGTTACATAAGGAAGTCATAACCCTAAAAACATTGTAGAGAATTATGTCCTCCTTGCAAAGTTAAAACCTCTAGGCTTAGTGTTCCCCAACTAGAAAAGGTTGTGCATGTATGCATGCACCCTCCTTGGGATCCATGCCCCATTTCTTCTAATTGAGTTGAGAGGTTCATTTCTACATCCTAGGTGGGGGGAATGTGTCGATATAGGTCAAACACCATGATAAGGATTTTCAAAAGGAAGCATGAGAATTTCAGCATCTCCAAAATGCAACAACCTGGTGGCATCCTCTAGGATGATTTTCATTTTGTATAAAACAAGAAATAGTCACAAAAGGGGTCCATGCTAATTATGGGTAGATGCACTCACAATCATGATACTATTTATGTTCGAATAGATTGCACAAGTTTGGAAATGAAAACAGTCTTGAGCACTTCCCCATTACAAAATACAATAAATATGATAGTCAACTAATATATTTCTAGCCATAATACCAACATAATTAGGAAAGGATAAGGTTTTCTCATTGTCGCTAATATTTCAAAAGGGGCGTCTCCATTAAACTAAAAGTTTATTAGTCTATGGGATGCTAAAGGTATATCATAGGTCCCAAAATCTGCTTAACAACTTCAACATTCTATTTTTCCTGAAGTAAAACCCTCATTGAGCTCTCAAGAAAGGACATTTTTTATGGAATTTATGTGGAGTCCAGAGCATGCCCATATGATAAGAGATTTTGTCTATTGTACCCGTGAAATGTTGTAGGTACACACTCAAACACCAGAATTTTTTTTTTCACAAGTGAAAAAGAATTTGTTTGTTCTTCATTAAGAATCAAAATAGCTATGAGCATACAAAGATGGGCTGTTATCACAGAAAGACAAATCTATGTCCAAAAACAATTAATGTGTTACCATAATGGTCTAAATAGTCTATACCTAATCTCTGGTTAGAGCATATAAAAAACCAGTGGATTATATATCCAGAACCTCCAAATACCCCAAATCACATAAGATGGAAGCAGTCTGTAGCATGTATTTTTCTGTAACCAATTCATAAAGCAATGATGCAAAATGATGCCATCCCAATTGTCCTCAATGTTGAGTCCATAATGCACAAGTGTCCAGATATTTGGAGTAGTATTAAAATTCACAAAGATATGGACAATAATTTCAGCTTCACAGTTACATAAACCACATCTATTGGGCCCCTCCCAACCTCTCCTATATAGGTTGTCCAAAGTAAGGATGTAATTTTCCAAGCATTGCTAGATAAATCAGGTAATTCTGCTTGTTAAGTTTCATTTCCAAACTATTTGATACCACCAACACACTCTTTTAGATGATAATTCATCGGCAATTGAATCATATAGGAGTTTAGCAATAAAGGTCCTAGATGTGAATATACCCCACATAATTAAGTCATTAGTATCTCTTAAAAAAATACCTTAGTTGTTAAGATGATGTGTAAAAGTATTCCACTATTGTGTCTATGTTTTGTTGGGTCCCAAATCAATAACACTTAGCCAATAAGCACCGCAGGCCTCTAAGGTGTTCTGTTTTATGAAGTCATTCAAAAAAATGTAACCATTGAAATGTAGATGTGAAATAAGGTCATTATTGAAAGTATGAATTTGAGGCCCACGAACAATTGGGTCAATTCCCACCACAATTTTATGACCATTCCCAATTATCCTAGTCAACCATTTTCTGATCCAATTAAATTGTCTCATGAAACTGAGCCAGAAAAAGGAGCTATTAGCTATCGCCTTATAGCCACTTAACTAATATTC
Organism: Pseudotsuga menziesii; assembly: GCA_001517045.1. Lineage (NCBI taxonomy): Eukaryota > Viridiplantae > Streptophyta > Pinopsida > Pinales > Pinaceae > Pseudotsuga > Pseudotsuga menziesii. Next base: position 291,864 of record LPNX010436133.1, on the reverse strand, counting down.
CATAGACTTGTCTTTGAGGTATTGTTTCCTAATGAGTAGCCCCCACAAACCTTGACTGTTAATGGCCTTCCACCGACACTGGAAACTTCATGCAATATTAGACCAAAGGGTATTCCTAATGCTCTAGCCACCAGCATCCTAGGGTATAGAAATCCTGTCCCACTTGATAAGATTATTTTTTTCAACTGAACCGGTTCAAGACCATAGGAATCTTACAATCAATTTTCTGAGGTTGTTGATGATAGAAATTGGGATTTGACCCAAGGAATACGAATAAATAGGTATACTATTTAATACTGAGTTAGTGAGTGCCACTCTTCCCCCCAAGGTAATCCACCTATGGATCCAGTTTGTAATTATATTTTCCACCTTCTTAATCCACCAGTGCCAATAAGATATTCAATAGAAATTAGGTTTTAACATATAACCCATATACATGAAGCCAAGGTCTAAAGGAAAACTCATAATAGGGAATATCTCCAAGATCTCTTGATTTTTCTCACTAGATTCATCAACACATAACACACAAGTCTTGTATAAGTTGATATCCATACTCAAAGCCCTACAAAATAGCTTGAAGATTTCTGATATGGCCCTCCATTCAGTAATAATTCCACTACCAAAAAGTATGAAAAACACTAGACTTAGTTTCCAAGAAATAATAGTACTACAATTGATGCTATGCATAGACCCTAGTAATCAGATATGTATACTAACATGCTATATTATAGAATCTAGGAATTGGTCTTGATATTTTTGAATTTAATTCAAGATTAAATAAGTGAAAAGAGTTGAAAATAATAATTGAATGCAAAAAATTGAAGATGAGTCAATGACCAATTTTGTCAACAAATGATTACCTTGCACATGACAAGAGAATAGCCAATGAGAAGATGTTGGAGAAGTATGCATGTCCTTGTAATAATTGTCTCGGAGGGAAGATGAGAAAGAGACAAGTGATTTTTGCACATATGTTGAGATTCAGTCATAGCAGTATAAGCCCTTCCCCTCTAAATAGTTATCCAAATAGGATACCATTGCAAGTCGCGAGAGATGTAGAGGCATCAAACATAGACAAATATGCAACAAATCCAGATGAACATGCAATGTTAGATGAAGGGATTGAAGTTGATAAAATGAAAAATGAGTTTTTCGAGGATGATTGGAAGAAATTGATGGAGGATGCTTCAAAACCTGTGTATGGTACTTGGATGTTAAGTCATTTCGAAACAATCATTCTATTTCTTAATTTTAAGCACAAATGAAAAATCTAGGGTTAGGGTATGAGAATATCCAAACATGTGTGAATGGTTGTGTATTATTTCGTAAATCATGCAAGTGAGACATAAATAAATGAGGTAAAGATGAGGGTTGAAATCAAATTCAACACCTAGAATGATTCTTCACCACTTTACAGTAATCCCACAGTTACTTCGAATGTATATATGTATAGACATTACAGAGCTTATGCAATGGCATGCCCAAAATAAAAGCACTGATGGAAAACAACAGTATGTGCTTTATTCTAATATGTGGATGGAATTTGACAACAAATGGCCTGATTTTTCCCAAGAGCCTCGTAATATAAGGTTGGGTTTAGCTTTAGATGGGGTGAATCCATTCTCATATCAGAGCAGTAAATGGCCAACTTGGCCAGTGTTTTTGATAAATTATAACTTGCCTCCATGGTTAGCAACCAAATCATTGATTATACCAGGAAAGAAAAGTGTGACCTCACATACAATTTATGTTTATTTCACTAGTACAAAATGAGGAATTAGCTACTAGGTGACTAAAAATTCTAGTCACCATAGGTATTTCAAGTGATTTACTACTAAATATGAGCAATTTTTAATGACCCAACTATAAACGACTAAAATTAACGACTAATGTAGTCACCAGTTAACAAATATGAGTAAATAATAAGTGACAGAGTTAAAAATGACTAACATAAATGACTAATTTAGTCACGACATAAAAAATGAGTACCTAGAATAATATGAATTAGTCATTTATGTTAGTCATTTTTAATTGTGTCATGGAAAATTGCCATTGGGACAATGAATTGTTACAATTTAGTAAATTTTGTAAATTTTCTACCTTCTATCTTCGAATATTTACATGATAACAATTTTGAATCCAAGGAATTTGTGGGTTTAGGAATATCTAGTGTTTTTCCCAGGTGGTAGGGATAATGTTAGGGTGTTCTGGATTATTGCAGACGGTGTGCTTTAGACGTTCATATTGATTTCCAGATATAATCTTGGGATCCTAGATCCTAGATGATATATATGTTGGAAAACCCTTTTTCTATAATCGTTCCAGGCACCTTGATCTTCAGAGATCCAACACAACAATTGCACAGAATTTCTCCTAACCATCTAGTGTGTGACATATTGGTAATGGAAAAAATTGCAGATTTTGACAAGAGTGTCTAAATATATATAGATCAATTTAGTGCTAACTTTCATGACATCCTAGTCATGTGTCATAGCTCAACAATAGAAAATATTGTAGTTTTTTATGAGGGGGTCTAAATATAGATAGATAATTTTAATGCTAGTGATCACGATGCCCTAGCAAGACACCAAATCGATGATGCATTTAATGTTCAGTCTCCTTTCATGCAATAGTGACTCCATTTTTGCCTCCATTCCATCATCTTAATCTCAAAAGAAGTCATAATTGAGAGTGCAATAAGAGTAATCCATTGTTGTTATTATGTACGCTTAAAAAATACTCATAAATACATGATATTATTTGTTTTAATGGATTCCTAACCTACTAGAAATATTTATTACTAAAATGTCTCATGAATGTCACTTAAAGTCACCATCAAAAAAAAATTTCTCACCAATTTTCATTATTCCATCCCTAAATCTATAATTTAAAGACAATATTTTAATTGATTTTCTTATATATATGTGTGAGTTTTTGTTTTTTTTTGCATTTCTAAAGGTCACCATCAAAAACAATATTAATTGATTTTTTTATATATATGTTTGATTTTTTGTTTTTTTTCATTTCTAAATTTATTTTTTAGTATTTTTGTTGCAATTAGATGGTGTAATATTAATATTTGATATCAACGGTTTTATTATTCTAAAATATTTCTTATCAAATTTAAGATTGATACAAATTTCCTTTATCGTTATTTTGAATGGTAAAGTTTTTTTTTCAGTGTTCATTGAGACTACTACGCTACTATATACATCCACATAATACCCTTTACAAAAATGAAAGAAATCGCACATGCATATTTATCAAAGAAGAAACCGTATTTATTTTACAATGAATCAATTTGATGAAATGGTTATAAAAAATTCTATCATCTATTAAATTATTTATAGGGTAAATTTGTTTTTTTTCATTTCTAAATTTAATTGATATATATTCCAAACCCGCCAAAACCCAGAGAAATATTGAGCATTCCAAGAAGTCACCATTGAAGTAGTGCCAAAACGGTTCATCATATCTTGATGCGCCCCCTTCCGGCTCTTCTGTTCCTTGCTTCCACTCATTGAGGTAGTTTTCATCTTAATCATTGATTTGATTTGGGGTTTGGGCATTGCAAATACTCACTGTAAATCTGAGCAAAATGAGATGAATTTGGCACGTGGATGAGTTTCGGGGGCATACATGAAAACTAGTACTGGTGGGGAAGGATCTTGTATTTTTCCATGGAAGAGGCATCCTCTCCAACTTTCCTGATCACTGAGGATTTTCACTCAAGATAAACCCCATTTATATCTTGTAAAAATTCATTTTGGATCCACCAGGATGATGTCATCTGGATAATTGTGCAGTCCCCATTAATGGTCGGGATTCCCAAAGCCTTGAAGGGAAAATATATGGGAAGGAATTATCCATCACTATGCCAGTGTGTGTGGTCGTTCAACATATCCTAATACATAGAAACCCTATAATGTATATGTCCACACTGCAAGCTATATTTCTTCTTCGATTTCGAGTGGATCCCAATTGGCCATTGTCGGACTTGGAAGGGATATTTCCTCATGAAATTTTTCTTAGTGGGTTAGGTACACAATTGAGGAATTATACAAGATCACTTCGCAAGCAATATCGCAGGGGAAGGTTACAATATTTGTCTCTAAATATTCATATCTAGGATAACTATAAAGGTAAGCGTCACATATTTCATTTATATCCTCTTACAGTCTTTGTCTCTAAATCTTGACTATGGTTTTTTTCTTTTCCCGTGGATTGAATGGGGAAGCACATTTTTGGTGTTTGTCTATTTGCTTGGCCTTGGAATGGTATACAAGATAATATAACTCATCCAACTTGATTGTAGATTTCCATTTTTTCTTGTTGATCGAGTGGTGGAGTGCAAACCTGGTGTGTTAGTTATTTCCATCAAGAATGTGATGATAAACGATAATTTTTTCATTGGCCACTTCCCTGAGAGACCAATTATGCCGAGGGTTCTTATGGTTGAGGTAATTATTTTCTAGTTGTTTTAATTATTTTCATGAATGATAAAACTCTTTTACATCCTACCTAACTCTTAACTATAACAACTATGTTAGTTTGGTTAGTAGGGAAGAACATGATTTCAACCTAGTTTTACTGAAATATTATCTTCCCCAAAATCTCCAAAATAAGAGTAGTTATTGGCAAAATTACAACATATCAAAATTGAGGATTAACTGGCATTTGCTAAGTTTTCTCAGTAGACCTAAAAAATTGAGGATTAACCGCCATTTGCTAAATTTTCTGAGTAGAGGTGCATCTATTTAATACAATTAAGTACACAAGGGACCTTGAGTTCCAATTTCCTTGTTGGAGCTTCCGTATCAAGCTAGGGACACCCATACCATATCCAAAATTAGTTGGGATAAGGATGGTGAGGCATATACTAACCGGTAATTGCATTTTACAGATGATTTAGCCCTAACCCTAGATCTCGCAAGAACTAATAGGGGCAACATAATTCTAGTGGCCTAATCGTAAAAAACAAGAAGACAAACGTGATTTTTATTGGATAAGAGGATTATCTAAATTGGTTGTTGTGTGGATGGAAACCTCTACAACCAAGGAAAATTATCTAATCATTGGGTATGCCCTTTTTAGTTAACAATTCCAGCTAAGAAATGAAAATCAGTTCGGAACTTGTTTCAAGGCAAGGTGCATGCATAATTTCACTGGGATTTCCCCTTAACTAGGATGTTTTCTATGAAAGATAGAATTTTAGAATCTAGAAAGAAATGTATTATACTCTTACATATATCCCTAGACTCCAACTATTAAAAATGGTCATGTTTCTATGGAGATCCCTTGGGAGGGAAGAAGAGGTGGAAAAGGGTTCTCTCTAGTGGCATAGGATGTTTGCACTTTTCCTAGGAAGAAAAGAGGGATTACACTAATTGATATTTTCTATTAGGGAATGTTATTTATTTCAAGTGGATTGGAAGGGCCACTACTAGGGAATCCCCCTGGCGGGTCCTTGGTAGACACCAATTACAAACATGTTTCAACATTGGGCATATCAAAGGGCCCTTGGTATTTGAGACATGATTGGAGGATCCTCTTAATTCAATCTCAGGTTTGTTATTCTCAAAACAAACAGGTAAGATTAGGATAAAGTATTCCATGCACTAAATAGGAGTGTGAGGGACATAGAAATGGATGGGATATTGCAGCTGGATCAATCTAGACCTTTCCAGCACTAATAGGGAAGATTGGGTATACTTCCAAATTGTGTAGATAAGAGGCTTTCTAAGAGAGCGTTCATACATGGGGTAATCTATAAGATAGTCAAACTGACTCATGGTTAGAATTACACACATTAAGGGAAGCTCTTGTGTTTGATTTTGATATTTCTGCTGGTTATCAGGCATGTTTTAATTTTTTTCACCTTCAGGGATGTCTTCTATTACAAAGGGTTTATCCATTAATGATCTACCTCAATTTTGTCATTATATTATCCTTTTTATTTTTGCTTCTGGGAAGATATGCCCTATGCACTACTTATTTTAATACTATTATTTGTTGTATTTACTAGTTCCATTGGCCTAATTTGTTCATTAGTGGATATTGGTTTGATTTATTTCTTTCATCTTTTCTTTTATGTAAGAATCAGCCCTACATCCCTTTAAGAGAACTTTGACAGTTAGTTTAAAGAAAACATGGATATAAGAAATCCTTTTTGAAGTTGAGGTTAAAATATATAGGTTTCTTTTTTGAGTTGAACAATTAAATATTATGCTAAGTGTTTTTTTCAATGGAACTATGTGCTAAATCTGGAGGTTAGGGATGTATCTTTTTGCAGATACTTGATGGAATTGTCTTTTACCTAACAAATTAAAATTTCAATTAAATTTTAATATACTCCAAATTAAATTAAACTTAATTATCCAAAATTAAAATAAACCTCAAAATCCAAGTAATAACATGGAGAATAATTCAATATAAAAGCCATTGATGGAGATACCATATTAAAAGAAGGGATCTTAGCATTAAAATTTACTTTGTATGAGGTTCTCAACCATTAAAATTTCCCCCCTTTAATAAAAACATAAAAAAATAGTGGAATATACTCATTAATAATGGAGTTTCCATGTTGACATTAAACCCCCACCTAAAGAAAAACTAAAAAAAATGAGATAATTACACCGTAAGGTGTTTCAACAAATGGAAACTACTCTCCGAATTTAATGTTTTTCTTCCATCAGTCCATATTTTCGTTCGATGATTTGGATAATCTCCATTGTTAATCACGTTAGGCGCACAGTGGCACATGGCCCATCACCATCAATCCAAGAGTTTGGAGATTCCTTCACGAAATCATTTTGCCAAAAACCTGAAATTTGCACAGTCCAGTCCACCATTACTACTGCGGCTACAGCTGTGGATTTGTTGATAGGAATAAAAATGATAGTCTGCTGGAGTTATGAGCCCATCAGAGATGTTTTGTGATGTTGATGGGGTTTATGATGCTTTATGATGTTGATAGGGGATTAGGCCAATCAGAGATCAAGTTTTTATGATTTTGATGTTGCTCTCCCATTAGCAAGAGGAAAACCCCATTGATATTTTCGACACCCGCGTTGCCTTCTGGTTTGTATTGTGGTCAAAAGTTGTCGGTGGGAACGTTTTTGGGGATATTATATGTGTGTATATATTCTTCACAAGTTAATCCATGGGCCAGATGTGATTCCCAGAGAGGTAATATCCATAGTTAACTGTGTATCCATCTATTTTATAAAAGGGATTTAACTGTTTTAACTGTGTATCCATCTATTTCTTCAAGCTTTTGTCTTTTTTTGTAAATTTTCATGATTTTATTTGACATTACTCTATATTGGTCAATACCTTAGAGGACTCTGGTGTGGGTTAATCTTCCAGTATTACAGGCATATTCAACATGCTCCAATCTTGATTTTAATGTTTATTTTCCTCGATCTACTTTCGCTATGTGCTTGTTTCCCTGGCTTTTTATTGGGGTTTACTGTCTCTAGGTTAATGGGGTTCTAGAGTTTAGTTTTAAGGAGAGGATTAACAATGGTGTTATTGAATTAGGTCTAGTCATTCATAGTCTAGCTATTCTAAGAAGAAAATTATGGCAGTATGGAGTATGTTGGTGTTGTAGCTTTAGTTATGCATACGATTAACAACACTGTGTATAGGTTGAAATTTTCAAATAAATATAGTCAAATGTGGTCTCAAAGAATTAATTCCTACAACTAACTGAAGATTAGGAAACACCTATCAAAACAGAGAAATTTTCAATTCATGATGATCCAATGTGGACTCAAAGAACTGTTTCCTACTGCTAACAACTGAATATTAGTGAACACCTATCAAAATAGTGGATCTGCTTAAACAAAATCTTGGAGTGTAAACACTGCATATCATTTGATTAGATCGAAACTAATGGTTAGATCTACATAAAAAGTAATCTATAAATCCAGGACAATCCAGGACAGATTTCAATGTGTAACAATAGTCACATTCCTTGCTATTAGCTATGGAAAAGAGAAATTACATAGATGTTATCACACAAGATTCTAATTCAAAAACCATAGTATCATACAGTGTCGAAATCCCTCTATTTCCCTTGTTCATTCTCTAGCACAATTCCTCTACTAAGATTGAATGAACTGCCAACTGCTCTCTTAATCTTGAAGCATATCCTTAATGGTATGGACTCTGTCCTGTCTCTCTTTTATAGAATAGGAGATATATATGGTTTACAATCCATGTAGACACATTAAACCAATCATTTAGGTTCACTGTGTCAACCCTAATCCGTTCATGAGTAAATTTTGTAGAATAAATACCAACTGGGACAAAATGTATTGAACCTTACTCCTAAGGACCTGCTCACTCTATTTTAAATCTGGAAAATCCTCTAAGTCATGTGCTTTCCTAATCAAGAACTAATATTTAAACTAAAGATAAAAAACAACTGCCTCCCGGGTGTAGACAAGTTGGCGATAGGGTGCATTGTTAAGCATTCTTTATGACGTGACAGGTTCAGCCCTTGGACGAGACCTATGTGCCATGCATAGGATAGAGTTGGTACACCTAGGGGTATAGTGTTAGCAGACTGGGATTGACCCTATGTCAAGTGACTAATGTGTATGAGACAAGCCCTAGTTGTGGATTCCCCTACTTACAAAAAAAACAGCTTTATAATTCTGGAAATTGACTAGGACTAGCATGCATGTTGGAGGCTCTACCATTGTATACCTATTTTGCATTCCCTCCATGATACTCTTTCTCCTATTCCTTTTATCCTCCTTTGTCCTCTTTGTTTCTTACAGGAATGAAGGAATCCAGGCTTGGTGTATATGTTGAACTGTGTATGCTGCATTGAGTCAGAGCTCAGTGTTCTATTGCTAAATCTTCTCTTCAAGCTGTGTCATACATGAGTCCTCTTCTAGAGCCAAGAAATCTCTTCTCACAACGGTGCACCTTCTATTCAGCCAAGCAATCGCTGCTTAACATGCTACATAGGAATGGAGGACAACTTGGAGCAACCAGGGAAACTCACAATATACATGCCCCGTGGTTGTTTACACCATCAACCCAACATTAATATCTTTGAAGATTTTTTGAGATGTGAATTTGTTGTGGAGATATACAAAATACAATAAGCAGTTGCAAACTACCCCAGAATTGGTATTGTGTATGCTTCATTACCGGTATATTTAAAGAAGCATAATACAAATTCCATGCCAATCAGTGGCATATCAGTAAACTATTGCAGCTTATTACAAATAAATGTCAAACATTGTAAATAAAAAACCTATCATACACATTGTTCTGAAAAATTGAATTGTCAAAGAAAGACTTTCAATCTTTATTGTTTCAACAAATGGAAACTACTCTTTGAATTTAATGTTTTTTTTTTCATCCGACGATTCAGATAATCTCCATTGTTAATCAGGTTAGGTGCACAGTGGCACATGTCCCATCACCATAAATCCAAGAGTTGGAGATTCCTTCATGAAATCATTTTGCCAAAAAACTGAAATTTGCATAGTCCAGTCCACCATTACTGCTGTTGCGGCTACAGTTGCTACATCTGTGGATTTCCTGATAGGAATAAAAGTGATAGTGTGCTGGATTTCTGAGCTGATCAGAGATGTTTTGTGATGTTGATGGGGTTTATGATGCTTTATGATGTTGATAGGGGTTTAGTTTGATCAGAGATCGAGTTTTTATAATTTTGATGTTGCTTTCCCCTTAGTAAGAGGAAAACCCCACTGATATTTTCGACACCCGCGTCGCCTTCTAGTTTGTATTGCAGTCAAAATTTGTCGGTGGGACCATTTCTATGGATATGGTATGTGTGTATATATTATTCACATGTTAATACTTGCACCAAATGTGATTCCCAGAGAGGTAATATCCATAGTTAATTGTGTATCCATCTATTTTATGAAAGGGATTTAACAGTTTTAACTGTGTATCCATCTATTTCTTCGAGCTTTTGTCTTTTTGTGTAAATTTTCATGATTTTATTTTGACATTACTGTGTATTGGTCAATACATTAGAGGACTCTGGTGTGGGTTAATGTTCCAGTCTTAGAGGCATATTCAACATTATCCAGTCTTGATTTTTATGTTTATTTTCCTCGATCTACTTTTGCTATGTGCTTGTTTCCCTGGATTTTTATTGGGGTTTACTGTCTCTAGGTTAATGGGGTTCTAGATTTTAGTTTCAAGGAGAGGATTAGAAATGGTGTTATTGTTTTTTCTGGAATTAGGTCTAGTCATTCATAGTCTAGCTATTATAAGAACCAAATTATGGCGGTATGGAGTATGTTGGTGTTGTAGCTTTAGTTATGCATACGATTAGCAACACTGTGTATAGGTTGAAATTTTAAAATAAATATAGTCAAGTGTGGTCTCAAAGAATTAATTCCTATAGCTAACTGAAGATTAGGAAACACCTATCAAAACAGAGAAATTTTCAATTCATGATGATCCAATGTGGGCTCAAAGAACTGTTTCCTACTACTAACAACTGAAGATTAGTGAACACCTATCAAAATAGTGGATCTGCTTAAACAAACTCTTCGAGTGTAAACACTACATAGCATTTGATTAGATCGAAACTAATGGTTAGATCTTCATAAACAATAATATATAAATCTAGGACAATCCAGGGTAGATTACAATGTCTAACAATAGTCACATTCCTTGCTATTAGCTATGGAAAAGAGAAATTACATAGCTGCTATCACACAAGATTCTCATTCAAAAACAATAGTATCATACAGTGTCAAAATCCCTCTATTTCCCTCGTTCATTCTCTAGCACAATTCCTCTACTAAGATTGAATGAACTACCAACTGCTTTCTTAATCTCGAAGCACATCCTTAATGGTATGGACTCTGTCCTATCTCTCTTTTATAGAACAAGAGAGATATACAGTTTACAATCCATGTAGACACGTTAAACAAATCATTTAGGTTCACTGTGTCAACCGTAATCCGTTCATGAGTAAATTTTGTAGAATAAATACCAACTGGGAGAAAATGCATTGAACCTTACTCCTATGGACCTACTCACTCTGTTTTAAATCTGGAAAAGCCCCTAAGTCATGTGCTTTCCTAATAAACAACTGATATTTAAACTAATGATAAAAAATAGCTCCCTCCTGGGTGTAGACCAGTTGGCGATAGGGTGCCCTGCTAAGCATTCTTTGTGACGTCACGGGTTCAAACCTTGGACGAGCCCTATGTGCCATGCATAGGACAACGTTGGTACGCCTAGGGGTATAGTGGTAGCAGATTGGGACTGACCCTGTGTTAGGCGACTTGTGAGTATGAACCAGTCCCTAGTTGTGGATTCCCCTACTTACAAAAAAAGTAGCTTTATAATTCTAGAAATTGACTAGCACTAGCATGCATGTTGGAGGCTCTACCACTGTATACCTATGTTGCATTCCCTCCATGATACTCTTTCTCTTATGCCTTTTATCCTCCTTTGTCCTCTCTGCTGCTTACAGGAACGAAGGAATTCGGGCTGGGTGTATATGTTGAACTGTGTATGCTGCATTGAGTCAGAGCTCAGTGTGCTGTTGCTGAATATTCTCTTCAAGATATGCCATACATGAGTCCTCTTTTGGATCCAAGCAATCTCTACTCACAACGGTGCACCATCTGTTTAGCCAAGCAGTCGTTGCTTAACATTCTACACAGGAATGGAGGACAACTTGGAGAAACCAGGGAAACTCACAATATACATGCCCCATGGTTTTTTACACCATCAACCCAACATTGATATATTTGAAGCTTTTCTGAGATGTGAATTTGTTGAGGTAATATACATAATACAATAAGAGGTTGCAAACTACCCCAGAATTGGTATTGTGTCTGCTTCATTACCAGTATCTTTAAAGAAGCATAATACAAATTCCATGCCAATCAGTGGCATATTAGTAAACTATTACATCTTATTACAAATAAATGTCAAACATTGTAAATAAAAAACCTATCATACACATTGTTCTGAAAAATTGAATTCTCTAAGCAAGACCTTCAATCTTTATTTTTATGGATGGATCTATTTACCTTGCATAATAGTTGCAAATACTTGTTAGTTTCAATATTGTTTACTCATGTCCATGAAAAAAATTGAGAATACTTGAGAGAACTATCAGTGGTGCTTATCGCAGGAAGCAAGAGGGGGAGAAAACACGTCAGTAATCAATGCTAGTGTAAAGACAAATGACTCAGACTTGAGGGTATGTAAATTTCTGCCTTGTTGTTTTGTTATATTGAATTTATATTCACAGAAGGTTATGTTGAATTAATGTTTATTTTTGGGTTTTTTCCCCTGGTGCTGAATGAAGTGCATTATTCTATAGTGTTATGTGTTTTGGAGAAGCTTTTATCTGAAGTTCAACTCCCAGAGTATCAGCATCCTCCAGCTAAAAAAGTATCTAATTTCGCTTCCTTTTAAAACAATTTTATTTCAAAAATCTTATTTTTTCTATAATGTGGGATTTGCTGGTAAACACAACACCAAGAAAAAAAAAATATCGATGTCCACATAGCTCCCAAAGTGTGTATTGGAATAGGTGGATATAGGTTGCAAATAGTAGATCAAATGAGAAGTGCATAAAGCATTTTATCATATATATTTTTTTGTAGGATAATTAACAATAATAAAATGAGTTTGTACAAAATGTCCAAAAATCAAAATTGTCAGAGCATCTCAGCATTAGTGCAGTAATGATGACGACATGCGCTCCTATGCTATTCAATTGAAATTTAATCCATTGCATAACAAAAGGTGAGCATATTTTGTTTTCCAAATATGAAATACATTACAATGAGAAGCCTCTTGAGAGGGTTATTTTGCAAACTTCCCAAACCACAATGAGAAATACAAAGCCTTGTCTTGAGCCTTGAACTTTTCCATCTCAAAATGGAAAGGATAAAAGGAGAAAAGAGCATCAAATGCTTGCCATACCTTTTATAGCAAGGACACCATGACAAAAATAGAGAGAAACATCATAAAACATCCAAACTTTTATAGTAAGGATTCCATTACAACAATAGAGAGAAACATCATCAAAACATCCAAACTTTTAAAATTAAGGACACCATGAGAACAATAGAGAGAAACATCATGAAAACATCCAATATGGTGTATTCATAATCCTGTCATCAGTTTTGGTTTATAATCACTATTCCCAAGCCTAAAAGTTACATGTTAGAACCCAAGTACCTTCTCATCATTGCTAAGGTTGTTGATATATTGTAACAGTGGATTTGCATAGTGTGCAATTGAATTAACCTGTTTTGTAGAGGCCGCCCTATTTATCCCATTGGAGGTGAGATCCACGGTAGCCACTCTGTGCCCCTTCTGCTTAAGCAGAGTTACAATTTTATACCAACACCAGGCTCCATGCCCAAGCCCATGAATCAACATAAAGTGTTGTTGGCTTGCTTCTCCTTCCTGACCAATTTCAGGAGAAAAAACTCAGATATCCTCGTTATGATATTCCATAATTGTTCTCCTACATGTATTAAACTCGAAACCAAAAAAAAAACCAGAAGAGTCTGCTAAAGTTTTGGGATTTGATTACCTATACATGAATAGAAACAAGGATTAGCATGACACCAATAGTTCTACTCCATTGCAACATCATCATAAAAGTAGACCAAAATAATTACTACAGTGCCCAACTTCTTCTCTGGGAAAATCTCTAAGAAATAGATTGGACATTCTCTCAACGGGAGGCCTAGATAACTTGGAAAGGAGAATAGGGCAAAAAGCAGTGTACCTAGAATTTCTCTTCAATTATTAGGACAGGAAAGCCAAATTCGAGATGAAGAAACAAAGTGGGATATGTTGAATCACTGGGCAGACACGTGTGCCACTCCACTGATCCCATCTCAAAAAGTAACCAAACATTACTTATTTCATTAGGTTGCCTAGCATTCAAAGGTTTCCCATGTTCAGAATTAGGCAAAATAGCAGGAAATTTCCTACTCCCTTCAAAGAAAATCTTTCTTGAATTAACTCTAACTATAGATATACCACAACTTTGGGACATACTGTGACATTGTTGGATTCTAGCTTCAAATTTTTTGGATTCAACCTATGCATCCTTACATCTTAAGCATCCTAAAGGTTGAATTTTTGTTTGAAGTCATTCTACCCCAACTTGACCATCCTTAGATTGGCATGAATACTACACCAAAGAAAGATCACACTCATTGGTAGACTCTTCACTATCACCTGGGAACACACCACCCCATGAGAGAGCACACTCTTCAATTGTAGATGAAACAGAGTCAAGACCAATCTCTAAATTCTTGACCTTGAACTCGCCTTTCTTAGTCTCTTTTTCATCTTTGTTAAAAAAAATTCATGTCATGCATGACACATATAACCCTACTATTGTTGCTTCCTTGACATCCTTTTCAAGGTTTTCAAGATAACCAATTTTTCCTCCACCTTGGATGCTAGGATTCCCTATAATAAAACAACCTAATAAATGTTACGATTACTCTGCACCAGCTACAAGGATATTAAGTGTTCAGTAAACTATTTTAATTTTTAATGTTTAGCTCCATGCCATTATCAATATGTAGGAGTAATTCTTCGTTTGGAGATATTTTTGTCAGTATCTGTTATTTCACTCTGAACTTCAGAATCTAAATATACCCAAAGAAATTAAATTATCTTGCTTCATACTTTCCAAGTTATTAAGCCAAGAGTTAAACTTTTAAAGCCTGTCCTTTATTTAAAAAGAGTAAAAATACCATGTTAACAAAACATTTTCAGATAGGCTGGAACATAACAGAAACATATATATGACCCAGAGATGAGCATATCAAACCTGAACTGAGAACTCTATTGCATGTTAATTATGCAGCTTCAAATGAATGTGAGAACCAATTTTACAACTACCTGAATCTGAAATCATGATGCATTGCTCATTACAAGTCTTTGGCTTCCCTCCATCTTGTGTTGTTGCTTCAAATGCTATGCAGCCTACATTAACATTGATTTTAGATTCCTGGTTGATAAGACAAGCTTTCTCATCGTTATCATTCTCTATTTTCATGCCGATTCTAGCTGTTTTAAAACTATGTTCAGATTTCAAGTTCATAAGATTGTATTTAGTAAGACTGTTTGGTATTTCTATGCTAGTTTTGGTTACTTCAACATTCTTTCCAAAGTTTGGATTCATATGACCAATCTGCTGAGTAAGATCATCCTCTTTTTCTGCACTAGGCCCTAGTGGTTTATCACTCCCTTCAAATTCCTGGTTCATAAGACCAGTCTGCCTAGTATGATCATTATCCATATCCATGCTAATGACAACTGCTTCACCACTGTTTTGAAATTCTAGGTTTGAGTGTTCAATTTTCTTGGCACAACCATTCACTATCTTCATGCTAAACTGAGCAGTTTGCATTGTTTGCTGATAATCATCAGTCATAATTTTTTCAACAAGAAATGTTAAATTATTAAGTTTCCGATGATAGGTGGCTTCTGGTGTAAGCTGAGCCGCTTTCCCATTCTTTTCGCATTCCTCTACGATTGGACAATTCTTGTCAATATCTCCATTCTCTATTTCCATGCTCATTTTGGTTATCTACATAGCTTGTCTACAAGCAGTAAACATACTTTCCTGCACATTCAATGTCAATTCATTAGACTGTTGTATAAAAGATGGCTTCTAACCCGCTATGATTTGTTGAGTTCCCACTAAAAGGATAACGATCAATTATTTCCCTCTTTATACTTTCAGACTTGATAGCAAAACTAACGACATTGCAGAACAAAAATTCATTTCCAAGTTCCAACATAGTTTTACTATCCTCCGGCATTAGCTATCCAGTGATCAAATTTTCATACTTCTGACTCCTCACCTTGTGGGAAGGTAAGGATTCTAATGAAGTAGAATTATTTTTCAATATCTAAGTTGTTCACAGCACCACTTTCATTCAAGATGCTAATGACAGATTTTTCAAATTGAAATTTCTTTGACTCTATCAATAATGAAATATTCAGATCCTCGATATTTTGGAGGGTAACAAAATCAGTGCTAAGTGATTTCACAATTTGTGATCCACTATTATGATAGTAGATGGCTTGATCACACAAATTTTCAGCTTGTAGGTTGGAAAGAGGCAAAACCTACAATGTCTGCATTGCTTCCTGTTCACAACCTGGGGAATTGGAATTACATGATACATAGAATGAACTTCCAACAAACAAATTATTTTCAAGTGATGTTTTTTGTTCATGTGATTTAGATTTTTTTTCTTTAAATTAGCTAGGTCAGACCCTCTCTTACTCTTACCGTCTGCTCTTCCCTACCTCTATCCTCCCGTATAAACATACCCTATGTTATAATGCTGTACTAATGGTAGGTTTTGAACAATTCTTCATGAACCTTAAACTTTGTACTTCTAAATATAGCTCCACACCAAAATATGAGACCCAGGTCTTAGTGAGGCTCTTATATTCCATTGAATAAGCAGCATCCCATGTGGGGAGTCAGAGTGGAACGCGTAAACATGCCATAGGGCCTGAAGGGAATTGGAACTTAATACTAATTCATAATCAAATAGTCAGGGCAGGGCACTTTCACATTCCACTCAAGTAGGATGGGGACATGCTTTATTACCCTTATGAAGAAATAGTTTCTTGTAGGAAGTTCAAATGGGGAATATGAACCTCATCATGATTTTCTCTATCCTTTGCTTCATCATAAATGTGCATTTCATGGTCAAGTAAATTCCTTCATTTTGAAAGTCACAAATCTTGATAAGAATATGCCTTTATGCAACTGTGCATTATAAGAACATTGTAGAATACCAGTCTCTCCAACCTTTTCGATAGGTTTAGTTAATCTCAAAAGATTACTAGAATCTAAATTTTAGTGTAGTCTTATTTTAGGTTACCATACATTCTAAGGAAAGTTCAGTTCTTATCAATGGTTATTTCTCTCTGTGAACTGTTGTCCAATCATCATGGAAGCTGTTTCAGATCCTGTACATCTCAACACAGAGCTGATATATATTTTGTTATACCTAATAGTTTGCAATTTTTTCAAGTTTAATTCACGCTTAACTAGTTGTCCCGCCTTTCAAATAACCGGTATCATCACCTAGAAGCCAAATATACAACCCTTTAAAGGTTTCTCTAAAGACGCAATGTTGTAGGAGCAGGGTATTTCTTTTTATATTTGAAACATGACTCTTTAATTATTGAATCCACTATTAGGTGCCCTTATAGCCAAGGAATAATGATTCACAAAGCATAACTCCTCCATACAAAATTGTACCTTTGAAACAGTAAATGATTCAATGCTAAATACTTGCAAAAATTGCAATTCCCCAAGTCAAAATACTTGCAATTCTTTGAATTCTAGGTCTAGAGCTCATTTTTGCAAGACATTACGGTGTATACGGAGTCAAGTCTCTAATTTTGAAAATGATAATCGTCGAGTCTCCATTAGCAATAATTTTATGAATCTGCTTGGATCTTAGAATGTTTATCACTTGATTTAAATATAAAACAGGCTTCACAATAAGAGAAGAAACCTTTTGCAGTTTGATCACAACCATAGACCTGCTTATTATGGAACCTTCTCAAAGAAAAGGTGAATATACTTTGCATAATTTTAAGTTTATTAATTATCAAAGCAACAGGTTGTGTTTTAATTTTGATAGCCCGTGATTAGGAACATATAAAACACCTTGAAGCTCATGGATTCTTAATATTGCAGTAGACAAGAGGGAAATTTTTGTTTCTGACTCTTTGTTTTTGATGCAGTGATGGCATTGGGCTTCGAAATCCTTTCAGGAAGGACTCTTCTTTGGACTATGAGAATGATAGTGATGAAGAATGGGAAGAGGTACTCATCGCTAAATCTCTTTGGTAAGAGTATTTGTAGTATTTTTATTATCTTTAGTTACATGGAAAATTGTACATAGCTCTCAGGAATTAGTTTATCATAAATACTAGTTACTAGTAAGTTGTAATAGTAATAATTATGTACTTTGTATATTCATATCTATCATAAATTTGTTTTAATATCATCATTGTCAAGCAATAAAAAATTCTTAAAGGGTGCTAGCTCAATGGTAGAGCGCCTTCCTAATTATAGGCAGGAGGTCGGTGGTTTAATTCCTCCATGCCCTACCATAAATTTGTGACTACAAAAATGACTAAATTCGCATATATACGACTATTAGTAGCTAATTTCTCGTATCTTAGTCATATTTATCTTAGTCATTAATATGTTAACATCTAGTAGTTTATTTAATTGTATATTTGGTCATTAATGGTTGCAATCAGTGACTAAATCAGCGACTAAATCAATGACTAACTCAGTGATTAAATCCATGACTAAATCAATGACTAAATCAATGACTAAATCATTAACTATCAATGACTAAAACAATGAATAAATCATTGACTATCAATGAATAAATCATTGTCTATCAATGACTAAGTCAATGGCTACTAAGTCAAACTATTAATGACTAGTGAAATATGACTAACTATAAGATAGAGGAAATTCGCTACTATTAGTCACCGACTCAAAAATAATCGTTTATATCCTGATTTTAGTCATTTTTTTAGTCATTAATTTCTCATTTTCTACTAGTGTTTAGAGCCATTAGATGATGAGCTAGAAGAAGTGTGGAAAGGATTTGAAGCAATTCAATTTTTAAGGGACAATGATTCAATCCATTTCACTTTAATATCTTCTTTATTTCTTACGATACACAATCTTCCTGCATATGGCACATTGACTAGTCTCGATGTTCATGGATACCATGGATGTCCGGCTTGCATCTTTAAACCTTTTGTGAGGGACTCAAGTAGTTTTCATAAGTGTTTTTATTGTGGACATCATGCTGACCTTAAAATGGAGCATTCATATCGTCGAAAAAATTCACGTTTCAATGGTCAGGAAGAGAATCATGAAGCACCATCGACAATAACCAATGATTACATTATTGAGAATGCAGAGAAAAGAATGTAGTTTATTGAAAATTGTGTCATTGCTGGTAGTAATAATGATCCACTCAATGATAGTGGTGTAAAATTATTGTGCATATTCTATAAGCTTCCATACTTTAAGCATATAACCATTAGGCATAGTTTTGAATTTATGCATACTGAGAAAAACATAGCTTTTTCTATTATAGAAACAGTGTCATCACTCCTAGACCTCCAAGAGATAAATACTCGTCGAAATATTTGGGGTGAAAATTATGGTGATGGAAAATTTAGAAAACCTATTGCTCCTTATGTGTGGACAAAGGAACAACATGCACAATTATTAACATTGATTTCTCAGACTCGCTTTCCTACTAGATATGTGAGTAGTAATGTTAAAAGGAAAAATGACAATAATGGATTAAAAGGCCTCAAGACCCATGACTATCATGGCATAATTGAGGATATTTTACCATATCAAGTTTGGAAAAGGGGCCAAGAATGGAAATTATAAGGTTGGGCCTAATATTGAAAAGAATGAGTATGCATGTGTTAGATCCTTCAAACTTTGATAATTTGAGGGAAGATGTTGTTGAAGTCCTTTGCTTATTTGAGCGAGAATTTGCACCAACAATATTCAATATTTCTATGCATATTCTTGTACATATAGAACATAAACTAGAATGTTGTGGCCCGATAAGAACAAGATGGATGTACCCTATAGAATGATATATGAAGGTTCTAAAAAAAAAATTTCATAATAGGGAAAAACCATAAGGTAGCTTGTGTGAAGGATATATAATTCAAGAGGCCAATCCCGTAGGATTTTGTACATAATATATGAAGGATTTTACTAATGGAAATCGATGTGTATGGGATGATGATGAAGATGAGACATTTGCAGGAGAAGTGTTAGAAGGAAATGGATGTCACTTCAAGCTATCAAATGAGGAAAGAACCACGATACATGCCTATGCTCTTCAAAACACATCCACATTGGATAAGTGGCGCACGAGAAATTTTATTTACATGATAATTTATTCATTTAATTTCATTTAATAGTTAAATTATTATCATTCTTACTATCTTGTATGTTCATATTCTATGTATAAAATATGAAGAAGATATTTGAATAGGGATGCATCGATCTCAAAAGCATAGACTTCAGGATTTGAATATTGGAGATGGTTCTTTTCCAAGATTTGATGACTAGATTGTCGATACAATTAGTGATGCACAACAAGAAAGACAGGATATAACGATACATTAAATTGAGCTTTCAAGACCTCCAACTATAATAGCTTCTTCATTCAGTGAGATGTGGGTGTATGGTAGTCATTTAAGAGGGGAAGAAAATGACAGAGGAAAGGAAAATTGTAATTGTATTGTTTGTGTCGAATTTCATCACGGCACTGAATAGAAACTTTATATTGGATTCATACCTGATATTATTCAAGTTTATTATGCTGAGACTAGGCCCATATTATTAAAATGTAAATGGATCAAACCATCTGCAGTACAACGTGATGAATATGGGTTTGTACGCATAAATACACGCCAATTTTTATCAAATAATGATGAGTCATATGTTTCCCCTCCTCAAATTACCCAGTCATTTCTAATTGATGATGTAACAAGGCCAAGATGGCCATATGCCATTCAAGTAGAGTCTCGTTCGAAAATGAAAGTCATGGAATATGTTGATATAATGTTCAATGAGAAATCTACTAGTTTACAAGAAATATAGGAAGAAGAAGTTGAAGATGACAATAGAGTTGTATTTGAAGAAGAAACTTTGATTCCCAATGAAGAGACTGAGATAGAGAATTATAGGCATGGTCAGGGAAATCTATTGTATGAGGAAAATGGAGAAAAAAGAAGTAGATGCATACACGAGTGATCAGGATTGTGATCTTGATGGAAATGCAAATCATGATGATGATGATGATTTGTCACCTTAGATTTATTGAATACATTTTCACTATGCAAATTGGATTTTCCTATTTTGGCCATGGGATTAGCTAATGGTTGTACGTCTAAACTTTGTACTAATATTTGTATGGATTTTATTGTTTTGTCCATGGGATTATCCAAATACTGGTTTTCAGTACTATTCAATGTTTCAAATATGGTTGTCTTCTTTTCCTTACTATCAAATTCCATTTGACAAATGCTATGAATGGATGTTTGAATTAAGTTTTGAACTCTTTCAGGTGGAATTTTTGAATGTTAGGTGGTTAAGAATTTATATTATGTGGTTACTGTTATTCATTATTTAAATAATTTATAGCAAATGTGTTTTCTAACAACGATCAAATTCTGTCTGAGAAATGCTATGAATGGAAGTTTACATTAAGTTTTTTTGGATAACCTCATTGCTTCTTTGTACATGTGCTAACGATGTTTTTAAGGGAAATGTTCAATAAAGCTATGAAGAATAAGGGGGAGAAACATAAAATTGGTGAAAATAGTGATGAAAATGTTGTGGATTATGAGTGTGTTTGTAAAGAGCGGATTGTAAAACATGAAGAATATCTGTCATCTCTTGGTTTGGAAAATAAGTAAGTAGTTATTCATTCTACATTTTCACTTTTATGAATATTTCATAAAATTTATTTCTAATATATTTCATGGCGTAGCCTATATGTTCTTAAGATTCTCGTTTGATAATTTTTTTTTGTTATAGGGAAATGTTTTCTTCTAGAGAAAGAGAGTAGAACCAAAAGGAAAGTAAAGACACATTCCTTCCATCTCATGCTTTGGCTTAGTAAGTACTTTATTCCTCGTACTTTTTCACTTCTAAGAATATTTTATGATAGTTGTATATAATCTATTTGATGATGTAGGACTTCTATGCTTTCGATTCCAATTTTTACTATTTTTTTTATAGGGAAAATGTCAATTGTATAGGAAATCTTGAGCAAAAACAAAAGGCAAGCAAAAACATAGTGCCACTAGCTCTTAGAATCCTACACCTTGCTACTAGATTAGTACATGGAGAATATGCTAAAAAAACTAATGATCATCATTCTAATATATCACATAATGATGATGATGCCCAAGTTAATATTTTTAAAGGCTTGGTGTTTTCTAAATCAGAATCAGGTTTGAGAGAATTGTTTTATAAATTAAAACAAATATTTGAAGGCCCATCTAAGAAAATTGGTGAGATATCTAGTGCCACATCTAATGTGGGCAATAAGGAACCAATTAGGTATTCAACTGCCAAAGGAAAATAACCTCTTCTTTACACAAACATTAGTGCCCTTTTTACATCACAAATTCTTGATTTAAGTGAAGATATGCCAGCTTCCATACAAAAGGAAAAATGATTCAAGGCAAGTATAGGTCCACATAAAGAGAATTCAATTAAATAAAATCATAAGGGAAGAAGGATTCTTTGCTTGAGGTAAAATATGGTGAACCTTTTGGACCAACTATTCCAAGGTGGGCCTCATAGTTGGGCACAAGAGTAAGGTCTCATCTGGATGTCACCAAATCCAATTTTGTAGATCAAGATGAAAGACGTGTCGATTTGGTGATTCGACAAATGGAAAATTCCTTTTAGAATTATGGTGGAAGGATTACCACCAAATATTACAAGATAAGAATGAGAAAATTGATTAACAATTTTAGGAATAAATGCAGAAAATCAATCATGGATGGAAAAAAAAGGGACAACAGCTTGACACCCAAATAGTGGCAGGAGCTGAAGGAAAGTATGTGTGCTAAAGAGTATGTGCAAAGGAGTGGAAAATGGAAGATGGCAAGATATAATGTGAGGGATCAATTTATTATGGGTGGGGGTGGGTGGTGAAGCAATCAACACATGTTTGTAAGTATATGGGTTTTTTTCTCAATACATTATGTATGCCATTTTTGTAAGTATATTTGTAAGTACATTTTGTTATATATATTTCATTTTGATTCGTATATATATCCAACAAATTATGTGTTGATAATGATTTGTAGGTTCAAGATCCTCTTCGATCATAAATTTATACGAGAGAAATGGTTGGCTGACGTTTAATATGTTATATAGACAATTCTAAACATAAGATTATATCAAAAAATCCAACAAAAAGATCATTTCCATCTAATGAAGCTCATAAAAGCCAACTAGTTAACATATATATGCTTGTTCAAAGTGATAGTGATCAGAACTATAAACATGTAATGGATTGCATAAATGGGTTGACAAAGACAATGTCAACCATATACACCTCCATTGAACCAATCATCAAATCATGGAATAAAATGGGATTCCATAGTGATGTTGATGAGGCAAGCCAATTATCATTCCCTTGCAAACATTTCTTGATTTGAATTCATACTCTTATATATTTGGTTTAGGACTGATTTTTAGTGTTTTACTGTTATATTTAGTATTCTTCTACAATATTATTGTGTGCTTGTAATGTAATATTTGATTTGTGCATGATGTAATCAAATGCAAGATAAAATTAAATAATCTACTGACATTGATGCACTGCAGCAAAATTATCAATCAGTGTGTGCAACTCCTGGTGGAAAAGATAGTTCAAAGATTGACTCGGCTGTAAGTGCATTTAATTTTGTTACATCAATAATTATGCATGTTTTTGGAATTTAATTGTATTTTGTTTCTTATATTTGTGTACATTTTTTTATTATTTTTATAGTGCCCAGTAACTCCATAAGAGAATGAATTATTCCATGTAGGAGATGACGTAAACATACTGGATCCATATGATGGTGCCATCATAGGGACTGGGCGAATTCAGTCACTTAGTAAAATCCATGGAGTGTCACTTGAAGAGACTGATGCTACTATAGTTGTACTTTGTGTCTCAAGTAAAATCCCTTTTGAATATGAAGATCCAATGGATGGATGTGAATGCTTGAAGGAGACAGAAAATAGTTTTATTAGCTGACCGAAAATATATTTGAAAAAATTAACCTAGATGGTTATTTCTATGAATCAGTTTAAAACATTTTATTTACTTTATATAGTGTTTTGACATCTATTTAAACTTACATTACATATTGTTCAGACCTTTTTTCTGTAAGGGCATGTGACCTTACATGTTTTGATGCATCTATTCACTGGTTCAAGAAGATATTGTTATGATTGTTTTCCTTAATGATGATTGTTTCCCTTTATTTTATAGTCTTGATTATTGGTTTAGGTCTTTACAGTATGTGTTATATGAGTTTAAGTGTAAATTTTTTCTTTCATGTGGGAAAAGTGCATGTTAGATCATTTGTTGGTGTATTTGATTCAGTGTTTAGGAGAGTGATTCTTCTAGAGAGTGAACTAGGGTAACTGTAGAGTGATTTTTCTAGTGTGTGGTAGTATGGTTTTTAAGTGAGAAACTTGTGTGATTATACCTAGCTTGTAATTTCTCTTTTCTATTAATAATAGAAAGGAATGTGATTCACATTGTAGATTTCTAGTATGTTGTCCTGAATTTCCAGATTGCCGGTTATGTAGATCTAACATTTAGATTTCTACCGGTTTGATCCAACTTCATGATCTGCATAGTTAGATGGGTACTTCCTCTCCCTCATTTAAAAATCGGTCTCTCATATTTTTGTTACTATCAGCTACCACACATGGTAGTGGGTAGATTGATCTTGTCTACACATCATGCATGGTTGGTATTAAGCCTCCAAGGACAATGAATAAACCTGATCTAACTCCATTCAGAATTATGGAAACATAAAGAGGATATTCACTATGGACCTTTATTTTTCCATTAGATGTTCAGAAGGCTTGTCATTATTGACCTTTTGAAGGTTGTTGGACAAGAGGAGCATGAGATTGAAGCACTGAAGCTTCTTCATGATGAAAAGAAATAGAATACAACACTTGAGCTTCCAAAAACATATATGCAATATTAGAAGGTAAGATTTGTTAACTTCACAGAAATTCTCCATGATTTACAAGAATGAAGACTATAAATTCCCACACCTCTCTAAATTTTTTTGAAAAGTTGTTCTTTAAAAAAGAGATATTTTACTTTGATCTATTGGGATTAAGGGTTCAATTTAAACTCCACAATTGTTAGGTACCCACATTCTCTTTGTGGCTTGGGACACCGTCTTGGCCATGTGTGTAACAAATAATGGTCCTAGTGACTTGTTGCAAGAGGATGAACTGGAAATATTTCCCATGATTTAATTTGGGTATTGGCTTACACATTTTAAAAATTAAACTCTAATACACCTACGAACTGTTGTGTAATTTTTCTTATAAAGAAATTTTCTAACTATGATGCGGTTATTTTAGGAGGCAGAGGAAAAGGAGAAGAGTAAGAGGTGGGTATATTAATAGGATTTTAAAATTCCCCATAAGTATTTGAAGGAACATAAATCTCTAATATCCTTAGGATTCTTTTGGTAGGAAAGAGAAAGATCCATCAAATCCAAAACAACCAGTTACTGCTTTCTTTGCATTTACCAATGAACACCTGTAACCCTACTAGAAGAGAAAGAAATTTTTTTGCAGATTTCTGCCATTTTAAATCCATTAACAAAATATTCCATTTGTTTTCTTTTGGTTTCTCAAGATATCTTGTATTCATGGATGGAATCTTAGGCAGATTGTAAAAATTTTCAGGGAGGAATGAAAAAACATGGCCCAGGAAGAAAGAGATCCATATGAACATGTGTATGCTCATTATTTCTTTGTAGAATCAATTTGTAGGTAAATATCATCAGATAAATTCAACCCTTAAATCCACGAAGAATTGTACTTCACCTATACTTCACCAAACTAAAGGCTTTGTTAAATGTTTCCATGAAGATTGTAGCTAAGGCAAAATAAAAGTACATGGGAGAAATGGATTTCTACAAGCAGAAGAAGGCTGAGGTAAGGACTTTGGTTTACAAATTGAAATTGGAAGACCGAATGACTACAAGTGCCCTATGTATCAACACAAAAGAAGGCATTTGAAGTTTACCTTAATATTGTCAATATAAATATTCTAGAAGTTTCCTTGCACACTTGCATATACTCTTAGGACAGCATAATTCAATTTTCATGCACTTAGTTTGACAATCATCAGAAAAGAATAGAATTTATTTCATCGATATGATTGATCATATGGATATTTACATACAAGAAGAAAACTCTGCTTCCAAAGAGAACTGAGAAAACCTGAAAAAGATCAAGGACTACATCTCCTGAGTAAAAAGGAAAAAAGTTAAAATATAGGAACTAAAAATGGTCTATGTTATGTCCTTTGTAAATATTCTTGAATGAAGTTTAGGAATTACAGTGATTGTCTATCTTTTCATTCTTACTGTTTGATGCATAGATCGTACTAAACCACCAATGTCTTGCATTTGTCTGGGATGTAGACAATGAAGTTAAAGCTTATCCAAATTTGTCACCTTTCCCTTTATTTAACTTTGAAAGTAAAGGCACATCTTCCTCGTTGGTTATATTAAGTATCTTGTATTCTGGCCTATTTTGATGGTTGAAGAGTCAAGGGTTGTTTTAACTTTGTAGAATCATGAAATTTACATAACTTTATCCTCCATAATTAATAGTGGAAATACTTTGTTTAGTGTTTTTCTTCACTACTAAATGGTCTCTTTCATATTGTGTGTATAATGAAGCTATTAATGGGGGAGGTACTTTGTTTGTTAGAAAGCATCCAAATTTGAGAGTGTGACTATAGCTGTGGAAATATAAGTCGACTTGTTAACGTCCTTTTGATTGTCACGTTTATTGATAAAACACTTTAACCTATTCAAAAATTGGTTCCATTAGGATCCTTTAATCACTAGTAAAAAATGAGATATTAATAACTAAAAAATGACTAAAATCAGGCTATAAACGACTATTTTTGAGTCGGTGACTATAGTAGCAAATTTTCACTATCTTATAGATAGTCGTATTTCACTAGTCATTAATAGCTTGACTTAGTAGTCATTGATTTAGTCATTGATAGACAATGATTTAGTCATTGATAGACAATGCTTTAGTCATTGATAGTCAATGATTTAGTCATTGTTTTAGTCATTGATAGTTAATGATTTATTCATTGATTTAGTCATGGATTTAGTCATGGATTTAGTCATTGATTTAGTCACTGAGTTAGTCATTGATTTAGTCATTGATTTAGTCACTGATTGCAACCATTAATGACCAAATATACGACTAAATCAACTACTAGATATTAACATATTAATGACTAAGCTAAATACAACTAAGATACGAGAAATTAGCTACTAATAGTCGTATATATGCGAATTTAGTCATTTTTGTAGTCACAAATTTATGATAGGGCACGGAGGAATTGAAGCACCAACCTCCTGCCTATAATTAGGCATGCACTCTACCATTGAGCTAGCACTCTTTAAGAAGTTGTTATTGCTTGACAATGATGATATCCAAACAAATTTATGATAGATATCAATCTACAAACTACATAATTATTACTATTACAACTTACTAGTAACTAGCATTTATGATCAACTAATTCCTGAGAGCTATGTACAATTTTTCCTGTAACTAAAGCTAATAAAAATACTACAAATACTCTTACCAAATAGATTTAGTGATGAGTACCTCTTCCAATTATTCATCACTATCATTCTCATAGTCCAAAGAAGAGTCCTTCCTGAAAGGATTTCGAAGCCCAATGTCATCACTGCATCAAAAATAAAGAGTCAGAAACAAAACTTTCCCTCTTGTCTACTGCAATATTAAGAATCCATGACCTTCAAGGTGTTTCAGATGTTCCTCATCATGGGATATCAAAATTAAAACACAACCTGTTGCTTTGATAATTAATAAACTTAAAATTATGTAAAGTATATTCACCTTTTCTTTGAGAAGGTTCCATAATAAGCAAGTCTATGGTTGTGATCAAATTGCAAAAGGTTTCTTCTCTTATTGTGAAGCCTATTTTAGATTTAAATCAAGTGATAAACATTCTAAGAGTCAGGCAGATTCAGAAACTTATTGCTAATGGAGACTCGACGATTATCATTTGCAAAATTAGAGAATTGACTCCCTATGCACCATAATGTCTTCCAAAAATGAGCTCTCGACCTAGAATTCAAAGAATTGCAAGTATTTTGACTTGGGGAATTGCAAGTATTTAGCATTGAATCATTTACTATTTCAAAGGTACCATTTTGTATGGAGGAGTTATGCTTTGTGAATCATTATTCCTTGGCTATAAGGGAACCTAATAGTGGATTCAATAATTAAAGAGTCATGTTGCAAATATAAAAAGAAATACCCTGCTCCTACACCATTGCGTCTTTAGAGAAACCTTGAAAGGGTTGTATATTTGGCTTCTAGGTGATGATACCAGTTATTTGAAAGGCAGGACAACTAGTTAAGCATGAATTAAACTTGAAAAACTTGCAAACTATTAGATATAACAAAATATATATCAGCTCTGTGTTGAGATGTACAGGATCTAAAACAGCTTCCATGATGATTGGACAATAGTTCACAGAGAGAAATAACAATCGATAAGAACTGAACTTTCCTTAGAATGTATGGTCACCTAAAATAAGACTACACTAAAATTTAGATTCTAGTAATCTTTTGAGATTGACTAAACCTATCGAAAAGGTTGGAGAGACTGGTATTCTATAGTGTTCTTATAATGCAGAGTTGCATAAAGGCATATTCTTATCAAGATTCGTGACTTTCAAAATGAAGGAATTTACTTAACCATGAAATGCACATTTATGATGAAGAAAAGGATAGAGAAAATCATGATGAGGTTCATATTCCCCATTTGAACTGCCTACAAGAAACTATTTCTTCACAAGGGTAATAAAGCATGTCTCCATCCTACTTGAGTGGAATGTGAAAGTGCCCTGCCCTGATTATCTAATTATGAATTAGTTTTAAGTTCCAATTCCCTTTAGGCCCTATGGAATGTTTACGCCTTGCAATCTGACTCCCCATGTGGGATGTATTGCTTCTTCAATGAAATATAAGAGCCTCACTAAGACCTGTGTCTCGTATTTTGGTGTGGAGTTATATTTACAAGTTAAAAGTTCAAGGTTCATGAAGAATTTTTCAAAACCTACCATTAGTACAACATTATAACATAGGGTATGTTTACGCAGGAGGATAGAGGCAGGGCAGAGCAGACGGTAAGAGTAAGAGAGGGTCTGACCTAACTAATTTGAAGAAAAAAAATCTAAATCACATGAACAAAAATCATCACTTGAAAATAATTTGTTTGTTGGAAGTTCATTCTATGTATCATGTAATTCCAATTCCCCAGGTTGTGAACAGGCAACAGTGCAGACATTGCAAGTTTTGCCTCTTTTCAACCTACAAGCTAAAAAGTCATGTGATCAAGCCATATACTATCATAATAGTGGATCAAAAATTGTAAAATCACTTGGCACTGATTTTGTTACCCTCCAAAATGTCAAGGATATGAATGTTTCATTATTGACAGAATCAAAGAAATTTGAATTTGACAAATCTGTCATTGCCATCTTGAATGAAAGTGGTGCCATGAACAACTTAGAGATTGAAAATAATTCTAATTAATTAGAATACTTACCTTCCCACAAGGTGAGGAGTCAGAAGTCTGAAAATTTGATCACTAGATAGCTAATGCAGGAGGATAGTAAAACTATGTTGGAACTTGGAAATGAATTTTTGTTTTGCAATGTCTTTAGTTTCGCTATCAAGTATGAAAGTATAAAGAGGGAAAACATTGCTCGTTATTCTTTTAGTGGGCACTCAACAAATCACAACATGTTAGAATCCATCTTTTATAAAACAATCTAATGAATTGACATTGAATGTGCAGGAAAGTATGTTTACTGCTTGTAGACAAGCTATGTAGATAACCAAAATGAGCATGGCAATAGAGAATGGAGATATTGAAAAGAATTGTCCAATGGAAGAGGAATGCAAAAAGAATGAGAAAGTGGCTCATCTTACACCAGAAGCCACCTATCATCAAAAACTTAATAATTTAACATTTCCTATTGAAAAAATTATGCTGATGGTTATTAGCAAGAAATGCAAACTGCTCAGTTTAGCATGAAGATGGTGAATGGTTGTGCCAAGAAAATTTAATACTCAAACTTATAATTTCAAAATAGTAGTAAAGCAGTTGTCATTAGCATGGATATGTATAGTGATCATACTAGGAAGACTGGTCTTATAAACCAGGAATCTGAAGGGAGTTATAAAGCACTAGGGCCTAGTGCAGAAATAGAGGATGATCTTACTCAGCAGACTGGTCATATGAATCCAAAATTTGGAAAGAATGTTGAAGTAACCAAAACTAGCATAGAAATAACAAATAGTCTTAATAAATACAATCTTATGAACTTGAAATCTGAACATAGTTTTAAAACAGCTAGAACCAGCATGAAAATAGAGAATGATAATGATGAGAAAGCTTGTCTTATCAACCAGGAATCTAAAATCAGTGTTAATGTAGGCTGCACAGCATTTGAAGCAACAACACAATATGGAGGGAAGCCAAAGCCATGTAATGATCAATGCATCATGACTTCAGATTCAAGCAGTTGTAAAATTGGTTCTCACAGTCATTTGAAGCTGCATAATTAACATGCAATAGAGTTCTTAGTTCAGGTTTGATATGCTCATCTTTGGGTCATATATATGTTTCTGTTATGTTCCACCCTATCTGAAAAATGTTTTGTTAACATGGTATTTTTACTCTTTTTAAATAAAGGATAGGCTTTAAAAGTTTAACTCTTTACTTAATGACTTGGAAAGCAAGAAGCAAGATAATTTAATTTCTTTGGGTGTATTTAGATTCTGAAGTTCAGAGTGAAATAGCAGATACTGACAAAATGATTTCCAAAGGAACAGTTACTCCTATATATTGATACTGGCATGGAGCTAATAGTTAAAAATTAAAATAGTTTACTGAACACTTAATATCCTTGCAGCTGGTGCAGAGTAATCGTAACATTTATTAGGTTGTTTCACTGTAGGGAATCCTAGCACCCAAGGTGGAGGAAAACTTGGTTATCTTGAAAAACTTGAAAAGGATGTCAAGGAAGCAACAATAGCAGGGTTATATGTGCCATGCATGACAGGAAATTCTTTTAACAAAGAGGAAAAAGAGACTGGGAAAGATGAGTTCAAGGTCAAGACTTTAGACATTGGTCTTGACTCAGTTTCATCTACAATTGAAGAGTGTGCGCTCTCATAGGTGGTGTGTTCCCAGGTGATAGTGAAGAGTCTACCAATGAGTGTGATCTTTCTTTAGTGCAGTATTCATGCCAATCTAAGGATGGTCAATTTGGGGCAGAAAGACTTGAAACAAAAATTCAACCTTTAGGATGCTTAAGATGTAAAGATGCAGAGGTTGAATCCAAAAAAATTGAAGCGAGAATCCAACAATGTCGCAGTATATCTCAGAGTCATGGTATATATATAGTTAGAGTTAATTCAAGGAATATTTTATCTGAAGGGAGCAAGAAATATCCTGCTATTTTGCCTAATTCTAAACATGGGAAACCTTTGAATGCTAGGCAACCTAATGAAATAAGTAATGTTTGGATACTTTGTGAGATGGGATCAGTGGAGTGGCACACGTGTCTGGCCAGGGATTCAACATAACCCAATTTGTTTCTTCATCTTGACTTTGGATTTCCTGTCCTAATAATTGAAGCAAAATTCCAGGTACATTGCTTTTGGCCCTATTCTCCTTTCCAAGTTATCTAGGCCTCCTGTTGAGAGAATGCCCAATCTATTTCTTAGAGATTTTCCCAGAGAAGAAGTTGGGCACTGTAGTAAGTATTCTGGTATACTTTTACGATGATGTTGCAATGGAGTAGAACTATTGGTGTCATGCTACTCCTTATTTCTATTCATGTACAGGTAATCAAATCCCAAAACTTTAGCAGACTCTTCTATTTTTTTTTTTTGGTTTTGAGTTTACTATATGCAGGAGAACAATTATGGAATCTAATAATGAGGAGATTTGAGTTTTTTCTCCTGAAACTGGTCAGGAAGGAGAAGCAAGCCAACAACAATTTGATTCATGGACTTGGGCATGGAGCCTGGTGTTGGTATAAAATTGTAACTCTGGTTAAGTAGAACGGGCATAGAGTGGCTGCCCTAGATCTCACCTCCAATGGGATAAACAGGGAAGCCTATACAGAATAGGTCAATTCAATTGCACACTATGCAGAGCCACTGTTACAATATATCAGCAACCTCAACAATGATGAGAACGTACTTGGGCTCTAACCTTTAACTTGTAGGCTTGGGAATAGTGATTATAAACCAAAACTGATGACAGCATTATGAATACACCATATTGGATGTTTTCATGATGTTTCTCTCTATTGTTGTCATGGTGTCCTTAGTTTAAAAGTTTGGATGTTTTCATGATGTTTCTCTCTATTGTTGTAATGGCATCCTTACTATAAAAGTTTGGATGTTTTATGATGTTTCTCTCTATCATTTGTCATGGTGTCCTTACTATAAAAGGTATGGAAAGCATTTGCTGCTCTTTTATCCTTTTATCCTTTCCATTTTGAGCTGACAAAGTTCAGGGCCGAAGACAGGGATTTGTATTTCTCATTGTGGCTTGGGAAGTCTACAAAATAACCCTCTCAAGAGGCTTCTAATTGCATTGTATTTCATATTTGGAAAACAAAATATGCTCAACCTTTTGTTATGCAATGGATTAAATTGCAATTGAGTAGCACATGAGGGCCTGTCGTCATCATTACTGCACTAATGTTGAGATGCTCTAACAGTTTTGGTTNCCTCCAATATATATATATATATATATATATATATATATATATATATATGATAAAATGCTTTATGCACTTCTCATTTGATCTACTATTTGCAACATGTATCCACTTATTCCAAGACGCACTTTGGGAGCTATGTGGACATCGATATTTCTATTTTTCTTGGTGTTGTGTTTACCAACAAATCCCACATTATAGAAAAAATAATCTTTTTGAAATAAAACTATTTTAAAAGGAAGCACAATTAGATACTTTTTTAGCTGGAGGATGCCGATACTCTGGGAGCTGAACTTTAGATAAAAGCTTCTCCAAACTTTTCCTTTCTATTTCTAATTTAAGCGGCCTGTGGCCCTTCATGTACTAACTTTTGAGAAACAGTGCAGATTCACAAAAACTCAAGATTCCACCAAAACACATAACACTATAGAATAATGCACTTCACTCAGCAACAGGGGAAAAATCCCAAAAATAAACATTAATTCAAGATAACTTTCTGTAAATATAAATTCAATATAACAAAACAACAAGGTATAAATGTACATACCCTCAAGTCTGAGTCATTTTTCATTACACTAGAATTGATTATTTACATGTTTTCTCCCCCTCTTACTTCCTGCAATAAGCACCACTGATATTTCTCTCAAGCATTCTCAATTTTTTTCATTGACATGAGTAAATACTATTGAAACAACACTGCATAACAAGTATTTGCAACTATTATGCAAGGTAAATAGATCCATCCATAAAAATAAAGTTTGAAGATCTTTCTTTGACAATTCAATTTTTCAGAACAATGTGTATGATAGGTTTTTTATTTACAATGTTTGACATTTATTTGTAATAAGTTGTAATAGTTTACTGATATGCCACTGATTGGCATGTAATTTGTATTATGATTCTTTAAATATACTGGTACTGAAGCAGACACAATACCAATTTTGGGGTAGTTTGCAACTGCTTATTGTATTCTGTATATTGCCACAACAAATTCACATCTCAGAAAAGCTTCAAAGATATCAATGTTCGGTTGATGGTGTAAAAAACCACGGGGCATGTATATTGTGTGTTTCCATGGTTGCTCCAAGCTGCCCTCCATTCTTGTGTAGCATGTTAAGCAGTAACCGCTTGGATGAACATATGGTGCACCATTGTGAGCAGAGATTGCTTGGCTCTAGAAGAGGACTCATGTATGGAACAACTTGAAGAGAAGATTCAAAAACAACACATTGAGCTCTAACTCAATGCAGCATACACAGTTCAACATATACACCCATCCCAGATTCCTTCGTTCCTGTAAGCAGTAGAGAGGACAAAGGAGGATAGAAGGCATAGGAGAAATAGTATCATGGAGGGCATGCAACATAGGTTTAGAATGGTAGAGCCCCCAACATGCATGCTAGTGCTAGTCAATTTCCAGATTTATAACGCTATTTTTTTTGTAAGTAGGGGAATCCACAACTAGGGCCTAGCTGATACTCACAAGTCGCCTGACACAAGTTCAGTCCCATTCTGCTACCACTATACCCCTAGGCATACCAGCGTTGTCCTATGCATGGAACATAAAGCTCATCCAAGGTTTGAACTTGTGATGTCACAAAGAATGCTTAACAGTGCACCCTATCGCCAACTGGTCTACACCCAGGAGGCAGCTATTTTTTATCTTTAGTTTAATTATCATTTATTGATTAGGAAATCACATGACTTAGGGGATTTTCCAGATTTAAAACAAAGTGAGCAGGTCCCTAGGAGTAAGGTTCAATTCATTTTCTCCCAGTTGGTATTTATTCTACAAAATTTAATCATGAACGGATTAGGGTTGACACGGTGAACCTAAATGATTTGTTTAACATGTCTACATGGATTGTAAACCATATATCTCTCTTGTTATATAAAAGAGAGATAGGACAGAGTCCACACCATTAAGGATGTGCTTCGAGATTAAGAGAGTAGTTGGCAATTCATTCAATCTTAGTAGAGGAATTGTGCTAGAGAATGAACGAGGGCAATAGAGGGATTTTGACAATGTATGATACTATGGTTTTTGAATGAGAATCTTGTGTGATAACAGCTATGTAATTTTTGTTTTCCATAGTCAATAGCAAGGAATGTGATTATTGTTACACATTGTAATCTGTCCTGGATTATCCTGGATTTATAGCTTATTGTTTATGTAGATCTAACCATTAGTTTTGATCTAATCAAATGATATGCAGTGTTTACACTCCGAGATTTTGTTTAAGAAGATCCACTATTTTGATAGGTGTTCACTAATATTTAGTTGTTAGCAGTAGGAAACAGTTCTTTGAGTCCACATTGGATCATCACGAATTGAAAATTTCTCTGTTTTGATAGGTGTTTCCTAATATTCAGTTAGTCGTAGGAATTAATTCTTTGAGACCACATTTGACTATATTTATTTTAAAACTTCAACCTACACACAGTGTTGCTAATCGTATGCATAACTAAAGATACAACACCAACATACTCCATACCGCCATAATTTGCTTCTTAGAATAGCTAGACTATGAATGACTAGACCTAATTTCGGAACAAACAATAACACCATTGCTAATCCTCTCCTTGAAACTAAACTATAGAACCCCATTAACCTAGAGACAGTAAACCCCAATAAAAAGCCATGGAAACAAGCACATAGCGAAAGTAGATCGAGGAAAATAAACATAAAATCAAGACTAGAGCATGTTGAATATGCCTCTAAGACTGGAACATTAACCCACACCAGAGTCCTCTAAGGTATTGACCAATACATAATAATGTCAAAATAAAATCATGAAAATTTACACAAAAAGACAAAAGCTTGAAGAAATAGTTGGATACACAGTTAAAACAGTTAAATCCCTTTTATAAAATAGATGGATACACAGTTAAATATGGATATTACCTCTTTGGGCATCACATTCAGTGCAGTTATTAACTTGTGAAGAGTGTATACACACATATAATATCCTCAGAAACAGTCCCACCGACAAATTTTGACCGCAATACAAACCAGAAGGCGACACTGGTGTCAAAAATATCAGTGGGGTTTTCCTCTTAATAAGGGGAGAGCAACATCAAAATCATAAAAAATCGATCTCTGATTAGCCTAAACCCATATCAACATCATAAAGCATCATAAACCCCATCAACATCACAAAACATCTATGTTCATCTCATAACTCCAGCAGACTATCACTTTTATTCCTATCAGCAAATCCACAGACGCAGTAGCTACAGCCGCAGTAGCAACAATGGTGGACTGGACTGTGCAAATTTCAATTTTTTGGCAAAACAATTTCATGAAGGAAGCTCCAACTCTTGGATTGATGGTGATAGGACATGTGCCACGGTGCACCTAACCTGATTAACGATGGAGATTATCCGAATCGTCGGACAAAAATATGGATGGATGAAAAAAAACATTAAATTCG
This sequence comes from Pseudotsuga menziesii, assembly GCA_001517045.1. Taxonomy (NCBI): domain Eukaryota; kingdom Viridiplantae; phylum Streptophyta; class Pinopsida; order Pinales; family Pinaceae; genus Pseudotsuga; species Pseudotsuga menziesii. Next base: position 255,739 of record LPNX010436133.1, on the reverse strand, counting down.
GAGAGTAGTTTCCATTTGTTGAAACAAAAAAAGATTGAAAGTCTTGCTTTGACAATTTAATTTTTTAGAATAATGTGTATGATAGGTTTTTTATTTACAATGTTTGACATTTATTTGTAATAAGCTGTAATAGTTTACTGATATGCCACTGATTGGCATGGAATTTGTATTATGCTTCTTTAAATATATTGGTAATGAAGCAGACACAATACCAATTCTGGGGTAGTTTGCAGCTGCTTATTTTATTATGTATATTGCCACAACAAATTCACATTTGAGAAAATCTTTAAAGATATCATTGTTGGGTTGATGGTGTAAACAACCACGGGGCATGTATATTGTGAGTTTCCCTGGTTGCTCCAAGTTGTTCTCCATTCCTATGTAGCATGTTAAGCAGGGACTACTTGGCTGAACAGATGGTGCATTGTTGTGAGCAGAGATTGCTTGGCTCCAAAAGACGACTCATGTATGGCACAACATGAAGAGAAGATTCAGCAACAAAACACTGAGCTTTGACTCAATGTAGCATACACAGTTCAACATATACACCCAGCGCGAATTCCTTCGTTCCTATAAGTAGCAAAGAGGACAAAGGAGGATTAAAGGCATAGGAGAAAGAGTATCATGGAGGGCATGCAACATAGGTATACAATGGTAGAGCCTCCAATATGCATGCTAGTGGTAGTCAATTTATAGAATTAAAAGCTTCCTTTTTTGTAAGTAGGTGAATCCACAACTAGGGCCTGGCTCATACTCACAAGTTGCCTAACATAGGGTTAGTCCTAGTCTTCTACCACTATACCCCTAGGCATACCAATGCTATCCTATGCATGGAACATAGGGCTCGTCCAAGGTCTGAACCTGTGACGTCATAAAGAATGCTTAATAGTGCACCCTATCGTCAATTGGTCTACACCTAAGAGGCAGCTGTTTTTTTTATCTTTAGTTTAAATATCAATTCTTAATTAGGAAAGCACATGATTTAGGGGATTTTCCAGATTTAAAACAGAGTGATCAGGTCCCTAGGAGTAAGGTTCAATGCATTTTCTCCCAGTTGGTATTTATTCTACAAAATTTACTCATGAATGGATTAGGGTTGAGACAGTGAACCTAAATGATTTGTTTAACGTGTCTACATGGATTGTAAACCATATATCTATCCTATTCTATAAAAGAGAGATTCGACAGAGTCCAGACCATCAAGGATGTGCTTTGAGATTAAGAGAACAGTTGGCAGTTCATTCAATCTTAGTAGAGGAATTGTGCTAGAGAATGAACGAGGGAAATAGAGGGATTTTGACATTGTATGATACTATGGTTTTTGAATGAGAATCTTGTGTGATAACAGCTATGTAATTTCTCTTTTCCATAGCTAATATCAAGGAGTGTGACTATTGTTACATGTTGTAATATGTCCTGGATTGTCCTGGATTTATAGATTACTGTTTATGAAGATCTAGCCATTAGTTTCGATCTAATCAAATGATATGTAGTTTTTACACTCCAAGAGTTTGTTTAAGTAGATCCAATATTTTGATAGGTGTTCACTAATCTTCAGTTGTTGGTAGTAGGAAACGGTTCTTTGAGCCCACATTGGATCATCATGAATTGAAAATTTCTCTATTTTGATAGTTGTTTCCTAATATTCAGTTAGTCGTATGAATTAATTCTTTGAGACCACATTTCACCATATTTATTTGAAAATTTCAACCTATACACAGTGTTGCTAATCGTATGCATAACTAAAGATACAACACCAACATACTCCATACCGCCATAATTTGCTTCTTAGAATAGCTAGACTATGAACGACTAGACCTAATTCTGGAACAAACAATAACACCATTGCTAATCCTCTCCTTGAAACTAAAATCTAGAACCCCATTAACCTAGAGACAGTAAACCCCAATAAAAAGCCAGGGAAACAAGCACATAGTGAAAGTAGATCGAGGAAAATAAACATAAAAACCAAGACTGGAGAATGTTGAATATGCCTCTAAGACTGGAACATTAACCCATACCAGAGTCCTCTAAGGTATTGACCAATATAGAGTAATGTCAAAATAAAATCATGAAAATTTACACAAAAAGACAAAATATCGAAGAAATAGATGGATACAAAGTTAAAACAGTTAAATCCCTTTTTATAAAATAGATGGATACACAATTAACTATGGATATTACCTCTCTGGGTAGCACATCTAGTGCAGGTATTAACTTGTGAAGAATATATACACACATATCTTGTCCCCAGAAACAGTTCCATCGACAACTTTTGACCACAATACAAACTAGAAGGCGACGCGGGTGTCGGAAATATCAGTGGGGTTTTCCTCTTACTAAGGGGAGAGCAACATCAAAATCATAAAAAATTGATCTCTGATCAACCTAAACCCCTATCAAGATCATAATTTGTCATAAACCCCATTAACGTCACAAAACATCTCTGATCAGCTCAGAACTCCAGCAGACTTTCTCTTTTATTCCTATCAGCAAATCCACAGACGCAGCAGCTGCAGCCATAGTAGCAGCAATGGTGGACTGGACTGTGCAAATTTCAATTTTTTGGCAAAACGATTTCATGAAGGAAGTTCCAAATCTTGGATTGATGGTGATGGGACATGTGCCACTGTGCACCTAACCTGATTAACGAAGGAGATTATCCGAATCGTCGGACGGAAATATGGACGGATGAAAAAAAAACATTAAATTTAGAGAGTAGTTTCCATTTGTTGAAACAATAAAGATTGAAAGTCTTGCTTTGACAATTCAATTTTTTAGAACAATGTGTATGATAGGTTTTTTTATTTACAATGTTTCACATTTATTTGTAATAAGCTGTAATAGTTTACTTATATGCCACTAATTGGAATGGAATTTGTATTATGCTTCTTTAAATATACTGGTAATGAAGTAGACATAATACAAATTCTGGGGTATTTTGCAGCTGCTTATTGTATTCTATATATTGCCACAACAAATTCACATCTCAGAAAAGCTTCAAAGATATCAATGTTGGGTTGATGGTGTAAACAACCAAAGAGGCCGGCATGTATATTGTGAGTTTCCCTGGTTGCTCCAAGTTGTCCTCCATTCCTTTGTAGCATGTTACGTAGCGACTGCTTGGATGAACAGATGGTGCACCGTTGTGAGTAGAGATTGCTTGGCTCCAGAAGAGGACTCATGTATGACACAACTTGAAGAGATAATTCAGCAACAGAACATTGAGCTTTGACTAAATGCAGCATACAAAGTTCAACATATACACCCATCCCGGATTCCTTCATTCTTGTAAGCAGCAGAGAGGACAAAGGAGGATTAAAGGCATAGGAGAAAGAGTATCATGGAGGGCATGCAACATAGCTATACAGTGGTAGAGCCTCCAACATGCATGCTAGTGCTAGTGAAATTCCAGAATTATAAAGCTGCTTTTTTTGTAAGTAGGGAAATCCACAACTAGGGCCTGGCTCATACTCACAAGTCGCCTGACACAAGGTCAGTCCCAGTCTACTACCGCTATACCCCTAGGCGTGCCAACGCTATCCTATGTGTAGCACATAGGGCTCATACAAGGTTTGAACCCATGACGTCACAAATAATTCTTAACAGTGCACCCTATTCACAACTGGTCTACACCCAGGAGGCAGCTATTTTTTTATCTTTAGTTTAAATTTCAGTTCTTGATTAGGAAATCACATGACTTAGGGGCTTTTCCAGATTTAAAACAGAGTGAGCAGGTCCCTAAGAGTAAGGTTCAATGCATTTTCTCCTAGTTGGTATTTATTCTACAAAATTTACTCATGAACGGATTAGGGTTGGCACAGTGAACCTAAATGATTTGCTTAACATGTCTACATGGATTTTAAACCATATATCTCTCATGTTCTATAAAGGAGAGACGGGACAGAGTCCAAAACATTGAGGATATGCTTCGAGATTAAGAGAGCAGTTGGTAGTTCATTCAATCTTAGTAGAGGAATTGTGCTAGAGAATGAATGAGGGAAATAGAGGGATTTTGACACTGTATGATACTATGGTTTTTGAATGAGAATCTTGTGTGATAACATTTATGTAACTTATCTTTTCCATAGCTAATAGCAAGGAATGTGACTATTGTTACACATTGTAATCTGTCCTGGATTGTCCTAGATTTATAGATTACTGTTTATGTAGATCTAACCATTAGTTTCGATCTAATCAAATGATATGCAGTGTTTACACTCCAAGATTTTGTTTAAGCAGATCCATTGTTTTGATAGGTGTTCACTAATCTTCAGTTGTGAGCAGTAGGAAATAGTTCTTTGAGCCCACATTGTATTATCATGAATTGAAAATTTCTCTATTTTGATAGGTGTTTCCTAATATTCAATTATTTGTAGGAATTAATTCTTTGAGACCACATTTGACTATATTTATTTTAAAATTTCAACCTACACACAGTGTTGCTAATCGTATGCATAACTAAAGCTACAACACCAACATACTCCATACCGCCATAATTTGCTTCTTAGAATAGATAGTCTATGAATGACTAGACCTAATTCAGTAACACCATTGCTAATCCTCTCCTTGAAACTAAACTCTAGAACCCCATTAACCTAGAGACAGTAAACCCCAATAAAAAGCTAGGGAAACAAGCACATAGCGAAAGTAGATCGAGGAAAATAAACATAAAAAGCAAGACTAGAGCATGTTGAATATGCCTCTAAGGCTGGAACATTAACCCACACCAGATTCCTCTAAGGTATTGACCAATACACAGTAATGTCAAAATAAAATCATGAAAATTTACACAAAAGGACAAAAGCTCGAAGAAATAGATGGATACACAGTTAAATCCCTTTAATAAAATAGATGGATACACAGTTAACTATGGATATTACCTCTCTGGGAATCACATCCGGTGCAGGTATTAACTTGTGAAGAATATATACACACATATCATATCCCCAGAAATGGTCCCACCGACAAATTTTGACCACAATACAAACCAGAAGGCGTCGTGGGTGTCGAAAGTATCAGTTGGGTTTTCCTCTTACTAAGGGGAGAGCAACATCAAAATCATAAAAACCTGATCTATGATTGGCCTAAACCCCTATCAACATCATAAAGCATCATAAACCCAATCAACATCACAAAACATCTTTGATCGGCTTAGAACTTGATTATACAATCACTTTTATTCCTATCAGCAAATCCATAGATGCAGCAGCTGCAGCCGCAATAGTAATGGTTGACTGGACTGTGCAAATTTTAGGTTTTTAACAAAACGATTTCGTGAAGGAAGCTCCAAACTCTTGGATTGATGGTGATGGGACATGTGCCACTGTGCACCTAACCTGATTAACAATGGATATTATCCGAATCGTCTGATGAAAATATGGACTGATGAAAAAAAAACATTAAATTCGGAGAGTAGTTTCCGTTTGTTGAAATGCCTTACGGTGTAATTATGCCATTTTTTTTAGTTTTTCCTTAGGTTGGGGTTTAATGTCAATATGGAAACTCCATTATGAATGAGTATGGTCCACTATTTTTTTTTATGTTTTTATTAAAGGAGGGAAATTTTAATGGTTGAGAACCTCATACAAAGTAAATTTTAATGCTTAGATCCCTTCTTTTAATATGGTATCTCCATCGATGGCTTTTATATTGAATTATTATCCATGTTATTACTTGGATTTTGAGGTTTATTTTAGTTTTGGATAATTAAGTTTATTTTAATTTGGAGTATATTAAAATTTAATTGAAATTTTAATTTATTAGGTAAAAGACAATTCCATCAAGTATCTGCTAAAAGATACATCCCTAACCTCCAGATTTAGCACATAGCTCCATTGAAATCATCACTAAGCATAATATTTAACTGTTCAACTCAAAAAAGCAACCTATATATTTTAACCTCAACTTCAAAAAGGATTTCTTATATCCATGTTTTCTTTAAACTAACTATCAAAGTTCTCTTAAAGGGATGTAGGGATGATTCTTACATAAAAGAAAAGATGAAAGAAATAAATTAAACCAATATCCACTAATGAACAAATTAGGTCAATGGTACTAGTAAATACAACAAATAATAGTATTAAAATAAGTAGTGCATAGGGCATATCTTCCCAAAAGCAAAAATAAAAAGGATAATATAATGACAAAATTGAGGTAGATCATTAATGGATAAATCCTCTATAATAGAAGACATCCCTAAAGGTGAAAAAAATTGAAACACGCCTGATAACCAACAGAAATCTCAAAATCAAACACAAGAGCTTCCCTTAATGTGTCTAATTCTAACCATGAGTCAGTTTGACTATCTTATAGATTTCCCCATGTATGAATGCTCTCTTAGAAAGCCTCTTATCTACACAATTTGGAAGTATACCCAATATTCCCTATTGGTGCTGGAAAGATCTAGATTGATCCGACTGCAATAACCCATCCATTTCTAGGTCCCTCACACTCCTATTTAGCGCATGGAATACTTTTTCTTAATCTTCCCTATTTTTTCTTAGAATAACAAACCTGATATTGAATGAAGAGGATCCTCCAATCATGTCTCAAATACCAAGGGCCCTTTGATATGTCCAATGTGGAAACATGTTTGTAATTGGTGTCTACCAAGGACCTGTGAGGGGGATTCCCTAGTAGTGGCCCTTCCAATCCACTTGAAATAAAGAACATGCCCTAATAGAAAATATCAGTTAGTGTAACCCCTCTTTTCTTCCTAGGAAGAGTGCAAACATCCTATGCCACTAGAGAGAACCCTTTTCCACCTCTTCCTTCCTCCCAAGGGATCTTCATAGAAACATGACCATTTTTAATAGTTAGAGTATAGGGATATATGTAAGAGTATAATACATTTATTTCTAGATTATAAAATTCTCTCTTTCATAGAAAACATCCTAGTTAAGGGGAAATCCCAGCGAAATTATGCATGCACCTTGCCTTGAAACAAGTTCAGAACTAATTTTCATTTCTTAGCTAGAATTTTTAACTAAAAAGGGCATACCCAATCATCAGATAATTTTCCTTGGCTCTATAGTTTTCCATCCACACAACAACCAATTTAGATAATCCTCTTATCCAATAAAAATCACTTTTGTCTTCTTGTTTTTTACGATTAGGCCACTAGAATTATGTTTCTCCTATTAGTTCTTGTGAGATCTAGGGTTAGGGATAAATTATCTGTAAAATGGAATTACCAGTTAGTATATGCCTCACCATCCTTAGCCCAACTAACATTGGCTATGGTATGGGCGTCCCTAGCTCAGGGATAATTTTAGGGGCGAATTTTAGCCCAGTGGGCTATTTTTCCATGTTTTTCTCCCAAAAAAGATTCACCATTTTGCATTTTTTGAAGCCCTGTTTCGCCCAATTTTGATGGGGTAAAATTTTTTCACCCTAAAAATCGCCAAATTATTATATAAACGATATAAAATCCTTGGAAATTAAAATATTTTTTGAAAATATCGCCAATCATTTTATAGTTGGCATTTTAAGAATTGGTAATATTCGCCAACATTTATACACTTTTAAATAAGTATGGTTCCTTAAAATCATCCCTGCCCTAGCTCGATAGGGAAGCTCCAACAAGGAAATTGGAACTCAAGGTCCCTAGTGTACTTAATTGTATGAAATAGATGCACCTCTACTCAGAAAATTTAGCAAATGGCGGTTAATCCTCAATTTTTCAAGTCTACTGAGAAAACTTAGCAAATGGTGGTTAATCCTCATTTTTCATATGTTGTAATTTTTCCAATAACTACTCTTATTTTGGCTATTTTGGGGAAGATAATATTTCAGTAAAACTAGGTTGAAATCATGTTCTTCCCTACTAACCCAACTAACATAGTTGTTATAGTTCAGAGTTAGGAAGGATGTAAAAGAGTTTTATCATTCATGAAAATAATTAAAACAACTAGAAAAGAATTACCTCAACCATAAGAACTCCCAACATAATTGGTCTCTCAGGGAAGTGGCCAATGAAAAAATTATTTTTTATCGTCACATTCTTGATCGAAATAACTAACACACCGGGTTTTACACTCCACCACTCGATCAACAAGCAAAAATGGAAATCTAGAATCAAGTTGGATGAGTTAGATTAGCTTGTATACCATTCCAAGGCCAAGCAAATAGACAAACACCAAAAATGTGCTTCCCCATTCAATCCATGGGCAAAGAAAAAACCATAGTCGAGATTTAGAGACAAAGACTGTAAGAGGATATAAATGAAATAGGTGATGCTTACCTTGATAGTTCTCCTAGATATGAAGATTTAGAGACAAAGATTATAATCTACCCCTGCAATATTGCTTGCGAAGTGATCGTGTATAATTCCTCAATTTTGTACCCGACCCACTAAGAAACATTTTATTAGGAAATATCCCTTCCAAGTCCAACGATGGCCAATTGGGATCCACTCGAAATTGAAGAAGAAATATAGCTTGCAGTGTGGACATATACATTATAGGTTTTCTATGGATTAGGATATGTTGAACGACCGCACACAATGGTGTAGTGATCGATAACCCCTTCCCATATATTTTCCCTCCAAGGATTTGGGAATCCCGACCTTTAATGGGGACTGCAAAATTATCCAGATGACATCATCGTGGTGGATCCAAAATGAGGTTTTATAGGATATAAATGGGGTTTATCTTGTGTGCAAATCCTCAGTGATCGGGAAAGTTGGAGAAGATTCCTCTTCCATGGAAAAATACAAGATCCTTCCCCACCAGTACTAGTTTTCATGTATGCCCCTGAAACTCATCCGCGTGCCAAATTCATCTCATTTTGTTCAGATTTATAGTGAGTATTTTCAATGCCCAAACCCCAAATCAAATCAATGATTAACATGAAAACTACCTCAATGAGTGGAAGCAAGGAACAGACGAGCCAGAAGGGGGCGCATCAAAATATGCTGAACCATTTTGGCACTACTTCAATGGTGACTTCTTGGAATGTTCAATATTTCTCTGGGTTTTGGCGAGTTTGGAATATATATCAACTAAATTTAGAAATGAAAAAAAAAAACAAATTTACCCTATAAATAAATTAATAGATGATAGAAGCTTTTATAACCATTTCATCCAATTGATTCATTGTAAAATAAACACGGTTTCTTCTCTGATAAATATGCATGTGCGATTTCTTTCATTTTTGTAAAGGGTATTATGTGGATGTATATAATAGCGTAGTAGTCTAAATGCACAATGAAAAAAAAAACTTTACCATTCAAAATAATGAGAAAGGATATTTGTATCAATCTTAAATTTGATAAAAATTATTTTAGAATAATAAAACCGTTGATATCAAATATTAATATTACACCATCTAATTGCGACAAAAATACTAAAAAATAAATTTAGAAATGAAAAAAAACAAAAAATCAAACATATATATAAAAAATCAATTAATATTGTTTCTTATGGTGACCTTTAGAAATGCAAAAAAAAAAACAAAAACTCACACATATATATAAGAAAATCAATTAAAATATTGTCTCCAAATTATAGATTTAGGGATGGAATATTGAAAATTGGTGAGAAATTTTTTTTTGATGGTGACTTTAAGTGACATTCATGAGAAATTTTAGTAATAAATATTTCTGGTAGGTTATCAATCCATTAAAACAAATAATATCATGTATTTATGAGTATTTTTTAAGTGTACCTAATAACGGCAATTGATTACTCTTATTGCACTCTCAATTATGACTTCTTTTGAGATTAAGATGATGGAATGGAGGGAAAAATGGAGTCACTATTGCATGAAAGGAGACTGAACATTAAATGCATCATTGATTTGGTGTCTTGCTAGGGCATCGTGATCACTAGCACTAAAATTATCTATATATATTTAGACCCCCTTGTAAAAAATTGCAATATTTTCTAATGTTGAGCTATGACACATGACTAGGACGTCATGAACATTAGCACTAACTTTTGATCTATATATATTTAGACGCTCTTGTAAAAATTTGCAATTTTTTCCATTGCTGAGATGTCACACACTAGATGGTCAAGAGAAATTCCGTGCAATTGCTGTGTTGGATCTCTGAAGATTGAGGTGCATGGCACCATTACAGAAAAGGGTTTTCCAACATATATATCATCTGGAATCTGGGATCCCAATATTATATCAGGAAATCAATATGAACGTCTAAAGCACATCGTCTGCAATAATCCAGAACACCCTAACACTATCCCGACCACCTAGGAAAAACACTAGATATTCCTAACCCCACAAATTCCATTTTGGATTTAGAATTGTTAACCTGCACATATTTAAAGATAGAAGGTAGACAATTTACAAAATTTACTAAATTGTAACAATTCATTGTCACAATTGCAATTTTCCATGACACAATTAAACATTACTAACATAAATGACTAATTCATATTATTCTAGGTAGTCATATTTTATGTCGTGACTAAATTAGTCATTTATGTTAGTCATTTTTAACTCTGTCACTTATTATTTAGTCATATTTGTTAAATGGTGACTAAATTAGTCATTAATTTTAGTCGTTTATAGTTGGGTCAATCAAAATTGCTCATATTGTATTTGAGGTCACACTTTTCTTTCCTGGTATAATCAATGACAACATCAAGAGAAATGATTTGGTTGCTAACCATGGAGGCAAGTTATAATTTATCAAAAACACTAGCCAAGTTGACCATTTACTACTCTGATATGAGAATGGATTCACCCCATCTAAAGATAAACCCAACCTTATATTACGAGGCTCTTGGGAAAAATCAGGCCATTTGTTGTCAAATTCCATCCACATCTTAGAATAAAGCACATACAGTTGTTTTCCATCAGTGCTCTTATTTTGGGCATGCCATTGCATAAGCTCTATAATGTCTGTACATATATAAATTCGAAGTAACTATGGGATTACTGTAAAGTGGTGAAGAATATTTCTAGGTGTTTAATTTGATTTCAACCCTCATTTATACCTCGTTTCTTTATGTCTCACTACCATGATTTGTGAAATAATACACAACCATTCACACATGTTTGGATCTTCTCATACCCTAACCCTAGATTTTTCATTTGTGCTTAACATGCACTCTGATTTTTGGGAAATGTGGAGTCAAGTGGTAATAACCGATGTGACAATGCCAATAACTCATTAACACCCTCATTTGTCCAACCATGCACTATTTGCAAATGAAGAAATAGAATGATTGTTTCAAAATGACTTAACATGCAAGTACCATACACAGGTTTTGAAGCATCCTCCATCAATTTCTTCCAATCTTCCTTTAAAAACTCATTCTTCATTTTATCAACTTCAATCCCTTCATCTAACATTGCATGTTCATCTGGGTTTGTTGCATCTTTGTCTATCTTTGGTTCCTCTACATCTCTCGTGACTTGCAATGGTATCCTATTAGGATAACTACTTAGAGGGAAAGGGCTTATACCGCTATGACCGAATCTCAAAATATGTGCAAAAATCACTTGTCTCTTTCTCATCTTCCCTTCGAGACAATTATTACAAGGACATGCATACTTCTCCAACATCTTCTCATTGGCTATTCTCTCGTCATGTGCATGTTAATCATTTGTTGACAAAATTGGCCATTGACTCATCTTCAATTTTCTGCATTCAATTATTATTTTCAACTCTTTTCATATATCTAATCTTGAATTAAATTCAAAAATATCAAAACCAATTCCTAGAGTCTATAATATAGCATGTTAGTATACATATCTGATTACTAGGGTCTAGGCATAGCATCTATTGTAGTACTATTATTTCTTGGAAACTAAGCCTAGTGTTTTTCATCCTTTTTGGTAGTGGCATTGTTACTGAATGGAGGGTCATATCAGAAATCTTCAAGCTATTTTGCAGGGCTTCAAGGATGGATATCAACTTATACAGGACTTGTGTGTTATGTGTTGATGAATCTAGTGAGAAAAATCAATAGATCTTGGAGATCTTCCCTATTAAGATTTTTCCTTTAGACCTTGGCTTCAAGTATATGGGTTATATGTTAAAACCTAATTTCTATTGAATATCTTATTGGCATTGGTTGATTAATAAGGTGGAAAATATAATTACAAACTAGAGCCATAGGTGGCTTACCTTGGGGGGGAGAGTGACACTCATTAAGTCGGTATTAAATAGTATACCTATTTATTCGTTTTCCTTGGGTCAAATCCCAATTTCTATCATCAACAACCTCAAAAAATTGATTGTAAGATTCCTATGGTCTTGAGCTGGTTCAGTTGAAAAAATTCATCTTATCAAGTGGGACAAGATTTCTATACCCTAAGATGCTGGTGGTTGGAGCATTAGGAATACCCTTTGGTCTAATATTGCATTAAGTCTCAGGTGTCGGTGGAAGGCCATTAACAGTCAAGGTTTGTGGGGGCTACTCATCAGGAAACAATACCTCAAAGACAAGTCTATGGAATATTGGTTAAGTGGCTATAAGGAGACAGCTAATAGCTCCTTTTTCTGGCTCAGTTTCATGAGACAATTTTATTGGATCAGAAAATGGTTGACTTGGATAATTGGGAATGGTCATAAAATTGTGGTGGGAATTGACCCAATTGTTCGTGGGCCTCAGATTCATACTTTCACTGATGACCTTATTTCACATCTACATTTCAATGGTCACATTCTTTTGAATGACTTCAAAAAACAGAACACCTTAGAGGCCTGCGGTGCTTATTGGCTAAGTGTTATTGATTTGGGACTCAATGAAACATAGACACAATAGTGGAATACTTTTACACATCATCTTAACAACTAAGGTATTTTTTTAAGAGATACGGATGACTTAATTATGTGGGGTAGATTCACACACTAGTACAAAATGAGGAATTAGCTACTAGGTGACTAAAAATTTTAGTCACCACAGGTTTTCCAAGTGATTTACTACCAAATATGAGAAATTTTGATTGACTCAACTATAAACGACTAAAATTAACGACTAATTTAGTCACGAGTTAACAAATATGAGTAGATAATAAGTGACAGATTTAAAAATGACTAATTTAGTCACGACATAAAAAATGACTAGCTAGAAGAATATGAATTAGTCATTTATGTTAGTCATTTTTAATTGTGTCATGGAAAATTGCAAATTTGGCAATGAAGTGTAATTTTTGTAAGTTGTCTTCCTTCTATTAGTAATATTAGTGCCATGCACCTCGATCTTCAAAGATCCAACAAAGCAATTGCATGAACTTTTAGCCTTATGGGGGCTTTTATGGTTCGCAAAAAAAAAATTCTCTAGCTTTCTATTTTTGGCGAATCAAAGGTCATGATAATTGATTGGGCCAGAGGTCTCACCAAGTTGCAGTCACTAATTTATATATGATTGTTGGTTGAAAAGGATTGCGCTCCTAAAGAATTGTTTTCTTTCTTTATCGTTCAGGTACCTGTAGAGGGATCAGTTCAATTCTGACACGGACCTACTGTGATGAATACTTAGGCTAAGAGGACTAGATTTACAATTAATTTGTCTGAATCTAAGAAGATGCTTGAAGACACATCTAAGAAGAGTAAATGGAATTGGAATTCAGGCAATTCTAAACATGGTGATGAGATTGGTTTCTGTGGACAGAGATTGAAATTGACAAATATTGGTATTGAGCTTCACGTTGGGTCTCCACTACCTTCAGAATGGCATCAATGTTTAGACCTTTAGGTTTGTTCTGTGTTTTTCTAGATTATCTATTGTGTTTTTTCTATTCATGTTTTTTTCTTTATTGTGGATGTGGTGGAGATGAAATGGCTAGATCATAATTTCCTTACAGTAACAGAGGAATGCTACACCTACAGATGCACTATAATAGGCCATAAGGATCAAATCTATTATTGGATATCCTGTGATTTTCACAAGTTGCAGCCCTGAAAATAGGTCAGACCTGTAGAAAAAAAACTTGTTAATTAATACAATGTTAAATCACTTTACAACTTCTTTATCATAGTTTTCTATATCCATAGACTTATAACTAATAAACCTAATGTTGACTCTCATAATAAGCTGAAGGAACATTACAATAATTGTACACTAGTACAAAATGAGGAATTAGCTACTAGGTGACTAAAAATTTTAGTCACCACAGGTTTTCCAAGTGATTTACTACTAAATATGAGCAATTTTGATTGACTCAACTATAAACGACTAAAATTCACGACTAATTTAGTCACCAGTTAACAAATATGACTATATAATAAGTGACAGAGTTAAAAATGACTAAAATAAATGACTAGCTAGAAGAATATGAATTAGTCATTTATGTTAGTCATTTTTAATTGTGTCATGGAAAATTGCAAATTTGGCAATGAAGTGTAATTTTTGTAAGTTGTCTACCTTCTATTAGTAATATTAGTGCAATGCACCTCGATCTTCAAAGATCCAACAAAGCAATTACATGAACTTTTAGCCTTATGGGGGCTTTTATGGTTCGCAAAAAAAAAAAAAAAATCTCTAGCTTTCTATTTTTGGCAAATCAAAGGTCATGATAATTGATTGGGCCAGAGGTCTCACCAAGCTGCAGTAACTGAGTTATATATGATTGTTGGTTGAAAAGGATTGGGCTCCTAAAGAATTGTTTTCTTTATTTATCGTTCAGGCACCTGTAGAGGGATCAGTTCAATTCTGACGCAGACCTACTGTGATGAATACTTAGGCTAATAGGACTAGATTTACAATTAATTTGTTTGAATCTAAGAAGATGCTTGAAGACACATCTAAGAAGAGTAAATGGAATTGGAATTCAGGCAATTCTAAACATGGTGATGAGATTGGTTTCGGTGGATAGAGATTGAAATTGACAAATATTGGTATTGAGCTTCACGTTGGGTCTCCACTGCATTCAGAATGGCATCAATGTTTAGACCTTTAGGTTTGTTCTGTGTTTTTCTAGATTATCTATTGTGTTTTTTTTCTATTCATGTTTTTTTTCTTTATTGTGGATGTGGTGGAGATGAAATGGCTAGATCATAATTCCCTTACAGTAACAGAGGAATGCTACACCTGCAGATGCACTATAATAGGCCATAAGGATCAAATCTATTATTGGATATCCTATGACTTTCACAAGTTGCAGCCCCAAAAATAGGTCAGACCTGCAAAAAAAAAAACTTGTTAATTAATACAATGTTAAATCACTTTACAACTTCTTTATCATAGTTTTCCATATCCATAGACTTATAACTAATAAACCTAATGTTGACTCTCATAATAAGCTGAAGGAACATTACAATAATTGTATAACCTTTTCAACAGGATTTCTCACTTATTTGCTATTGAGTAATGTAAAGTATTTTTTTTTAAATGTTCTTTTAAGTGAATGTGATAGTTTTTTTGTAATAGTGTATTTTGGTATATTTTACAAAGACTTTAGGGAGATTGTGTAGTTGTAAGTAATTTTTGAAATAATATTTGATGTTAAGAAGATTGTATTTAATAAAGTAGGAACTTGATTATATAATTTTTTTCATCGTAACTATATTTTCATTAAAAATAAAGATATATAATTTATATTGGGATAACTACATAGATAGTACAATAAGAAGATGGTATTTCATTTATAATAATTTTTTATGTTTTTTAATAACTATAACTTTAGATACTTTTTAGAAAAATGTTATTAATCTCAAAACTAGGTATTAAAACCAAATTAATCTTGGCGTTGACCTATTGCTCATTCACATTGAGATCAAATTAAAATATCTTCAATACACCTAAATATTAAAACCACATTATTCTTGGCTTTGACCTATTACTCACTCACAATGATCTCAAATTAAAATATCTTCAATACACCACATAAAATGACATAAATCTTTAATGAATATTCCAATTTTGAAATCTTTTAAAAAAATCTTTACAAAAATCCATTAAAGTTTTATAATAACTAGTTTTAAAAGATATGCACACATGTTTGGACTTTTTTATTATGTTAACTAAAAAAAATTTCATTCAAATATAAAATATATATTTGAAACATTAAGTTTATTTGATTGAAATAATAAAAAAGATACTACCCATTATCAATTGACATTTACAAAGAGACAATAGCATCATTCTCTGATCCCTACATATAAAGCTTTTCACTTTAAACAACCATTAAATATTCAACTTTTACAATTATATTCTAAAATTAAGAAATATGTATATTTCAATATATTATGTTTTAAACTCTAATGATTACTTGCATCATAAGGAATCAAGTTTCTACACATGTAAATGAAGTATTTTTAAGACTTAAAAGGGGACAACATAATCTAACATTAATTCTATGATAAGGATGGCCATGATTAGAATCACATATATTATCATAGGCGTAAGGACTAGCCACTTTAAAATTATATAATCTGTTAATACTATATTAATTATTTGAGTAGATTTTAATTTGATATTTGAATATATAAAAAAATTAGTGGATAGTAATGAAATAAAATTTCAATTTCATATTAAATGCAACAAAAATACCAATTTATAAAGTTAAATAAGATATTTCATTGATATATATCTTATTAATTTACGTTGTACCTAAGAAACCCTATGAGGAATGATGAAGGCAAGTGGTTTCTTATTATTTGGTTGATAAGGAAGTTATGTGAGCTCATGCAAAGCATCAACAAGTCAAGTAACATCAAGGGTATTGATGGAAACCATAAGAGGTATGAACTAGTTATGCTTACTCGTATAAATACTAAAAAGGGGATTCGGTAAGAACCCCTTCTTAATTGATATGTTAATAATAATGTTGGATGCATTTATATGACTTTATAACTAAATAGGATATGGACAAGCTTTGGTTCTAACCCTTGTGGAAAAGAAGACTCATCATATACTTGGGTTTGCTCGTACTTTGTTCTTAGGGTTTGAGTAATAAAATGCCACGTAACAATAATGGTACATGTCATCAAGATCCAGAACAAAATCGACAATTGCTTGCTAGGTTGTGGGATGGAGTGGAAAGAAGGGGTGAAGGAAAATGTTTTTGTCCTTGCAGTCGATGTAGGGGCTTTAATAAGAGGAGGTTACTGATCGCAACAGCTAAAAAACATTGTAGGGAACATGGACAGGTTGAGGGGGGGGCATGAATATCATCCATTGGTAAGTCAATATAATTCATGATTATATAACGTATGTCATGGAATCTCTACTCATTTATTCCTTGCCAAATATTTTTCCTTTTACATGATTTAGGATTTGGTTTTTTGATCACCTTGAACCGATAGCACTCCATCCTAATATTTCTCCCATTCGCGAGGTGTTTTGTTGACTAATGTGTGCTAGTGTTGGAAGGAATCTATAGAAAGAGCCTACTCCCTTCACATTCATAGGACTGAATCGTGAACTGAAACACATGGCGATGGGTTGAGAATGACCGTCGACACTTCTTGAAATCCAAATACACTATCTCTCCATCTATGGATATAATAAGTGTTGATAGGATTCCAAGATAATCCAAGAGACGTATCCTCCATAGGATTTTTTGCCTTGGGACAGAGGTAAATGAAATATTCATGTAGGACATGGATTATACCATGATTTTCAATGTTTAATTCTTGAATACCCTAGTAATCTCGTTAGGTGTTATTGCATGTTTTTCAATTGTTATATTCCTTTCCCCTTTAATAATAGAAAATAAAGCATTATACTACTCCTTTTTTTATTGGTGATATAATATAATTTCATATAATTATCTTCATGGACACCTCCATGCATCCAAATTTGTGCAAACCTAGCAAGACAAGTCAATCTCTCAAGTACCTCAAGATGTAGCTGATTTGGAGCAAGGAGATAACGCAATATATTCAATGATCCTCGTCTAGCTATCAATGTGAAATGAAAGAGAGGCATGCTATGAATTATTAAAGAAATGCACTTGAATTTGAAAAATGAAAGTTTTTCTTACAATGGAGATTCTACCTACATTTATATTGCTGAAAAGGCCTTTTGGCACTAACAAGGTATTTGGGTTTCAATTATTATATGGACACATAATTTGAAGTCTAGACGGAAAAGGAAAATGATCATTAACATAAAAAATGCTTAAAAAACCTTTAACAACTTCATTGAGCTACAAGTCACTACCCTTTGTGGTATCTACATAATTTGAAGTGCTACTAGTCACAACTTCATTGAGCTTTAGGTTAAACTGTCCAACAATATACTGTTATTTCACCAAGCTTTGAACATCTCTAGAACAAGGAACCTAAAGAGGTATTCATTCTCGATTTTAATTATGGTTTATTATTATTTTTAGACATGAAGTGACATTATTTAAGAGAACCACTCTAGGCCAACTCTTTCTTCTACCTTAGTTGAGCATTATGTTTTCCCTTTGGATATATGATCACATGTTGAAATACCTTATGCATTTAAAGTCATTTATCTTTCCAACCACACCTCTTTGTATCCCTCACTATTGTTAATGACCCAAGAGACTACTCAATTCTATCATGACCTTTTATTTACCCATACTTTCTATGTCAAAGATTAATTGACCACTCCCATCCTCAATAATGTCATTCAAAAGAACCTCATCTCCCATGACATTGTATCCTATATCCATCTCCTCACCACAACCCATCCCTATTCTTATCACTTGAGGTAGAGGTAGGCACGAAAAGAAGAGCCTCATTTGTTAGGGAACAAATTTTGCACCATTACCCTTTACTTGAGGTAGGTATGGAAAATAAGATCCTCATTTGTTAGGGAATAAATTTTGCACCATTACCCTTTTCCATTGGCTATTTTCAAAACATGATGTCTCTCCCTTCAATAATTTTAATTTTCTATTAAGAATATTGTATCAAAATTAACCTAATGCGTTTTATGAACCACACTATAATATTTATAAGTATTTTAAAAATTGAAAAACCCATTACATTTTATATAGGCATTTATATTGTCCATCACATCAATTTGAATAAATGTCTTACCCTTCATGTGTTTGGTGATGGTGAGCACAACATTTTTGTTTAAAATATTTTGTCATATTTGTGGGCATGCGCTCCATTTGGGTAGACACTTGCATCCTCTACCACTGTTTGTTGGTGTTTAGACACCCTCGACTCCTCCGAAAAGATCAAGGTCGAGTCCAATGGACCCCTTATCCATTAATATGGACATTGTCTCTTTGCCTGGATGGCCTCATGTGGCATCCGTTGTGTAACCCCAAAAAATACCCACGGCAATAAACTGCACCCAACCCTCGATCCAAAGACTCCTTTTCCTTATTTGAGTTGACAACTTGTTCGTCTAGTTGAGCAGGTGGTAAAGGAAGAAAACGAGTGTTCGACGTCCACTACAAGTAACCTAACCACCACCCCTTTCATGGTTCGATGTTTTTTCCTATGTGTATATAACCTTTTACTTTCTGTAATAACAATGAAATTATATCTATTTCTGGAAGGAGTGAATTTATCAGGTGTGTTGGCGTTGAATGGTAATGGTTGATGCACATTCCCACTGTTCTCGTGAGGTACTCACATTGACCCTTTTGTCTTTCTCAGGTTATTGAGTGGAAAATTATGGTTACTCTTCATAGATTCCAACAGGGTGCCACTAATGTACTTTAGGGTAGCTCTCAGAGTGGTTTTTCTTCAATAATATGCTAACGCTTTGAGCGTAGCCTATATGGAAACAAATATTTACCAGGGATTTCGTTGGCCTTTTGAAATCTGCGAGTTTTTGCTGGATCATTCTCCCTTTAAGGTATGGCTGGAAAACACTCTGTAGGCTTTATAGTTTGCACACCATATGTTTGATGAAATTTCTGAGAGAGAAAACCCTCACTGTTGTTTATTGATACTATCGGTACTCTTTGAATATTTGTTGTTGGGTTTTATGCACTTACCCTCATATATCTACTGTCTATATGCTGGCTTGGAAAATGCTCTACATTTAGTAAATTTGTGATATTGTGACTGGAAGAAGAGTTTCCTAGTTTGTAGAACATCAAACTGTCTTTTTGTATTTCGCCCTTTTGGAATTTTAAATGGACCCTTATGTTGTTCTTGTGCAGCTTGTAAAAGAATTTGGAATAGACCCACAAAATGCTTTTGCATTCTGGGATTGGGTTGGTGGTCGCTATAGCGGTATAAGGCTTGCATTGTTCTTTTGATTATAGAGTTTTGTTTCCTACATATGGTTTCAGACATATATTCCAATATCCAGCCTATATTGTGGCCTTCTAACCAATTTGGTTGGTACCTTGTGACAGTGTGCAGTACTATGGGTGTCCTTCCATTATCACTTCAGTATGGGTTTCCTATCGTTAGCAAGTATGTACAAATTTTTCTGAAAGGACATGATTTTTCAGTGAAATGGTTTATAGCATAAATTTTCTTCTTTCAGAATCATAGTATGTTGCCAATTTGTAGTTGTTGGAAACCTATAGAAAATCGTGTTACATGTTGTAATCTAATCAAACCTTAAATCATCGTTAAAATCCTAGTAATGTTTAACTTGAAAATATTGTATGAGTGCTATCTTACCCTTCCTCTGATATGAAACTCTCTGAATCCTGTGTGCTAGAATAGTTCTTTGAATATTGAATCCTGTTTCCCAGCTTTGCTGTCACTATCAGGAATTTCATGGATTGTAGACCTCTTAATGATGTAATCTATTACCTTGAAAGAATGTTTGAATTTACAAATATATGAGAATGCTTAAATAAATTGCACAGGTTGTGTCTATTTGATTTAATATATCTTGGTTTTGTACACAAGTTTAAATCTCTCTTTTCCTAAGTAAGTGATCATTAATGGTATTATGCAAATCCTGAAATTTGGCTGTAGGATATGTACAGATTATGATTTAAGGCTACCTGGGATCTAATATTTCGATAAGGTAGCCAATCTGATATGTACATTTCAGGATGAAAAAAGCCCAAAATAAATGTCTCACACTCTTCTTATGACTAGTAGGAAGTTTCTTTCCTCTGCTTTCTTAGTTGCTTCTTAAAACTTCTATAGTTGATTACAAATAGGAAAGAGAACTTTCTATCAGATGACAACTAATATTTGGACAAGCCATCGAATCTAATAAGTGCATTTATATGTACATTTCAGGGTGAACAAGGCTCAAAATAAATGTCTCATTCTCTTCTTTTGACTGAGTAGGAGTTTCTTTATTTTGCTTTCATAGTTGCTTTGACTGATGAAGGTGACACCAGAGCATTGATGAAAGAAATAGCTGAATATCTTACTAAATTAGAGACTCATGTTGGCAAATTACCTACAGCGGATTGAGCAGTATATCCTAGCAGCATTTTTTCCATCCATGAAGCCAAAGAAGATGAATCCATCAATAAGAACTTTTCTTGCAAGGTGTGTTTCAAGTTAATATAACTCAGATCACTTGTTAAAAGATTAACAAACAGCTGTAGCACCTTCGTATTCACTGACTCATTATGGAATCCATCCAAAGCATCAATTAAAGGCAAAAAGTTACCATTGCCTCCAAGAAATTTCCGCAACTTGTTGGATTGGTTCAACATCAATGAGTCCTCAGTGTTCCCCAAATAAAACTTAAGCAAAATGAATTTACTAGGATCCGTTCTCAGGAATTCCACCATATCAGTTGCACTTGTAAGTAGATGCTCTTTAATAGATAATTTAACCTCCTTGCTTGAGTTCATTTCTTTTACCAGGATTTCCATGTTCTTCAGCAAAAATAGATCACTATACATACATCTCTCTTCTATAGAGGGAATTAAATTATTGAACAGGATTCTACATTTATCATGTATACCCTCAAATAGTGTGTCAAACTTTATGGTCATTATGACCTCAAGAAAACTATTGAAAACTTCTGGGGTATATACCATCTAAAATTAAAAGGGTTCAAAGAAAAAAGCTATCAAAATTAAAGTTTAAGTTCCAAAACCCATAAAGTTTAAGCTATCCGATCTTATTTCTGGATTAACTATAGCCAGCCTCGCCATACCACATGCATGTATCTAGAAAAAAAAATTATAGAGCAATCCATGCAAATAATTATGGATGTCAAATGGGGTTTGTTTTTTTTTGCAAGTCAATGAGACTAATACAAGGACGATAATTGACTGTGAATTGCAGGGTATAATCTATGCTAAGCTGGCCAATTGTCCTCCTATTCTTGGCCTTTGTGAGTAGTATAGATCAGATTCGTTTTAAACCTGCAAGTTTCTGGCAACCCATTATGTATATCAGCGATTTTATGTATCTTCTGGTAGTCTATTCTATTACTGTTGTGCTGAATTTGTGTACATTGAGTTACTGTGTGTGCCATTCCTTGCAATTGATGTTATGCATATTATAGGGAGTATAGAGTGCTTTCTATCGATTCCAAATTTTACATGAAAAAAGAACATTGCCAGAGATTTTGTGTACTAGCTTTATCTATTTTTAAACAGTGCGTTGTAGATGAATGAAGTGTCCAAATATGTGCAATATATTGCCAATTCTTTGCGTGTAGTAAATTTGGTTTGAAACTTGACATCATGCAGACTCTAGCTTTGTTCCCCCTCTCATTTATGCAATGTTAGGAAGTTCGAAGGATCTTGCGGTAGGAACAGTTGCCGTTGTTTCTCTTCTTCTGACATCCTTGTTTAGCAGTGAGGTCTCTCCAGTGGAAAATACAGTCTTATATTTGCACCTGGCCTTCACTGCAACCTTCGTTGCAGGGATTTTTCAAACAGCTTTGGGCATTTTCAGGTAATAATTGGCATAGGCATTGTATACTATTTTGTGATAGCATGACAACTTCTTTGACTTGGATTTCATTTGCCACTGGTTCAAAGAACATGTAAGAGAAGAAAGTCAAGTAGCTTAGTTATGAATGGAATAATTTGTTTGTATGACTGCACCTGTACGTCATAGAACCTTTATATTTTATCTGAATTATCTATATAATGTTAGAGACAGATGAGAGATCGCATCTGAATGATGGAATTTGGAAGGAAGTTTTCTTTTAGATAATTGTTTTAGAAAGGCAGGTAGACATTTTGCTATAATCCGAACTTTGTAGATAATATCAGGTTTTGGCTTGTGTTAAATAGTATATTTGTGATGTGATCTTATTGGAACCAGGTTGGGATTTATCATAGACTTCTTGTCACATGCAACTATAATAGGATTCATGGCAGGCGCAGCAACAGTTGTGTCTCTTCAACAACTAAAAGGCATACTTGGACTCCACAATTTTACGAAAAAGACAGACATAATATCTGTCATGCGCTCAGTCTAGGGACAAACACACGAGGTCAGTACATGCGTCAATATATTGAATGCACTGCACTGTAGTCTGTATGTTATCACTGTTGTTTTTGAATTTTCATCAAAATAATTGTGATTCTGATGATTTTGTATCATCTCGTGAGGCCTTGTTTGTGTGCAGTGGAGATGCGAAACCATAGTAATGGGGCTATCATTTCTTTGCCTTCTCCTCACTACGCGCTACATTGCCAGTGGCTTTGTGACTTTATGTTGGTCATAGTTTTATATATTTTCCATTCTTGATTTTATGCTCGTCATAGTTTTATCTCTTTTCCATTGTTGATTGATGTCATATAAATAACATTGCCATTTTTTGGTGCTGACAGAGCAAGAAAATGCTCAGGTTGTTTTGGGTTTCAGCTGCTACTCCTCTGACAACTATTGTTATTGGAATCCTGGTGGTATTTGCAACCCACGCTGACAAAAATGGGGTTTATATTGTAAGTACATGAACCCTCACCACGTATAAAATTGAATATATCCTTCACCGCGTATCTTACTGTACCTATATGTAATGGTTCATCAAGTAGATTTCTGAACTTCTGATGGGGAAGGTCAACATACGAGAGGGTTTGATAGATAAAGGATCTTTAGATAACTACCAAATTTTGGAGCACATAATCCAGTTAGATAAGGCAATGTATTTCACAAAAAAAACAAATTAAAACTCTTTGCCTTTTTCGGTAATGGAGCTGTAGATCATCTTTTTTGTAGTTTCCTTTATACAAGATAAACTAATGTATTGAAGATTAAAAATAGTATCTTTAGCTGTTATCTAAAACTCCATTAACTATGAACAGATAAGATGAAGAACTTAATGATACAGAGTTTGCTGAAAACGGATGATAAAGCAAGTAGATCCAATATGTATTGGAATACATAAGAATGAATTGGAAAAATTTAGAATTTGACAAATCTGTGGAAAAAATGAGAAAATAAGGTTTGTATGGCTATTAATATACTTCATTTCATTCTCTTCCTAACTTCATGCAGCCATTCCTTTTTCAAATTCATTCCTACGTGTTGCATCGATGAGAGATCCATTTGTGTTAATTTCTTTGTTGTTGGCTTAAAACAGGTTGGTGATTTAAAAAAAGGATTAAATCCATTGTCCATAAACGATTTTGTTTTCGAGGGTCGATATTTGCAGGCCATTTTAAGGGAAGCATTGATAATTGCCATTCTCATGCTTACTGTAAGGCCCTCACATTCCTACTCAATTAGTAATCAGCCAGCATATGGATGGATATCCACAAGTTTGTTAAATGTTTCAAATACTAAATTAGTAATAAGCCAGCATATGGATGGATACCCACAAGTTTGTTTAATGTTTCAAATCATGCAGGAGGGCATAGCGATCGGTCGAACTTTTGCTCTTTTCAAAAATTACAATATCAATGGCAATAAGGAATGATTTCCATTGGCATGATGAATATTGTAGGTTCCTGTACTTCTTGTTATATAACAACAGGTACTTAGTCCATTTCTTCTCGACACTTAACTCACATAATTTCATCCCAGGTCTTAGTAAAATTGGAAATTGGAAATTTTTATTATTGAGGAAATAGAGAACCCATGGGCTCAAAGAGCCACATGTGCTTTATGTGCTTACTGATAAATCATATATACATGTGTTTGTTGCAGGTGCATTCTCAAGGTCAGCCGTGAACTACAATGCTAGCTGTAAGACAGTAGTGTCGAATATTGTGATGGCCACTGCGGTAATGATAGTGCTTATATTCCTGACTCCTCTTTTTCATTACACTCCTCTTGTGGTGTTATCTTCCATCATAGTCATTAAATTTTATGCAGATAATGATTACATAACCTAGAAAATTGACCTAATAAAGATCAAAGTTCATGCAATAAATAAAAAAGATAAAAGCATTCTCATCACCAATTATCCAATTGAATAGCATAGAAATAAGACAGCAAATTACTGTTTCCCATAGAATATATTCCTTTCACAATTATAAATCTATAATGGTCACTTAATATTAATGTGACATTGGTGATTTTTTTTTTTAAAAACACTTATAGCCATCGGTTAAGCAATGGCCTGTAGGTGATTTTTTTTTAAAAACACTTATAGCCGTCGGTTAAGCGATGACCTGCAGGTGATATTTTTTTTAAAAAAACTTATAACCGTCGGTTAAGCGATGACCTGTAGGTGTAAATGTTTTAAAAAAAATTTCCATACCGTCACTTACCCGACGTTTAAGTTTTCATAATGCGTCGGTTAAGCGACAGCCTGTAGGTGTAAATGTTTAAAATTTAATGACTTAGATGTCGGATAACCGACGATTTACATTTAACCAACGGTAAATTGAGCTGTTGCTTAACTGATGGATAGGAAAGATGTCGGATAACCGACGAAAATCCACCAACGCTTAAAAAAAATCATAGTGTCATACATGCGACAGGGAAGTGTCAAAAATCCGACAATACGGCCGTCGAATTTTTGGTCGAAATGTAGTAGTGATCATAAATTTGTTTGAATATCATCATTGTCAAGCAATAACAACTTCTTAAAGGGTGCTAGCTCAATGGTAGAGCGTCTGCCTAATTATAGGCAGGAGGTTGGTGGTTCGATTCCTCCGTGCCCTATCATAAATTTGTGACTACAAAAATGACTAAATTCACATATATACGACTATTAGTAACTAATTTCTCGTATCTTAGTCGTATTTATCTTAGTCATTAATATGTTAACATCTAGTAGTTTATTTAGTCATATATTTGTTCATTAATGGTTGCAATTAGTGACTAAATCAACGACTAAATCAATGATTAACTCAGTGACTAAATCAATGACTAAATCTATGACTAAATCAATGACTAAAACAATGACTAAATCATTGACTATCAATGACTAAAGCATTGTCTATCAATGACTAAATCATTGTCTATCAATGACTAAATCAGTGACTACTAAGTCAAGCTATTAATGCCTAGTGAAATACGACTAGCTATAAGATAGTGGTAATTTGCTACTATTAGTCACCGACTCAAAAATAGTCATTTATAGCCTGATTTTAGTCATCTTTTTAGTCATTAATTTCTCATTTTCTACTAGTGACATCTAGGACCTTTATTTCTAAACTCCTATATGATTCAATTGCAGATGAATTATTATCCAAAAGAGTGTGTTGGTTGTATCAGATAATTTGGAAATGAAACTTAACGTGCAGAATTACCTAATTTATCTCGCAATGCTTGGAAAATTCCATCCTTACTTGAGACAACCTCTATAGGAGAGGTTGGGAGGGGCCAAATAGTTGTGGTTTATGTAAATGTGAAGCTGAAATTATTGTCCATATATTTGTGAATTGTAATACTACTCCAAATATTTGGACACTTGTGCGTGATGGAATCAACATTGAAGACAATTGGGATGGCATCACTTTGCATCATTGTCTTATGAACTGGTTACAGAAAAATACATGCTACAGACTGCTTCCAGCTTATGTGATTTTGGCTATCTAGAGGTTCTGGATATATACTCCACTAGTTTTTTATATGCTCTAACTAGAGATTAGGTACAGACTATTTAGACTGTTATGGTAACACATTAACTGTTTTTGGACCCAGATTTGTCTTTCTGTGATAATAGCCCATCTTCGTATGCTCATAGCTATTTTGATTATTAATGAATAACAAACAGATTCTTTTTCACTTGTGAAAAAAAAAGTATGGTGTTTGTGTGTGTACCTCCAACATTTCAAGGGTACAATAGACAAAAGCTCTTATCATATGGGCATGCTGAAGACTCCACATAAATTCCATAAAAAAATGTCCTTTCTTGAGAGCTCAATGAGGGTTTTACTTCAGGAAAAATAGAATGTTGAAGTTGTTAAGCATATTTTGGGACCTATGATATACCTTTAGCATCCCATAGACTAATAAACTTTTAGTTGAATGGAGACACCCCTTTTGAAATATTAGCGACAATGAGAAAACCTTATCCTTTCCTAAGTATGTTGGTATTATGGCTAGAAATATATTAGTTGACTATCATATTTATTGTATTTTGTAATGGGGAAGTGCTCAAGCCTGTTTTCATTTCCATACTCGGGCAATCTATTCGAACATAAATAGTATCATGATTGTGAGTGCATCTACCCATAATTAGCATGCACCCCTTTTGTGACTATTTCTTGTTTTATACAAAATGAAAATCATCCCAGAGGATGCCACTAGGGTGTTACATTTTGGAGATGCTAAAATTCTCATGCTTCCTTTTGAAAATCATTATCATGGTGTTTGACCTATATGGACACATTTCCCCCACCTAGGATGTAGAAATGAACCTCTCGACTCAATTAGAAGAAATGGGGCATGGATCCCAAGGAGAGTGCATGCATACATGCACAACCTTTTCTAGTTGGGGAACTCTAAGCCTAGAGGTTTTAACTTTGCAAGGAGGACATAATTCTCTACAATGTTTTTAGGGTTACGACTTGCTTATGTAACATGGCACTCCACAAGGATGGTTCATACCTTTTTTTAAACCATATCATTCTTATTATCTAAAAGACAAGCAAGTATTCCACTGAAATGGGTAGATATTTTAAGTTTAGAGCTAATCATTGTCTTTCTCTCAGTTAATAGAATACAAATTCATGATTGAGTGGTTTGGATTTGTAATAGTTGTTCAACTTTTTAGAGTGATGCATTTGTAATATCTATCCCTTTGGCTAGGAGGGTCTCATACATCAATTTGGCATTTAAAAAGATTGTGACTTTAACTTGGATTATTATTATTATTATTCTTACTATGATAGAATCTAGCATTCATTTTTTGTTGTTTTGGTAGGAGTTTATTAGTATTAATTTTCCTAGTTTTATGGTTTGAATATGTGAAGAACCCGCTTTTTGCATAAAGTTATGCCTGCAAAACCTCTCAGAGAAGGCCAAGTTGAATGTTGCCTCTACCTTTCGTAGGGGGGTTTTTCTTCAGGTTCATGGTGTTTCACAAATTATCTTGGAGAACTATGACAATAAGCAATTTTATTGTTCAACTTCAAAAAACATTGAATAAGGTTAAGAATTATGCCCATAACTTGCAAGTACTAGGTGGATTGTGTAGATAAGTCGGAAAGGGTATTATACAGCCTGGGATGGTTACAAATACAACTATGGTGGCTTTCTTCTAAACAAAAATTATGTCACTACAGTATAGCAGTAGTTTCCTACTGTCAGTTATAACCTACTAATTATATGCCTTCCAAAAGTGGGGTACATTGGTTGATTTCTTTTCTCCCAGTTGGGAAGTAAATTAGCTAACTTGGAATAATATTCTATGGTCTCCCTACAAATCTAATACATGTCTTCCCATGGCTACTATAGGGAGGGGAGGGTGGCTGTAAGAAATTTGTAATGATTCATGGTTGATTGTTCCATGATTTACTACCTACCACCTTGGAGGAAGTGTAGAATGTAGGATGTGCAATCCAACTACCTTTAGCAAAGAAAAAAATACACAATACCATGATCACATACTATAGATAGACAAGAACTTGAATATGTAAATTAGAACTTGCACATGGGACTAGGAGAGCACCTCACAAGTTTTCATAACATGATAGGAGAGTATTGTAGTTATTTTCGTATATATATTGAGGAATCCCCATAGAATAGCATGCAATAATAACAACATTATTAACTTCATAACAAAATTAATGTTGTTTCTGACTTTCCAAATGGTCTAGTTGCTGAGTCAGCGGGTGGAAAAAATGATGGAAAGAGAAAATATGGCAAAGAATAACCATTTCCAATTCCATTAGCTGGTTTGTGAATGTTGCAAAAGAATTGTCCAAGAAACTTAACCAAAGAGAGTATTGATTTATATCTTATTTTCCAGTATTTTTTTCCATTTGGCCAGGAAGACATCAATAATATCATTGACGATGCATTTCTGAGCATTGATAAACTGTGTGTCAAGGTCATAAGTCTTGCATCTCTGAATAAGGTGGATCCTTCCTTCTGTCACCTTTCCCTTTATTTAATTTTGAAAGTAAAGGTACATCTTCCTCATTGGTTGTATTAAGTATATTTTATTATGTCCTATTCTTATGGTTGTAGATTCAAAGGTTGTTTTAACTTTGAAGAATGATGAAATTTACATAACGTATGCTCTAGTTGTACTATGAGCTATGGAACCCTATTTCTTGTTGGACCAAGAGATCATTGCATATCCCGTACTGAAACAGTAACCATAGGTGGTTTCCGATCTACTGCACTGTCGCCCCAATCTGAATTAGCATATCTGACTAACAATAATCCATTACTGGAAGTATACATGAGCCCATACGTGATAGTACCCCACACATATCTGAGTACATGTTTGGAAGTTACCCATTGTATGTGCTTTAGATAGGACATGAAATGAATCATAGCATTCACTGTGTAACATATATCTGGTCTCGTGTGTACGAGATACATCAAGGATCCAATGAGTTGTCTATACATAGTAGAGTCCACACCTTCTTAACTAGTGGTTGAGTCTTGCAACTTTGTAAATTTGGTAGTCTTGGGAACCCTCATGGACTTGTAGTCTTGCATCCCAAATCTCTACAAGATGTCCACTGCATACTTTATTTTTGTTAGGAAGATCTCGCATGGCTTTTTCTAGACCTCTAAGCCAAGAAAATAATGCCTCAAACCAAGAGCCTTCATTTCAAATTCATAGGTAAGCTCCCTCTTACACTGATCTATCTTATGTTCCTCATTTGTAAGGAACAATTCATCCACTATAGGAAAAGGATCAAGATATTATTATGAATAACGTTAAAATATATATTGGAGTCACCAGTACTCTTGGAAAACCCCAACCTGTGGAGGAATCCATCCATCCTCGCATACCAAACTCTTGGAGGCTATTTGATTCCATTAAATGGTTTCTTCAGTTTACACACATGGGTCTTATTCCCATGAGTCACAAAGCCTTCAAGTTTTTCAATGTACACTTCCTCATCAATTTTTCCATTGAGGAAGGTTATCTGTACATCCATCTGATGTAACTTCCATATGGATACTACAGCAAGAGAAATGATGGTTCTGATGGTAGTATACCTGGAAACAAAAGAAAACGTCTCATCATAGTCAATGCCTTCTTTTTGAGTGAAGCCACGAGCTACGAATCTGGCTTTGTACTTATCCATACCACCATCAACAACATGTTTGATTTTGTAAATCCATCTAGATGTTACCACTGACTTTCCTTTCAGTCTCGGAACAAATTCCCATACATCATTCTTCATGGTTGAACTATACTCTGCAATCATGGAATCAACCTATAACCATTGAATTACTGCTTCGTTGTACGTGGAAGATTTAGCACCAATGAGATGGTTCATAAGACTGGAGTACTTATGTGGTATTATTATTTCTCTCAAAGTCCCCGGAGGAGCTTTATGCTTCTTGGCTTATTGTATCATTTCTCAGTACCAAGCGGGTCTGTTATAGCTGATTTTACCACTCCAGGTGAATCACACTTGTATGGCCTTCCCCTGTCCCTCTGCAGACTCCTTAGACCCCTTGGACCATTTTTTGTCCTTTGATGTTTTCTTGACCATCCTTATAAACATGTGAAAATTGATACACGTGACTTTTAAACCCCTAATCATGTATATACGTGGCTTTGACCCCTAAAACCATGTACATCAGGATGTGTGCAAAATACGAATCCTTTTGGAGTTTTCCTTGACATGGATCCGACTCACTTGTCTCCTAGCCTTCCATATTCCTTGAGATCGCTCGGATTTGACCTTTCATTACCCCTTTGAAAAGCTATATAAGGAACTCTTTGGATAGATTGAAGGCATAAGAGAATTGAGAGCAAAGAAACTATAGTCCATTGTTGCCAGAACTTGTGCTTGAGTCTGCATCCCTTTGTCCCTTAGAGCACTTTTGTGTTCTTCCCAAGATTTCCTTTCGCTTGTGATCTTGCTATCGAGAGATGGAGGATTGAGGTGGTGGAGGCCCAAGTGGGGGATTCAGTTTCTCCGATTCGTAGACGTGCCAACAGAGGTTGTATCCATTGTAATCTATGATTTTATATTAATAGAAATATCTTTTCCTATCCAATAATGTATGTTTGAATGAATATTTTATCCATGGATGATTTCAAATTCTTATACATTGTTGATCATATGCTAGAATAGATCTAACACCAATATATATAGTATGCTTGTATTGTTTACTTGTTGTTGAGGAAGTGATTCATCAATTCAAGATAAAGTTGGAAAGCTCAACGGGGATCTACTTCAACCGTTTGTAATAAGGTACGAGTTCTGATCCTTTAGTGTTAGATATTTGATTTCTATTGCATATTGGAAAGGATTGATTTCTGGAGTCAAGCTGTCTGTTGTGGTACCCTAAGCCACAGAAATTTCTCTGCATAATAGAATTGGCGAATCCGCTAGGGAGTTCCTAGTAGTTGTCCTTTGGGGGTTTTCTATCGGCATTCAATGACTTTGAATTTCTCTTTTTTCTCTTGTTTCTGTGTTGGGTCTAGGGGCATGTTTTCCTAGTAGTGTCTGATTGGTGTGAAGTTTTTCTCAGCTTATCTATTTGCCTTTATTTTTATGCACCTTTCTTCTTGTACACGAGTTTTGGACTCACAGTCGCGTATATACGCGGGTTTCACTGCTATTTCCGTGTACGCACGCGGGTCTACTGTGAACAATCGTGTATGCCCTTAGTTTTTCCTTCTAGAGGAATATTGATGGTTGTTGGGTGAATTTTGATGATTGCTGAGTCTCCTTTGACACTGGTAGAGTCTGTATACACCTCTACTTCTGACCAGAGACATTTTTTTTAGGGTAAAATTTCTTTTTTAGAGTAATGTTCTTGTCATTGCATTTTCAATTTTTTGTTTTGGGATTAGTGCATTAGATTTCTTAGACCTTAGTACTTTGCTTGAGTGCTGCTTGAGTGTGCTTGCAGAGTCTACGGGTTGTAGAACCATTCTTTTTCTTTAATATCTCATTTTTATTTCAAAAAATTCAAAAATATTTGCTTATCATTATGCATTGCATCTTGCATTTTGCATAGTACTTGCACTAGATTTGCTTTGGAGTATTAGTTAGGATTTCATATAGGAAAGTTTGCACCTATCATTCGAAGGAAATTGTGCATTTCACATAGTAGCATACCCTATTTTTCATGGACACAATGCATTTGCATTGATTGTTAGGTGTGCATTTTACTTCATGTTGTGTCATAACGCCATTAGTTGCATGGCCATATACCTAATTTGAGTAATAAAGCCAATTAAAATCAATGCTTAATTAAAATGAACTACACAATTTTATTTGATAGGGTTCACCAACAAGATTAGGTTTTAGGGTCTTGGAATAGTTCATTGTGAGTAAATTCTCCAAGACCACTAAACAACAACATGCATGTGTCTATCCAGGCGAGTGTGTGAAATTCCTTGGTATAAGCAGTGTTTCTCAGGATCTTCCTCTCAAAAGGGAGTTAAGCATGAGGCAGTGTGAGCAGTTATTGATTGGGATGACCCCTAGTCATAACTGAGTAGCACCAGAGATATTTCTAGGATTGTATTCATATCTGGGGGCTCTTTCGAGAGTTTTGGGCTTTGCTACCCTGCCCATACAGTCAATCTCACCTGTGACTGTCCACTTGAGTGTTGATTATATTGAGGTGACCTTAGTGGCCTTACCTAGGATATAGAGGGGGTACTCTGCAAGGGTTATTCTACGAGTGTCCCAGCCAGGTTGGGGTCAGACAACAAAGTCGCTTTACGCGTTGAATCTGAGGGCCACGATAATTGGTTACGTACCTCCACTTGTTGTGTATGGGAATCTCAAGCCTCTCCTAGGAGAGACATACCTGCTTCATTTGGGAGCTCACTTATCCTACCCTTGATTTCTTATGTTTGGCTTTATATTTTTTTGTGTATGCTCTGTGCATGTTAGCTTTCCTAGGGTTTGCGTAGTTAGAGAGTCTTTTATATTTTTTGAGTCATTATGGATTCGGGTGCGGCTCCTCACTGTTCTCATCGTTTAGCAGGATTTTTGCCTTGTACATTTCCTCCTCCTTTGGGAGAGAGTGATAGACAATCCAGGAGGACTACTTCACACATTGATTCACACATGATGCGAGACCATGTAGAAGGTATTCCTGAACCACCTTATCCCATTCAAGTGGAAGATGGGGAGTTTACTCCCAACTATGATCCTTGACCTAATTTTACTAAGTTAGGTCCTGTAATTTCTGAGATAGGTACTTTTCATGATAGGCCTACTTACTCTAGTGTTGATACCCCATTGACGCATCACTGGTATGGAATGCCAGAGGATGATGAGACTCATTTTGAACCCGCGAGCACTAGTTATGGTAGTTATGGTATGTATGGTTTTCCCACATGGCATTTCATGTCGAGTCTGAGTTTGAGCCTATCACTATACCTAGGGGCACTCTCATTCCTTACCATGCAGAGAGGCTTGGGAGCACAAGTCACATTGCACCTTCCATCTTGGTGGTGGAAGCTACATCACATATTCCTCGTAGGTCTAGGGTTAGTGATCCTATTAAGATACCAGATTTGAGACGAGTGACTATAGGGAATAACACATACATAATTACACAGGTCCCTTTGTCCTTAGTCCTTAGTTCTTCGAATGTTCACCCTCCACCTCATTCATGTGGTCATTTGGGTCAGAACATTGCTACGAGTCATGTCTGTACTGTGACTACTCGACCAGTTGTGTCTCATGTTCGAGTACCACCCATTGTTTCAGGAGGTCATGTTCATACTTATAGAGGTCATATTACTACTTCTGAAGCGTATATTCCTACTTTTGGAATGTATATTCCTACTTCCGGAGTGTATATCCTTACTTATGGAGTGTCTCATGGGACATCTCATGCGATGACTTATGGACCTTATTATGGGACGTAGTATGGATAGGGTTCTTCACCTTATGGGTGCGGGTATCAAAAACCCACTTACTCTCCAAATTACGGCTATGTATCTCCAAATAGTCAAGGTACAGCACATTATGGTGCTTCCATGCCACCCTATACAGGTCAAATGAGAGGAGGGAACTATGGCCAAGGCCATGGTGGTTATGATAATCAGACCTATGTGAATCAGAACTATCAGGGAGCAGTCCATCGACCTACTCATACTATGATCCCTTTCCTCAAAATGCTAAATCTTATTGACTTGTCGAGATTAACAAACGATCCTGTAGCTCATGACTCGGCTTGGCCATCTGTCGCTACTAATCTTCCCTCAGACATACCCAAATTCGAGGGCAAACCGGGAGAGAATCCAAGCGAACATGTTACTACCTTTCACCTATGGTGCTCTTCAAATTCCTTACACCAAGATTCAATCCGTTTAAGGCTGTTTCAACGCACCCTTATAGGGCCTGCCGTGAAATGGTATATAGAGCTACCTAGGGGGGCATTCACTTTGTTCAATGACCTAGTGATGACTTTTATTAACCACTTCTAGCTACCAGTGCGTTATGACATTGGTACAGAACTCTTGTCGACATTTTGGTAGGATAAAGCCACACATATCTGGGATCATATCCAAGAGTGTCATAGACGAAAGAGGTTGATTAAAGACTTTATACCACCGGAGTTCCTCCTCAAATGGTTCCTTAAGTCGTTATTGCCTTATATAGCGAAGGATGTTTCTACATCTGGAGTGAGAAAATGAGGAACAAGCCATTTTTAGGGCGCAGGAACTGGATTTGATTTATGCTCAATCAAGTTTGTTATATGAGATCATTCCCAATGCTCTGCATTCTAGTTTCGACCCCAAAGTTAAACCTGGACCACATGCCGATGGCATTGTTTCTTGTGCGAGTGCTAAACCTGTGGATTCGGTGGCGAAACAAGTTAGTCAATTATCAATCAACCAATCTGCTTCAGGACAAGCCATGGCTTCGTCTCAACCCACCCCAATGGAAAGTGTACTTTCGGTACAATCGTCGGACCAGAAGGGTAACCAGCAGCCCAAAAGGAATAAAAAGAAGGGTAAGAAAAATCGTAAGGGTGGGAATAGGAATGAAAATTCTAATAATAATTACAAGAATGCTCATAGTGTTGTGGGGGTAAGCAAGCTAAATGCAAGGTTAAATTTCCTTGCAAGTTGTGTAAGGAATATCACCTCACTTACTTGTGCCCTCGTATCGATGAAGCCTCAAGATTCTTAGCACAGGGACCAGCTGTACTGACTAACCCTTTACCTCACAATCAAAACATGAACTCGACGACCCATGATCAGTTTGGTGGTGATCAAGATCCACCAGAGGGTATTGGTCTTAGTTTCATTAACATGGTACATGCTGCAAAAGTTGTGACCGATGCAAAGGACTATGGTTCGTCACAACCCGACCTAGGAAAGGAACTTGATCCACTAGGGACTCCTTTACGTATCAAAAAACTTGTGGATAAACCTGAAGCTGCACCTCACATTCCTAAGGGAGTCCCTAAGCATTTGGGGCAAAATACTAATGCCCGAGCCACCTATAACTATTCTTTTGTTGAGGATTTGGGCCACAGTCCTTGTGCGATGTCTGCGCTAGAAGTGCTTCAGAGTTGTCCTTCGCAAAGGAAGGATTTACTTTCTTCCCTTGGTGTGAATGATGATAATTCTTCCTTCGTGATTAAATTTGAAACCGCAGGACTTCATCCTCGCTTGCCTTACTATGTGTCTCTTTTGATTCACGTAGAATGTCTCAACATGACCGTCAAGTGCACTATGATTGACGAAGGCTTTGCTGCTTCTATGATGTCTTTATCGTGTTGGAAGGGTTTAGGTTCCCCTAAGTTGTCTAAATCTGTGACCATGTTAACTGCATTTGATGGGAGATCGTTTAGGCCACACGGGATCCTTCCTTCCCTTAAGGTCCATTTGGGAGGGAAGACCATTGCAATATAGGTTGAGGTGGTTGATGTGCCCCTTGACTACAATCTCTTCCTAGGTAGGAATTGGATGTATAGTATGCAAGCCGTAGATTCTTCCCTATTTCATGTTGTATGCTTTCCATTTAATGGGAATATAGTTATGATTGATCAAACATTATTCAAGAATCCGTCGGTTATCGCATCTTCAGGAGCTTCGATCCCGATTGTAGATCACTCTCAGCCGGCAACTGGGAGTGTGGGTGTGGGAATGTATCCATCCCTCATGGGAAGTTTTAGTTGTCCTGCACCTATCCTTATGATAGGGTCTAGTTTCGGTGAGGCTTCGACATCTGTGAGATCGGTGTCTTTTCGCATGAGTCATATGGAATATCCTTGGATTCTTCCTACAACGAATACTTTGAGTGAGCCCATCCTGATGGACGTGCCACTGCCTGCAACTATGGTAGCTTATCAAGCTAATATTGACTGTGTTGTAGAGCCTAGTCCTTCCTCTTCACGGACGGAGGAGGAGGACCCGTATGTGCTTCCTGCATGGGTAGTCTAGTATTCTCATGTGCATGACTACCTTGATAGTGTTTTTCCTTCATATGAAGCAATTATTGAGGCCATGTTGGGAGTTGAGCCACCATGGGAAGAGCTCCAACATAGATCGTACTTTCTTCCCGAGCTTGACCGCTTGGAGCATGAGAACTTTAGGGAGGTTATTAGTGAGAGAATTGGTAGTCCCATTGTTCCATTAAGCTCTCTTGGTCTGATGGGTGATGGGAACATGGAAAATATATCTCCAACGATTCCTATCAATATCTCTTATGATCCTGGCAGGATAGAGAATGTCTATATTGGGGCAGAATGTTTCCATGCTGAGCTTCAAGAATACACTGAGCTGTTTAAATAATTTCGTGATATCTTTGCTTGGTATTACAATGATATGCCAGGTATTGACCCTCACATTATTTAACATGATATTAAGACTTATTCCAATGCTAAGCCTATTTGACAACGCTTGCGTGTGGTGAATCCTAGGAAAGCACCCGCGATTAAGGCAGAGATAGAGAAACTGTTGAAAGCCAGTTTTATCTATCCAGTTCCCTTGATGGAGTGGGTTTCAAACCCCATTCTAGTTGGTAAGAAGCAGGGAGCGATCCGCATATGTACTGATTTCCATGATTTGAATCGTGCCTATCCTAAGGACAATTTTCCCACACCATTTATTGATCAGATTTTGGATGAGTGTGCCAGTAGCAAGGTCTTTTCTTTTATGGACGAGTTTTCTAGATATAATTAGATACAAATTAAACCCTAGGACCAACATAATACTGCATTTATTTTTCCTTGGGGAACTTTTGCATATCGAAAAATGCCTTTTGACCTTAAGAACGCCAAAGCTACTTTTCAGCGGGCCATGACCTTGATCTTCCACGATCCCAAATCGATTATCGAAGTATTTTTGGATGACCTTACTGCTCATTCTCATATGAGAATGCGTCATTCCTATCATTTGAGATTGGTATTCGAGAGGTGCCACCATTATTTGGTCAGGTTAAATCCTCACAAGTGCATCTTTTGTGTGAAGTCTGGTTGCTTATTAGGATTTATCATTTCTAAAGAGGGTATAATAGTTGACCCTTTGAAGGTTGAGGCAATACTTCAGTTGTCTCCCCTGAAAAACATTTGTCATCTTCAATGTTTGCAAGGCATAACAAAATTCTTACGAAGATTCGTTGTCAA
This sequence comes from Pseudotsuga menziesii, assembly GCA_001517045.1. Lineage (NCBI taxonomy): Eukaryota > Viridiplantae > Streptophyta > Pinopsida > Pinales > Pinaceae > Pseudotsuga > Pseudotsuga menziesii. The sequence goes on along the minus strand of LPNX010436133.1, from coordinate 217,845 downwards.
ATTTGCCAATTTAACTAGAGAATTCATGCATCTTTTGAAGAATGACACCACCTTTTGTTGGGATAAGCGAGCCCAGGAGTCCTTTGATGCACTCAAGCGAGCCCTAGCATTGGTCCTGGTGATTAGTCCCCAAGACTATAGCCGTGATTTTCTACTTTATGTGGCTGCGTCCATGGAGACGATTAGTATGGTTTTGGTTCAACAGGATGAGGATATCCAAGAGCATGTCATATATTATCTGAGTTGGAATCTTATTGACATGAAGATCCATTATTCCCATGTTGAGAAGCTTTCCTTAGCTACCATACATGCGGTTCAACGGTTGAGACATTATATTCTCCTTCGCCAAACCTTGGTTGTAGCCCATGTCAATCCGTTTCAATTTTTCCTCACTCAAAGGATGACTGGGGAAAATATAATAAATGGGTTTTCATCTTGCAAGAATTCAAGCTCGAGTTTGTTTCAGCAAAGTCGAAGAAATCGTTAATTTTTGCGGAGCTTATATCAGATTTCCCAAGTGAGGCTGAGGAGTTGGTTTGCGAAGATACGTTTATCGATGAGTGCATATTCTTAATCTCAACTTTAGACCCATGGTATGGAGATATCATTACATATTTACAAACATTAAAGGTCCCTACTCACCTCTCATGAGATGAACAACGACGGTTACGTCACGTGTCTAAGAATTACCTCATAGTTGATAACACTTTGTACCGCCATGGGGTAGATTTCATTTTACAATGTTGTTTAACTCATGAAGAGGCTGAGGTAGTGTTGAATGATTGTCATGGAGGGGCGTGTGGTAGTCATCTATCTGGGCTTTCTATAGCCCAAAAAATCTTAAGAGTGGGTTATTTCTGGCCGTCAATCTTTAAGGATTGTGTAGATGCATTCAAGTGGTGCCACCCTTGCCAGGTGTTTGCATGTAATATGCGCTTGAAACCTACCCCATTACATCCCATCATCACCACTGGTCCCTTCACTAAGTGGGGGATAGATTTTATGGATTGCAACCCAGATTCAGTTGGGGGCATCATCATATCATAGTGGTTGTTGACTACTTCACGAAATGGGCTGAGGCTATTCCTACAGTTAAATTTGATGGTGAGACAACCATGCACTTTGTATTCAAACAGATTATTACTCGGTTCAGGATTTCAAAAGAGCTTGTCACTGATGATGGCTTGCACTTTAAGAATCATATGATGGAATATTTGGCATCAAAGTTAGGGTTTAAATAAGAGCATTCCTCCTCTTACTACCCTCAGGTGAATGGACAGGTAGAAGCAGTGAACAAATCACTCAAATCCATTCTCCAATTAACCATCACACAAAGCAAGAATAATTGGCACATTATGTTATATCCTGCTTTGTGGGCTTATAGGACCGTCGTTAAGACTGCCATGGGATTTTCTCCATATCAACTTGTACATGGAGTGGAGTCGGTATTTCCAGTTGAATGCGAGATTCCTTCTTTGAAGCTATCCATAGAGCTCTTACCAGACACTTCCCCATTGGAGGAGTGTTTGGTCCACCTAGAGAAACTTGATGAGTAGGGTCGAGATGCCTTGGTGGCTCTAGAAGTAAATAAGCGTCATGTAAAGGTCCAATATGATAAGTCTGTCCATGCAGGGATGTTTAGTGAGGGAGACTTGGTCCTTTTGTGGGATCAACCAAAAGAATCCTTGGGGGCAGGAAATTTTAACCCCATGTGGCGTGGTCCTTACATCATCAAACATGTGTTAGAGAAGGGTGCTTATGAGTTAGTGGATTATGTGGGAACAACCTTGGCATAGCCTAGGAATGGGATCTATCTCAAAATGTACTATGCATGATTTTTAGCTGAGGCTGGTTATTGTATATTATTGTACAGTTTTGCATAGGTAGGTCTTTTTCTTATGGTGATCGGGTTTGTGATTAGTTTTCGTTTCTTTTGGAAGATGTCAATGGAATCGTCCACCTTCATAGGATTCACAGATGGTGTGATCCGTCGCACTCAACACTCAGCCTCTGTGGCTTGGGTGATTTATACTCCTATGGGTCAAGTATTGTCTTCAGGAGGTGTATGTTTGCGACCATCTTCAAACAATGTTGCTGAATATAGTGCCATTATTGAGCTTCTACGGGATGTCATTTTACACGGTGTTCTCTCTCTTGACGTACGTCTTGATTCAGATTTAGTAGTGTCACAGCTTAATGGTTTGTACCATGTTAGAGATCTGACATTATTAAGAATATTCTTATGTGTGAGGTTAGTAGAATGGAAATTTGACAATATAACATACATACATATTCCAAGAATTAATAATCAAGTTGCTGACTCATACGCTAACTACGTGTTAGATTGGAATTTGTTTCATACACAATAATCTCATCACAAACATAAATTTTTACACATGTAAATAAATAAACCAATCATCATAAAAGTTTTTATAAACATCCAAAATGTGGTAATACATAGTGTCATAATACAAAAATGGGGCTCTCGAACCACCAAAATATAATACACGGTAATACAAAATGTATCACTCCCAGGTATCTAAGCCTATGGAGGAGGATGGGGGTTGTGATCGTGGAATGTCATTATGGCTCTAGGTAGCCGCCGAAATAATCGCACCCATGCTCGTGGTAGACCCACCACCTAGCGCTACATGGCCTCAGGCAAGTACTCGAATTGCGCCATGGGTACTCTGTGTGTCATTATCACGAAGTTGGTATGAATGCTTTGGAGCGTCCACTCTGCATCCACACCCGTGATATCATCTCCTCTTCCCCTCCATCTATGATGAGGGAAGCCTTCAGGCCGTCATGGTCCCACATCTGCATGCATATGGTAGATGTCACTATGTATTGTCACCAAAAAATATGTCTTTTGATTCCACATAATCAGAAAACACAAAAAAAAATTAAATAACTCAAAAAAAATTAAAAAGAGGTTCGAGATTCGTTACCTATGTCATCGTATGCCGATCCTGGTGGTAGTGGCATGTCTGGGTCTCCTCGAAAATCTATCCCCACATAGGGGTAGTCATCGATGACAACTATCTGTCATCACCACCACAGAAAGAAATCAACTAGATAGGGGTTGGACACCCTACCTCCACCCAGTCTGCGCATTGCATCCGCCCAACACCGTTGGGCCAGACCTCAAGCCTCGTGTAGAGGAACATCAACTCTAGGGCTCAATCCTAGAACACACTCAAAGAAAAACATGCTCAGTATGTTGTTGAAACCGAAGTTTCACACTTTTTCCATCTTGCACTCACTGAGCTGGTGTTTCATGTTTCCCAGTAGCGTAGTGCTCCAATCATATACCGTGGGTCTCATGCACTCCACTGCATAGAACATCAGAGGCTGCGAGGCCTGGTGGAGTGATGCAAAGATTTCTATCCTGCCTAGTGTCAGTAGGATGGCCAGCACCTGTATGGAGTTAGTTGGGATCTGACTCCCCACCTTCTCTGTGTCGGGATAGTAGCACACCGCAATGTACTCATCGATAGTCAGGCCACCTCTGGGCCCGCAAGAGTGTAGGTTCACCACTTCCCCCCATCGGGAAAGTCCAGTAATAAAGTATATGTCCTGTCTATCTGGAACAAATTTGAGTCTGGATCCCAGTAGTCCACTAACATATGCAATAGTCCTGGTTTGGCTCTTAATCCACCAAGACACCAAAATTTGTAGAGCCCACATGCACGTAACGCTTGTTGAGCCATTAGATCTGCCCTTACTGCCTCTTCTACATTACCATGTTCACATTCTCTTCATTCTAGGACCATCTTGCACAATTTTTTTTAATTTTTCCCATTAGAATACTTAAAAAACATTGACCGCGGCCTCATATGTGACTATTTTCCAAATAATCGTGTATGTATGCGACTATGAGGGCATTTTCCGCGTATATCCAACCCTATACAGGGAAAAACCCTCGATTTTCGTGTGGGTTGTGGTGCCTATCTTAGAATGGCCTAGAATGCTAAATACACCATGGAATTTGACAAAATTTGCATCAAAATGAAAGATAAGAGCATGGGTAAGTACTTGGAAAAGACGGTAGTGGATTCCGCCAGCTGGATCTCCTAGAATTCACTGTTGAAGTTTTGAGCTCAAATGGGTAAAAATTTCAAATGTTTTATAATGTTTTGAATTTTTTACTATTTATAGAAATTTTTGAAATTTTTGAAATTTTTTACCCCCTTTCCTATAGTTTGGACCATTTCTAATCCTTTTGGACCATTTTTGGACTAATTTATGATGTAGAAGACCTTTTTTAGTGTCATTTCAACCGTTGGAATGACCCATTCGTGCTGATTTCAGGTATCATGTCTAAACTAGAATATAGGTTAGGTTTCATCATTGTTTGCATTTTGCATGACCTTATGATCATTTCATTATAGCCTTAGGTATGAACCCACTCTATTATGTCACGAAACCTTCTTGTTGTTTTAGAAGTGGCATGATATAAATGGTAGAGCTTGACCTTACATGGGTACCCTAGTTAGCGCCTTATTTGTATTTGGTGTCGATGCTGACATTTTGTCCCTTAGGGTGTGGGAGTCCATTGTATAGTGTTTCCATGACATTTCACAAGATCCTCATACTCCTCTTGATCTTTTGTTGGCCTATTCCCCTTAGGACTCTCTTATGTCAAGTTGTAATTGCATTATCATGAGCTTTTCCTACCTTATTGAGCCTTACGTCGGCTTCCCTGACATTGCATTTCAACCATATAGCCCGAACTTGTCTCATGTCTAGCCATGCAGAGCCATTTTATATATCATTTGCATCTTGATTCCCTATTTTTACTGGGAGGGGATTTTCCCTCGAGTGTCGCTATCCTACACATGTATCCTTGCATTGAGCATAGGTATGTTCCACTGCTTGGAACTAGTTTGTTTTCCCATATGACACTCATCTCCTCCTATTCTGTAACTATAAATCCATTTTATTAATTTTCAATATTTTTAAATATGTGAAAAAGTCCAAAAAAAATAAAAAAACCGAAAAGCCGGACAAGGAAAGATGTTATCTTTTGGCAGTTGTCAAGTCATGTCGCCTTCAAATAGAGAACTTTATATCACATCCATTGGTTGGGTTATATTTTGAATTTAGGAGCTATACTCGTTTATCTGAGTTTATCTCCACTGACTGGTTAAGCTTCGAGTCCCCATGGAGCCTCTCTCGATGCCTCTTATGTCGCAGAGATGTCCCAATTTTATATATCGAGACTATGTTGCCTTTCTTGAGTCACCATTCACCGTTATGCTCTTGTTTGAAGGAAGTTTAAACCTGAGTCGGCCATTCCTCAATTATCATGACTTTGCATGTTGGCCATTCCAGGTACAATTACTAGTTCATGCACCTTATGATCGAGTCCTTCCACATTATACAAATTTGCTGAGTACCTCGTGTTGGATGATGGGGGATGCCTTAATGCCCTCCTTCCACTGGATTTCATCCCATCGACTTCAGATAATTTATTCTGGGATTGGAATCTAGAGTCATTTTTGAGTGCCTTGAGACTTGCAGTCATCAGTGGCAGGTTCTCTCGCCATCGACAGTTTTTTGGGAATACATCAATGTCCCCTGATTGATGGATCCTCGCAAGTGTTCAACCTCAACACACTTATTCACACTTGTTATTTTTCACTCTAGTACCTTGATTCCCATTTTCATTATCGGTGGGTGATATCACGTTTGTTAACGGTATACATCAATGACCAGTAATCAGACGATGGACTACTATGTTCAACCTCGACACCTCTATTGACATAGTAGGACATGTACTCATAACGGTTTGTGTAGAAGACCTTCCAGATTGGTGGCATATCTTATATGCTACCTTCTTGATCGTACCATTGTTTATGAGATTTCATCTCTCATGTCATGATTCCAGTATATGTCAGACATTTCTAGCTATTATGAAGATCTTGATCCATTGTATATCTTCAGCCATTATGGAGATCATGATCCTTTGTATATCTTCATCATGGAGATTCTGATCTATGTATATTGTACGTGGCAATGAACACTTATGTGATATCTTGTATCATGCCTATTCATGGCCATTGTACTCTTATGTATTCGGGACTGCTAGATGTATTTGTAGTTATGTGCACAGTTGTATCATTGTACTATGCTGATTGGGTGGCTGGTCTTCCATTTGGGATCCTTCATCACTCCACTTTTGGGATGGGCTTATAATGTATTTCAGCCATCGTTTGACCCCTCTGACCTCACACATTAGGGGGCATCTGTTATAGTTGATTTTACCACTCCAAGTGAATCACACTTGTATGGCCTTCCCTTGTCCCTCTGCAGACTCCTTAGACCCCTTGGACCAGTTTTTGTCTTTTGATGTTTTCTTGACCATCCCTATAAACATGTGAGAATTGATACACATGAATTTTAAACCCCTAATCACGTATATATGCGGGTTTGACCCCTAAAACTACGTACATCGGGATGTGTGTAAAATCCAAATCCTTTTGGAGTTTTCCTTGGCATGGATCTGACTCACTTGACTCCTCGCCTTCCATATGCCTTGAGATCGCTTGGATTCAACCTTTCATCACCCCTTTCAAAAGCTATATAAGGAACTCTTTGGATACATTGAAGGCATAAGAGAATTGAGAGAAAAGAAACTATATTCCATTGTTTCCGGAACTTGTGCTTGAGACTGCATCCCTTTGTCCCTTGGAGCACTTTTGTGTTCTTCCCAAGCTTTCCTTTTGCTTGTGAGATTTCTATCGAGAGATGGAGGATTGAGGTGGTGGAGGCCCAAGTGGGGGATTCAGTTTCTCCGATTCGCAAGCATGCCGACAGAGGTTGTATCCATTGTAATCTTTTATTTTATATTAATATAAATATATTTTCCTGTCCAATAATGTATGTTTGAATGAATATTTTATCCATGGATGATTTCAAATGCTTATACATTGTTGATTATATATGCTAGAATAGATCTAACACCAGTATATATAGTATGCTTGTCTTGTTTACTTATTGGTGAGGAAGTGATTCATCAATTCAAGCTAAAGTTGGAAAGCTCAAAGGGGATCTACTTCAACCATCCGGAATAAGGTACGAGTTCTGATCCTTTAGTGTTAGATATTTGACTTCTATTGCATATTGGAAAGGATTGATTTTTGGAGTCAAGCTATCTGTTGTGGTAGCTTAAGCCATAGGAATTTCTCTCTGTAACAGGGTCTCCTTTTGGAAGGAGGAACTTCAAGCAGTTCTTATGGTGGAATTTCAGTATCCTTGGGTGTATCCAGAATTTGATCCTCAAATTCTTGTTCCTACCTCTAAACTTCTGAATATAGAATCTTAGGAGGAGGTACTTCATCTTCCTTTGAAATCTCTTTTGTTTGACAAAACACAACTTCCCCATGGAATATCATATTTCTATTGACTTCAATGTATCTCTGTATAAGGACATATATGTGGTAGGCCTTTGAGGTGTCACTGAAACCGACAAATATACCTTTTTTTTCGAAAAGCTCTAGATTATCCTTCTTTTATTTTGGCATATGAATGTATACTAGAGAGCCAAAAATCCTCATGTGGTTAAATGCATCTTTCTTGCTGATGAAGTCTTATTCTAGAGTCCTCTCCCCCAATATAGCATGAGGTATTTTGTTTTGTATGTACATAGTAATACACACATCTTCATCCCACAAGGATAAAGAAAGATCTAGATCAGTAATCATGACTCTAGTAGCTTCACAGATAGTTTTGCTCTTCCTTTCTGCAACCCCATTCTATTGACTGTTGTACGATACTGTCAGTTGTTTCTTGATTCTTTCTTCTCGAAAATAAACATCAAACTCATTAGAATCATACTCACCTCCATTATTTGATCTCAAGATATATATGTGTCTTCCTATCTGATTTTCAATCAGAGCATTGAACTCTTTGAACCTGTCAAAAGTTTCACTTTTGGCCTTGAGTAAGTAAATCCATGACTTCCGAGAATGATCATCTATGAACAATACATAATAAAAACACCCATTCAAGGTGGGTGAAAACATGGGCCCATAAATGTCAGAGTTAACCAAATCCAATATACATTTAGATCTATTCCTACTTCTGGAAAATTATTTCATAGTGTTCTTACCTAGAGAACATCCTTTGCAAATTCCATCATGTTTGGGAGATACTTCTATCATATCTGTGACCATGTTATGTAATCCTGGAAGAGTTGTATAGTGAAGGTGTACAAAATTCCGATGCCACAACTCACATGGATCAACTGTATAATGTACCAAAGCATGAGTGGAATTTTTCGAATCCTTATAAAGGCCTCCCTCTCTAACCCCAATATGTACAACTGAGCTTAGTTTTTCATTCTTTTCCAACAGTAGGACCTTCTTGTCCATGAAGAGCAATTTGTAGCCCTTGTACTCTAAGCCAACAACAAAGAGAAGGTTCTTCTTCAAACCAGGAACATATAAGACATCAGCAATACGTAAAACCATACATGAATCAAGTTTAAGTGAAGTTGAGCCAACTTCTTCAATATTGTAAGTGGATTCATATCCAAGTTCCACTTGTGTAGTGAAATTCTTCTTTTTGTACTAGGTGAATGGTCCATAGTTACCTGTCATATGTTTGGAGACACCACTATCTATTAACTAGGATTTGGAATTGTCAGTAATGGATCCATAGAAATTAGAGATCAAGTAGTACTCTCTTCTATATTCATCTTCTTTGGTACGCCTAGTGTTATTCTTCTTCTTCTGCGACAGAAGATTGGAACCTTTTTTTTATTTTCCTCTTGAGCTTCCTGCAATCCCTAGAAAATTTCCCAAACTTATGACAAGTATAGCATTCCACTTTTGAAACATCTGAGTGTTTACCTTGAGGTTTCTTTGACTTATTTTGCTGAGGGGATGCCCTCTTGAAGTTGTTTGTCTTTGTTATAAGTGCAAGGTTCCCTTCCTTAGTGCCAATTTTCTTGCCTGAAAACCATCCTTCTTCTTCCAAGAAATAATGCTAAATTCTATCAAAGCTTGGCTGATTCTCACGCCCACTCACTGATTCCGTAAATTTTTCCTTAGAGTTTGGGAGACCATTGACTACATTTTGCATGAGGTCATCATCATCCACAATAATACCAATAGTTGTAAGTTGATTTCTTACATGTATTATCTTTTTGAAGAAGGGTCCAACTCCTTCATCCTTGTTCATCTTCAGTGTTCAAATCCTTTTCTTGAAAACTCTTTTTTGGTTGGCAGCCTTCTTTTCATATAGGTATGCCAAGGTGTCAAATCATTCTTTATCAGTCTTTAACGATGTGATATTGACAATAAACATTTATTTGACATAATCATACATGATTCTTCTAGCCTTAGCCTGCTTATTCGTGTAAGCAGTTCTTCCACCATTAGATGTTGGATCTTCTATGGTGTTGAACACTATGTCATCAAGGTCATTTTCCTCTAGTATGGTTGTAAGCCTAGATTTCCAATATTTTTAGTTGGGTGAACCTTGAATTTTCTCTTCTTGTCTGAAAATGTTGGTAGTCATCCCTCCCACTAGGAAACTGTCATGTTTATATAATATCCCAAGGTCTAGGAAGACAACAACAATCTACCTCTTACTGGGTCTTCACATGATCAGCTGTGATACCATGCTGAATTTTAGCATTAGCATGAATATTTTAAATTTTACAGACTATACTATCAAATAACAACAGATAAGTGCATTAGCAACATCAACACATCAAAACAATGAAAACAAGAGATTTTCACTGGGGAAACCTTTAAAGGACAAAAACCCAAAAGCATAAGTAATTCATCTCTGAAAATGAGATGACTGAGTTCTCAAAAATTCACAAACCCTAATTAGTTTGATCAACAGATAAAATTTACAAATGATGAATTTTTACATAAAAACCAAATTAGGGATTTCTGCCATAATTCTTCCAGCTACCTAGAATCTTAGATAGGCTTCCTGAATTTATTTCTTGAACAACCCAGCTGCTGTACGAGCCTGATTTTTCTGCCCAGAATGTTGATGTATTTGTAACTTTAGAATGTATTTATTTGTATATCTTATAATGTATTTCATTGTACCACGATGCTCCTCCGATCGGGAGAATCATTAATATAATAAAGTCATGTAAAGTCATAGAGGTTAACCCTCCTATGTAATTTGGGGAAATAGTTCGCACAGTTTAGGGGTACTAGCATTATTAGAATCTCCTAGTGAGGTCATCCCTGGTAACTAATTGTAAACTAGAAAAATAGTATAAATAGAGAGTGAGACTCTCTATTTTAAACACACACTCACTCAATTGTAGCGCATGAGTGAGAAAAGAGGAGATCACACAAGTGAGAGAGAGAGCAGTTGTCGAAGATCATCTTTGTGTTTTTGGGTTTTAATTTTGCTATTGATGATCATTCCATCTCTGAGGAAGTTGCAGGGTTTTCTCCTTTATGGATTCCCTGAGGAAAACTATTTGTGTCTCTTGTCTCTTGTGATTATTTATGTGCATGCTATTCTCTCAGATAAGATCCTAGATCATATTAATTAAATGATAAAAATATAACATGGTATCAGATCTAACCTGAGACGAAGACACTATTGCAGCTGTAGAATATAGGGATTCTTACTTTTTGGGTCTCCCTCCATAGATCATCAGCAAAAAGAGCCTAGGATAACGCTCCATTGAATGGCGCATATTTCTGTCAAAGCAGAATTTGATTCCGACCATTTTCAATTTTTGACCTGTCACTATTGCGGGAATTAGGGATTTTCACAGAAGACAAATTTTTGAGTGAGCCCAACGTAGGATTTCTCTCCTCCTCAAAATAGAAATTTAGAGATGAAGATCAAAATGTTTGGTTGGGTAAAACTCTAGGAAATTCAAACACTAATTTGACCCTAGATGAGAAAATGCTAAAAGACTAAAACTAGTCATTTTGGTGAATTCGCTATAACTCGATATTGGAGAAGGCTCAGGAGACAGAAATTTTACTGGCCAAAGATAAATTCCTGATGTACCATTCGTAAATGTTTCATAGTCAGATTCTCTATATATTGGGAGATATGATTCCTCTAAATCAGGGTTCGATCCTCTCCTAGGATTCATCCCTAAACATGACACCTTGGGAGAATTGCTATATCTCAGGATACAAAGATTGTTACGGAGAGAAATTCCTATGGCTTGGGGTACCACAATAGATAGCTTGACTCTAGAAATCAATCCTTTCCAATATGCAATAGAAATTAAATGTCTAACACTAAAGGATCAGACCTCGTACCTTATTTCGGATGGTTGAAGTAGATCCCCCTTGAGCTTTCCAACTTTAGCTTGAATTGATAGATTACTTTCTCAGCAACAAGTAAACAAGACAAGCATACTATATATCATGGTGTTAGATCTATTCTAGCATATATAATCAACAATGTATAAGCATTTGAAAACATCCCATGGATAAAATATTCATTCAAACACACATTATTGGATAGGAAAAGATATTTCTATTAATATAAATCAGAGATTACAATGGATACAACCTCTGATGGCATGTCTGTGAACTAGAGAAACGAAATCCCCCAATTGGGCCTCCACCACCTCAATCCTCCATCTCTCGATAGCAAGTTCACAAACAAAAGGAAAGCTTGGGAACAACACAAAAGTGCTCTAAGGGACAAGGGGATGCATACTCAAGCATAAGTTCTGGCAACAATGGACTATAGTTTCTTTGCTCTCAATTATCTCATATGACTTCAATGTACCAGGGGGTTCCTTATATAGCTTTTCAAAGGGTTAATGAAAGGTCGAATCCGAGCGATCTCAAGGCATAGGGAAGGCCAGGAGTCAAGTGAGTCAGATCCATGTCAAGGAAAACTCCAAAAGGATTTGGATTTTGTACACATCCCGATGTACGCGGTTTTAGTCGTCAAACCTGCGTATATACACGCTTATAGGTTTAAAAGTCGTGTGTACCATTTTTCACATGTTTTTAGGGATGATCAAGGAAACATCAAAGGACAAAAAATGGTCCAAGGGGTCTAAAGAGTCTACAGCAGGACAAGGGAAGGCCATATAAAGTGTGATTCACCTAAAGTAGTAAAATCAGCTATAACAGATGCCCCCTAATGTGTGAGGTCAGAGGGGTCATACGATGGCTAAAATACATTGTAATTCCATCCTAGAAGTGGTGTGATGAAGGATCCCAAATGGAAGACCAACAACCCAATCAGCATAGTAAAATAATACAACTCTGCACATAACTGCAAATACATATAGGAAACCCCGATACATAAGAGTACAATGGCTATGAATAGGCATGATACAAGATATCACATAAGTGGTCATCACCATGTACAATATACATAGATCAGAATATCCATAATGAAGATATACAAAGGACCATGATCTCCCTAATGGATGAAGATATATAACAGATCAAGATCTCCATAATGGCTGGAAATGTCTGACATATACTAGAATCAAGTCACGAGAGTTGAAATCTCATGAACAATGGCACCATCAAGGAGGTAGCATATAAGAGATGCCACCAATATGGAAAGTATTCTACACAAAATGCTACGAGTACATGTCCTACTATGCAAATATAGGTGTCAAGGTTGAACATAGTAGTGCATCGTCTGATTACCAGTCATTGATTTATACCATTAACAAACGTGAGATCACCCACCGATAATGAAAATGGGAATCAAGGTACTAGAGTGCAAACTAACAAGTGTGAATAAATGTGTTGAGGTTGAACACTTGAGAGGATCCATTGATCAGGGGACATTGATGTATTCCCAAAGACTGTCGATGGCAAGATAACCTGCCACTGATGACTGCAAGTCTCAAGGCACTCAAAGATGACTCTAGATTCCAATCACAGAATAAATGATCTGAAGTCGATGGGACGAAATCCACTGGAAGGAGGGAATTAAGGCATCCCCCATCATCCAACATGAGTTACTCAGCAAATTTGTATAACATGGAAGGACTCGATCATAAGGTGCATGAAACAGTAACTGTACCGGGAATGGCTGACACGCAAAGTCAAGATAACTGAGGAATGGCTGAATCAGGCTTCAACTTCCTTCGAACAAGATCATAATGGCGTATGGTGACTGAATGAAGGAAGCATAGACTCAATATATAAATTGGGACATCTCTGCGACACAGGAGGCATCGACAGAGGCTCCATAGAGACTGGAAGCTTAACTAGTCAGTGGAGATAAACTTAGATAAATGAGTATAGCTCCTAAATTCAAACTATAACCCAACCAATGGATGTGATATACAATGCTCTGTTCCAAGGAGACATGACTCAACAGCTTCCACATATAACATCTTTCCTTGTTCGGCTTTTTGGTTTTTTGATTTTTTTTGGACTTTTTCAGTTATTTAAAAAGCTTGAAAAAGAATAAAATTGCTTTATAGTTACAAACTAGGAGGAGATAAGTGTCATATAGGAAAACAAGCTAGTTCCAAGCAGTGGAATATACCTATGCTCAATGCAAGGATACATGTGTAGGATATCGACACTCGGGGGAAAATCCCCTCCTGGTAAAAAGGGAAAACAAGCTGCTAAGGATATAACAAAATATCTCTACATGGCTAGACATGAGACAAGGTCGGGCTATATGGCTGAAATGCAATGTCAGGGGAGCCGACATAAAGCTCAATAAGGCAGGAAAACCTCATGATAATGCATTCACAACTTGACATGAGGGAGTCCTAAGGGAAATAGACCAGAAAAAAATCAAGAGGGGTATGAAGCTCTTGCAAAATGTCATGGCAGTACTATACAATGGACTCCAACACCCTAAAGGAGAAAACGTTGGCATGGGCACCAAATGCAAATAAGGCGCTAACTAAGGTAGCCATGTAAGGTGAATCTCTACCACTCATATCATGCCACTTCTAAAACAACAAGAAGGTTCTGTGACATAACAGAGTGGGTTCATACCTAAAGTCATGATGAGATGGTCATAAGGTCATGCAAAATGCAAATGGTGATGAAACCTAACCTATATTCTAGTTTAGACATGATACCTAAGATCGGCATGAACGGGTCAATCCAACGGCTAAAACGACACTGAAAAAGGTCCTCTACATCATAAATTATGTCAAAAATGGTCCAAAATGGTTAGAAAATGTCGAAACTATAGAAAAGGGGGTAAAAATTTTCAAATATTTGAAACATTTCTATAAATAGTAAACAATTCAAAATATTATAAAACATTTGAAACTTTTACCCATTTGAGCTCATATTTTCCACAACGAATTCCAGGAAATCCATCCAGCGGAATCCACTACAATTTCTTCCAGGTATTTACCCATTCCCTTCTCTTTCATTTTGATGAATTTTTTATCAAATTCCATGGTTAATTAAGATTTCTAGGCCAAACTAAAATGAGCGCTTCGGCCCACGTAGAAATCGAGGGTTTTTCCGTGTATAGGGATGGATATATGCAAAAAATGCTCCCAAACCTGCGTACATATGTGGTTGTTTTGAAAATAGCCGCTTATGAGGCCGTGCATATGGTTTTTTCAATAATCTAATGGGAAAATTGGCAATTTCTTGTGTAGGATGGTCCTAGAGTGGAGAGAGAATGAACATGGTGAAGTAGAGGAAGCAGTAAGGGCCGATCTAATGGCTCAACAAGCTCTACGTGCATGTGGACTCTAAAAGTTTTGGTGGCTTGGTGGTTTCAGGGACAAATCAAGAATATTACAGATGCTGGTGGATTACTGGGATCTATACTCAGAGTCCTTCCAGATAGATGGGATGTCCCTCACTATAGAGGTGGAGGACATATACTTCATTACTAGGCTTTCTAGATGAGGGGAAGTAGTGAACCTTCGTTCTCATGGTGGGCCAGGAGGTGGCCTGACTATCGACAAGTACATTGCGGTGTACTACTATCCAGACATAGAGAAGGCGGGGAGTCAAGTCCATACCAACGCTATATAGGTGCTGGGCCTAAAGGCCATACTATTAACATTGGATCGGATAGTAGGATTGGCATCACTCCACCAGGCCTCGCGGCCTCAGATGTTCTATGCAGTGGAGTGCATGAGACCCACGATTTATGACTGGAGCACTACACTACTGAGCAACATGCAACATTAGCTCAGTGAGCGTAAGGCATGAAGAGTGTGGAACTTCAGGTTCAGCAGTATACTGAGCACGTTTTTCTTCAAGCGTGTTCCAGGATTGAGCCCTAGAGTGGACGTTCCTCTTCACGAGGTTTGAGATCCGGCCCAATGGCGTTGGGCAGATGTGATGCGCAGACTGGGGGGTGATAGGATGGCCAACCCTTATCCAGCTGACTTTTCTTCATGGTGGTGATGACAGATAGTTGCCATTGATGACTACCCCTATGTGGGGATAGATTTCCAGGGGGACTCGGACATGCCACTACCACCAGGATCGGCATATGGTGATATAGGTAACGAATCTCGACCCTCTCTTTTTTAATTTTTTGAGTCAATTTTTTTGTGTTTTTAATTATATGGAATCAAAAGACATATTTTTGCGTGACAATACATAGTGACATCTACCATTTTTGTGCAAATGTGGGACCACAGCGGCCAGGAGGCTTCCCTCGTCATAGATGAAGGGGAAGAGGAGATGATATCATGGGTGTGGATGCGGAGTGAACACTCCAGAGCATTCATACAAATTTTGTGAGACTGACACACAGGGTTCCCATGGCGCAAGTCGAGGACTTTCCTGAGGCTATGTAGAGCCAGGTGGTGGGTGTACCATGTGCATGGGTGCGATTATTCCGACAGCTGGCTAGAGCCGTAGTGACCTTCCATGATCACAACCCTCCTCCTCCTCCACAGGATTAGATACCTGGGAGTGTATTCATTTTGTACTACCATGTTATATGTTGGTGGCTCAAGAGCCCCAATTTTGTATCACGGCACTATGTATTACCACATTTTGGATGTTATGTAAAATTTTTATGGTGATCGGCTTATTTATTTGCATGTGTAAAAATTGTGTTTGTGATGAATTTACTGTGTATGAAACAAATGCCAATCTAACACATAGTTAGCACATGAGTCAGCAACTTGATTATTAATTCTTGGAATGTGTATATATGTTATATTGTCAAATTGCCATTCTAATAATCTCACACGTATGAATCTTCTTAATAGCATCGGATATCTAACATGGTACAAACCATTAAGTTGTGACACTACTAACTCCGAATCAATACGTACCTCAAGAGAGAGAACGCCATGTGAAATGGCATCCCATAGAAGCTCAATAACAGCACTATATTCAACAACATTGTTGGAATATGGTCGTAGACATACGCCTCCTAAAGATAGTACCTGACCCATAGGAGTATAAATCACTCAAGTAGCAGAGGCTGAGTGTTAAGTGTGACGGCTTGCACCATCCGTGAATCCTATGTGGGTGGAAGATTCCATTGACATATGCCAAAAGAAATGGAAACTAATCACAAACCTGATCACGATAAGAAAAAGACCTAATTATGCAAAAGTGTACACTAATATACAATAAGCATCCTTGGCTGAAAAAAATGCATAGTAATTCTTGAGATAGAGCCCATTTCTAGGCTCTGCCAAGGCCGTTCCCTCGTAATCCACTAACTCGTAAGCACCCTTCTCTAACACACGTTTGACCACGTAAGGACCCCACCACATAGGATTAAATTTCCCTGCCCCCAAGGGTTCTTTCGGTTGATCCCACAAAAGGACCAAGTCCCCCTCACTAAACCTCGTTGGACAGACAAACTTATCGTATTGGACCTTTACGCGACATTTATTGGCTTCTAGAGCTACCAAGGCATCCCGACACTGCTCATCAAGTTGCTCAAGGTGGACCAAATGCTCCTCCAATGGTGAAGTGTCTGGTAAGAGTTCTACATCTAGCTTCAAAGAAGGAATCTCACATTCAACCGGCAATATCAACTCCACTCCATGTACAAGTTGATATGGAGAAAAACTAGTGGCAGTCTTAACAGAGGTTCTATATGCCCACAAAGCAGGATATAACATGATGTTCCAATTATTCTTGCTTTGTGTGATGCTGCGTTGGATAATGGATTTGAGTGATCTATTCACTGCTTCTACCTGTCCATTTGCTTGATGGTAGTAAGAGGAGGAATTCTATTTCTTGTACCCTAACTTTGATGCCAACTCTTCCACCATACAGTTCTGAAAGTGCGATCCATGGTCAGTGACGAGCTCTTTCAGAATCCCAAACCAAGTAATAATTTGGTTTAATACGAAGTGGGCAGCTGTCTCATCATCAGATTTTACTGTAGGCATAGCCTCAGCCCATTTCGTGAAGTAATCAACAACCACTATAATATGATGGTGCCCCCCACCCGAAGCTAGGTTGCAATCCATAAAATCAAGCCCCCACTTAGTGAAGGGACCGGCGGTGATAATGGGATTTGAAGGGGTAGGTTTCAAGCGCATATTACATGAGAACACCTGGCAAGGGTGGAACCTCTTGACCGCATCAACACAATCCTTAAAGATCAACGACAAGAAATAACCCGCTCTCAAGATCTTTTGAGCTGTAGAAAGCCTAGATAAATGACCACCACACACCCCTCCATGGAAATCATTTAGCACTACCTCAGCCTCTTCATGATTTAAACAACGTCATAAAATGGAATCTACCCCACAGTGGTGCAAAGTGTTATCCACTATGAGGTAGTTCTTAGAGACGTGACGTAATCGTCGTTGTTCATCTCTTGAGAGTTGAGTAGGGGTCTTTAATGTTTGTAAATATATTATGATATCCCCATACCATGGGTCTAAAGTTGAGATTAAGAAGATGTGTTCATCAACAAACATATCTTCATAAACCAAATCCTCAACCTCACTCGGGAAATCCAATATAAGACTTGAAAAAATTAAAGACTTCTTTGATGTTGCCAAAACAAATTCGAGATCGAATTCTTGCAGAATGAAAATCCATTTATTATACTTTCCCCCAATCATCCTACAAGTGAGGACGAATTGAAACAGATTGACATGGGCTACACCCAAGGTCTAGCGAAGGAGAATATAATGTATCAACCACTGAACCGCATGTACGGTAGCTAAAGCAAGCTTCTCGACATGAGAATAACGAATCTCTGCATCAATAATGTTTTGACTCAGATAGTATATGACATGCTCCTAGATCTCCTCATCCTCTTGAACCAAAACCATACCAATCGTCTCCATGGATGCGGCCACATATAATAGGAAATCACGGCTATAGTCTGGGGGACTAGTAACTGAGGCTAATGCTAGGGCTCGCTTGAGTGCATCAAAGAACTCCTGGGCTCACTCATCCCAACAAAAGGGGGTGTCCTTCTTAAGTAGATGCATGAAGCCTCTAGTCAAATTGGCAAAGTTGGCAACAAATCTCTGTAAGAAGTTTGCCATGCCTTGCAAACATTGAAGATGACGAATATTCTTCGGGGGATACAACTGAAGTATTTCCTCAACCTTCAAAGGGTTGAATCTTATACTCTCTTTAGAAATGATGAATCCTAACAAACGACTTGACTTCACACAAAATATGCACTTATGCGGATTTAATATACCCAAATAGTGTCGGCATATTTCGAATACTAACCCAATTGATAGGGATGATGCATTCTCATATGAGAATGAGAAGCAAGTTCATCCAAAACTACTTTGATAATTGACTTGAGATCGTGGAAGATCAAGGTCATTGCCTGTTGAAATGTAGCTCTGGTGTTTTTAAGGCCAAAAGGCATTTTTCGATATGCGAAAGTTCCCAAGGACAAATAAATGCAATATTATGTTGGTCCTCAGGTTTAATTTGTATTTGAGTATACTCGGAAAAGCTGTCCATAAAGGAAAAAACCTCGCTACCCGCACACTCATCCAAAATCTGATCAATAAATGGTGTGGGGAAATTGTCCTTAGGACAGGCATGATTCAAATCACTGAAATCAGTACATATGCAGGTCGCTCCCTGCTTCTTATCCACTGGAATGGGGTTTGAAACCCACTCTGTCAAGGGAACGGGATAGATGAAACCAGATTTCAACAGTTTCTCTATCTCTACCTTAATTGCGGGTGCTTTCTTAGGATTCACCACCCGCAAGCATTGCCGAATAGGCTTAGCATTGGGGTAAGTCTTAGTCTCATGCTCAGCAATACAAGGGTCGATACCTGGCATTTCATCGTATCACCAAGCAAAAATATCACAGAATTCCTTAAATAGCTTGGTGTATTCAAGAATCTCAGCATGGGAACATTCCGCCCCAATATAGACATTTTGTATCCTGCTAGGAACTCGAGAGATGTTGATAGGAATTGTTGAAGATATGTTTTCCATGTTTAACGAAACCATAGGAGTACCAACTCTCTGACTAAGAACCGGCCTAAAATCCTCACACTCCAAGTGGTCAAGCTCAGGAAGAAAGTATGATCTATGATGGAGTTCCTCCCATGGTGGCTCAACTCCCGACATAGCCTCAATAATCGCTTCATCTGAAGGGAAAACCGTATCAAGGTAGTCGTGTGGATGAGAAGACTGTACTGCCTATGCCGACAGTACATAAGGCTCCTCCTCCTCCATCTGTGAAAATGAAGGACTAGGCTCTGCAACATACATGAGATTAGCTTGATAAGATATAATAGTTGCAGGAAACGACACGTCCGTCATGATGGGCTCACTCGGAGTACTCGGTGTAGGAAGGATTCAGGATATTCCATATGACTTGTGCGAAAAGACACCAATATCATAGATGTCGCAACCTCACCAGAACTAGATCCTATCATAAGAATCGGTGCAGGACAACTAAAGCTTCCCATGAGGGATGGATACATGCCTACACCCACACTCCCAGTTTCCAGCTGAGAGTGCTCAACGATCGGGATCGACGCTCTCGAAGATGCAGCAACAGATGGATTCTTGAATGTCGGTTGATCAATCCTTACTATCTTCCCATTATGTGGAAAGCATACAACGCAGAACAGGGAACAAGCAATGGCTTGCATACTGTACATCCAATTCCTACACAGCAAGAGATTGTAGTCAAGGGGTGCATCAACCACCTCGACCTCTATCGCAACGGTCTTCCCTCCCAAATGGACTTTAAGGGAAGGAAGGATGCCTTGCGGCCTAAATGATCTCCCATCAAACGCAGTTAACAGTGTCACTGATTTAGACAACTCAGGGGAAACTAGACCCTTCCAACATGATAAAGACATCACAGAAGCGGCAGCACCTTCGTCAATCACAGTGCGCTTGACGGTAATATTAAGACACTCTACGTGAATCAAAAGAGACACATAGTAATACAAGTGAGGCTGAAGTCTTGCGGTTTCAAATTTAATCACGGAGAAAGAATCATCGTCATTCACACCAAGGGCAGAAAGCAACGCCTTCCTTTGCTAAGGACAACACTGAAGCACTTCCAATGTAGACATCGCACAAGGAGTATGGCCCAAATCCTCGACAACTGAATAGTTATGGGAGGATTGGGCATTTGAATTGTGCTCGAAATGCTTAAAGACTCCCTTAGGAATGTGAGGTGCAGTTTCAGGTTTATCCATAGGTTTCTCAATATGCAAAGGGGACCCTGGTGGATCAGGCTCTTTGCCTGGGCTGGGTTGCGACGAACCATAATATTTCGCATGGGTCACAAATTTCGCAGCACGTACCATGTTAATGCAACCACGACCACTACCCTCTGAAGGATCTTGATCACAACCAAACTGGTCATGGGACCTCGAGTTCATATTTTGATTGTGTGGTAAAGCGTTAGTGAGCACAGCTGGGCCCTATGCCAAGAACCTCGAGGCTTCATCAATACAAGGGCACAAGTAAGTGAGGTGATCGTCCTTACATAACTTGCAAGGGAACTTAACCTTACGTTTATTTTGATTGTCCCCCCCAGCATTCCGGCCATTATTTTCATTACTATTAGCATTCTCATTCTTATTCCCACCCTTACGATTATTTTTACCCTTTTTTCTATTCCGTTCGGGCTGCTGGTTACCCTTCTGGTCCGACGACTGCACTGAAAGTACACTCGCCATTTGGGTGGGTTGAGATGAAGCCGTAGGTTGTCCTGAAGCAGATTGGTTGATTGAAAACTGACTAACTTGTTTTGCAACCAAATCTGCAGGTTTCACACTTGCACAACCCATAATGCCATCGGCATGTGGTCCAGGTTTGAATTTGGGATTGAAACTAGAACGCGGAGCATTGGGAATAATCTCATATAACAAACTGGACTGAGCAAAAATCAGGTCCAGTTCTTGCACCCTAAAAATTTCTTGTTCCTCATTCTGCACTCGGGATGTAGAAACATCCTTCGCTATATTTGGAAATAACGACTTGAAAAACCATTCAAGGAGGAACTCCGGTGGTATAAATGCTTTAATTAACCTCTTCCGTCTATGTCACTCTTGAATATGATCAGAGATATGTGTGGCTTTATCTTGCCAAAATGTCGACAAGATTTTAGTACCGATGGCGTAACACACTGGTAGATGGAAGTGGTTAAGAGAATTCATCGCAATGTCGTTAAACAAAGCGAAAGATCCCCTAGGTAGCTCTATATACCATTTTGCGGCAGGACCTATAACGGTGCATTGAAATAGCCTTAAATGGATGGAGTCCTGATGTAAGGAATTCGAAGAGCACCATAGGTGAAACATAGTAACGTGTTCACTCGGATCCTCTCCCAGTTTTTCCTCGAACTTAGGTATGTTCGAGGGAAGCTTAGTAGGGATAGCCGGACAAGCTGGGTCATGAGCTACAAGATCTTTCATTAATCTCGATAAGTCAGGAAGATTCAGCATCGCGAGGAAAGGGAGTCTAGGATGATGAGGTTGATGGACCGCTCCCTGATAGGTATGATTCGTATAGGTCTGATTACCACTATGGCCTTGGCCATAGTGCCATCCTCCCATATGACCCGTATAGGGTGGTATGGAAGCATCATAGTGTGGTGGACCTTGATTAGTAGGAGCTACGAAGCCATAACTAGGAGAGTAAGTAGGTTTTTGATACCTGCCCCCATACGATGAAGAACCATGTCCATATTGCATCCCATAATAGGGCCCATAAGTCATCGCATGAGATGTCCCATGAGACACTCCGTAAGTAGGAACATATGTTCCGGAAGTAGGAATATACATTCTAGAAGTAGGAATGTGACCTTTAGAAGTAGGAGCATGACCTCTCGAAACAACAGGTGGTACATGAAGCTGAGACACAACCAATCTAGTAACTGCAGTATGGACATGACTCATAGCAACGTTTCGGCTCGAAGGACCACGTGAATAAGGTGGAGGGTGAATATTTGAAGAAGTAGGGACAGAGGATGGAGGGACCTGAGTAATAATGTGTGTACTATTCCCTATAGTCACTCGTCTCGGGTCTGGTATCCTAATAGGATCACTAACCCTAGACCTAGGAGGAATATGTGATGTGACTTCCACCACTGGGATGGAAGGTGCAATGTGACTAGTGCTCCCAAACCTCTCTGCATGGTAAGGAATGAGAGGGCCTCCAGGCATATTGTTAGGCTCGAACTTAGATTCGACATGAAATTCCAAATCATGTGTGGGAAAACTAGACATAGCATAACTACCATAGCTAGTGCTTGCGGGTTCAAAATGAGTCTCGGCATCCTCCGGTATTCCATACCGGTAATGTGTCAATGGGGAATCAACCCTAGAGTGAGTAGGTCTATCATGAAAGGTTCCTATCTCAGAAATAATAGGACCTAACTTAGCCAGTTTGGGTGAAGGATCGTAGGTAGGAGTAAACTCCCCATTGTCTACACAAATAGGATAAGGTGGTTCAGGAATATCCTCTATATGGTCTCCCATGGTGTGTGAATCAATGTGCGAAATAGTCTACCTAGACTGTCTAGGTATCTCTCCCAAAGGAGGAGGAGAAGTAGAAGGTAGAAGTACTACTAAATGACGAGAATGGTGAGGAGCTGCACCTGAATCCACAATGACTCAAAAAATAGAAAAGACTCTCTATTTATGCAAACTCTAGGAAAGCTATCGTGCATAGAGCAATCACTAATAAAATATAAAGCCAAATGCAAGCAATCAAGGGCAGGATAAGTGAGATCTTGAATGAAGCAGGTATATCTCACCTAGGAGAGCCTTGAGACTCCCATACACAACAAGCATAGGTACATAACCAATTATTGTGGCCCTCAGCTTCAACGCGTAAAACGACTGTGTTGTCCGACCCCAACCTGGTCAGGACACCCGCAGAATAACCCCTGCAAAGTACCCCCTCGATATCCTAGGTAAGGCCACTAAGGTCACCTCAATATAATCAATGCTCAAGCGGACAGTCGCAGGAGGGATTGACCGTATGGGTAGGGTAGCAAAGCCCGAAACTCTCAAAAGAGCCCCCAGATACGAATACAATCCTAGAAATATCTCCAGTGCTACTCAGTTATGACTAGGGGTCATCCCAATCAATAACCACTCAAACTGCCTCATGCTTAACTCCCTTTTGAGAGGAGGATCCTAAGAAACACTGGTTATATCAAGGATTTCACACACTCACTTGGACAAACACATAGATGTTGTTGTTTAGTGGTCTTGGAGAATTTACTCACAATGAACTATTCCAAGACCCTAAAACCTAAGCTTGTTGGTGCACCCTAGAAAAGAAAAGAGTGTAATTCATTTTAATTTAGCATTGATTTTAATTGGCTTTATTACTCAAAATAGGGATATGGTCGTGCAACTAATGGTGTTATGACACAGCATGAAGTAAAATGCACACCTAACAATTAATGCAAATGCATTGTTTCCATGAAAATAGGGTATGCTACTATGTGAAATGCACAATTTTTCTTCAAATGATGAATGCAACATTTCCTATATGAAATCCTAACTAATACTCCAAAGCCAATCTAGTGCAAGTACAATGCAAAATGCAAAATGAAATGCATGCTGATAAGCAATTTTTTTTTTATTTTTTGAAATAAAATGAGAAACAAAAAGAAAAAGAATGATTCTACAACCCCCAGACCTTGCAAGCACACTCAAACAACACTCAAGCAAAGCACTAAGGTAAAAGACCTCTAATGCACTAATCCCAAACAAAAAATCGATGACAAGAACCTTCTTAAAAAAAAAATTAGCCTAAAAAAAACATCTCTAGTCAGAAACAGAGGTATAAACAGACTCAGGCAGTGCGAAAGGAGACTCAGCAATCATCAAACTTCACCCAACAACCATTTAACTTCCCCAAAAAGGAAAAACTAAGGGAATATGCGACTGTTCACAGTAAACCCATGTGTATACATGGAAATCGCAGAGTTAAAACTTGTGTACATGGAAATCGCAGAGTTAAGCCCCGTGTATACATGACTATGAGTTAAAACTTGCGTACATGAAGAAAGGTGCATAAAACCAAGGAAAACAGACAAGCTGAGACAAACTTCACACCAATCAGACACTACCAGGAATACATGCCTCTAGACCCGACATAGAAACAAGAGAGAAAGAGTAGTTCAAATTCATTGAATGCCGATAGAACAATCCCCAAAGGACAACTATTAGGAACTCCCCAGTGGAGTCACCAATTCTATTACGGAGATAAATTCTTATGGATTAGGGTACCACAACAGATAGCTTGACTCCAGAAATCAATCCTTTCCAATATGCAATAGAAATTAAATGTCTAACACTAAAGGATTAGACCTCATACCTTATTCCGGACAGTTGAAGTAGATCCCCATTGAGCTTTCCAACTTTAGCTTGAATTGATAGATTACTTTCTCAACAACAAGTAAACAAGACAAGCATACTATATATCATGGTGTTAGATCTATTCTAGCATATATAATCAACAATGTATAAGCATTTGAAAAAATCCCATGGATAAAATATTCATTCAAACACACATTATTGGACATGAAAAGATATTTCTATTAATATAAATCATAGATTACAATGGATACAACCTCTGATGGCACATCTGCGAACCAGAGAAACTAAATCCCCCACTTGGGCCTCCACCACCTCAATCCTCCATCTCTCGATAGCAAGCTCACAAACAAAAGGGAAGCTTGGGAAGAACACAAAAGCAAAAGTGCTACAAGGGACAAAGGGATGCAGAATCAAGCATAAGTTTCGGCAACAATGGACTATAGTTTCTTTGCTCTCAATTGTCTCATATGCCTTCAATGTACCATAGAGTTCCTTATATATCTTTTCAAAGGGGTAATGAAAGGTTGAATTTTAGCGATCTCAAGGCATAGGGAAGGCCAGGAGTCAAGTGAGTCGGATCCATGTCAAGGAAAAATCCAAAAGGATTTGGATTTTGTACACATCCCGATGTACGTGGTTTTAGTGGTCAAACCCGCGTATATATGTGCTTATAGGTTTAAAAGTTGCGTGTACCATTTTTCACATGTTTTTAGGGATAATCAAGGAAACATCAAAGGACAAAAAATGGTCCAAATTGTCTAAGGAGTCTACAGCAGGATAGGGGAAGGCCATATAAAGTGTGATTCACTTGAATTGGTAAAATCAGCTATAAAAAAGATCCAAATGAAAGTTCTCAAGATGTTCCAGATATGGAACGGATTGTACGTTCTGTGGCAAATGTTTCAGACCTCAAGGGTGAAACAATCACATGTGACTCTTTGTACAAGTTCTCTATGATGAACATTCTTGAAATAAGTCACCTTGGGAAAACTCTTATAAGTCCCATTCATGACACAAATTCTTCTCAAACCTGCGCTATTCGAAAGAGGACCGATGCGGCTATTTGAGTGCAAATTTTCAGACACATAGGAGCGGTACTTTTGGAGATACCATAGAAACAATATCATGCAATTCTGCAGAAGAAATTAAAGAAAACTAGGGAATCGGATATTTTGTAGTTCTGATCATAGTTTTTGGAAAATGAGTATGCTGGTCAGCTCACCTTCAGGAGGCACTACTTTCTATCTAATCAGATATGAAAGATTCCAAGTTTTGAAAATTAGGGTTTATCTGATAAACTCTATATCAGCCAGATCTGGAACTAGGATGGTCACCTCAAATCGAAACTCCATGATCCTTGAAGAAATTGACTTGGATTAGTAGTTCAGTACAGAAGTTTCAAGATCCAGAGGGAGATGAGGCTAAGGCTAGAGCCAAGAGAATCATTGTATAGTCTATTAAAGATCATATCATCCCTCATGAAGACACCAAAAGGAAGTGTTTGATGCTATGAGGAATCAATCAAAGAAGAATATATATTGTTATAACCACCTTGAATGGACTCATAGGATCATGGGATTCATTCATTCGAGGAATTTTTACCAGAAGGAAGTGATTACCTTCAGCAGACTCTAGAAAGAGTGCACACAATAAGAATCTTGACTCATAATAAGAGAAGAGAAGATGGGAGCAACTAAAGACCAAGCACTCAGGATTCAAAGAAGATCCCTCAAGTGATGAGGAATATGAAGAACTCAATTCTTGAAGAAACTCTTATCCATATTAGAATTTGGATAAGAAATGATGTTGTTATGAATGAAGAATATGATGAAGCTGAAAGAAGGAGTCTACCCACGAAACAAATAAAGATAAGTGTTCATTTGTCATTTCATGATATTATTTGTTTGCATTTTTTTATATTGAGTCAATGTGTTATGCATGAAAGAATGTTTGCATTAATGACAATATACTACTAATATGCATGTCATCGGTAAGTAGTTCATGGTGTTATACAACTCTCCATTGCTACTTATCTAGAGTGAAACCTATTTGCTGACATATTGGATTAGTGCATAATCTCAATGATGTCATGGTAGAGATGGATGAATGTTGTATTGGCTAAAACAGTTGCATGATTATATATTTATATATAAGAATTTTCCATTATAAATATGAATTATGAAATGTTTCTACCCATACAACTGGTGAATTTTACTTATAGGAAAGATCGTGTACAATTTCCTACAAGAAAAGAAGGATGAGACTTGTTCCGAAGAACAAGTGATGATAGTTAAAGAAGAATGATGACTAGAATGCAATGTCAAAGACATGAAGGGAAGTCCATAGTATCTTCTGTATGGATCTACAAGATATAGCATGTAGTATACCACAACATCATGTGATACAAGGCAAGATTCGTAGCACACGGATTCTCATAGAAAGAATACATAGACTATGAAGAGACATTTGCAGCCAATGGAAATCGAGACACGTGACAGTGAGACTCATGTGTGAAAATTAAGGAAGGCCTTGTATGAGCTTAGAAGGAACCCATGGGATAACACATAAATGAGGAGCTTGGAGATCACATATAGTAATGCAGGTCTTAACCTTTGATACAAGGTTGAAGATGGAAGCCTATAGAGGATAACAAGCAAACAGATGGGTACGAGAAGAACTTTTGAGAAGGTTCAAGATAGAGGATCTTGGTATATAGTGACCTTATATGGATACATAGAATATTAGTAGAAGATGAAGATATGTGTCCCTCCAGTACATAATGTTTAAATACATAGAGTACGAAAGGCATAGGGAGAATGATGCTTTGCTTCAGAAGGAGTGACTGCAGAAGATTCTAAGGTTCGACATGGTATGATAGGATGGACATATTACTGATGGATCTAGGATTGACAGAGAGTAAAGAGGACTCCCACCTTTTCTCCAGGGTTGAAGGTGGAAGACCAGTGATGATCCTATTATATGTTGATGACCTGTTCTTGACAAGAAAAGAGGAACGCATTAAAGATGCAAGAAGGAGACTTGCTGTCGAGTTCAAGATGCAAAAATTGGGTATGATAAACTACTTTCTAGGTATGGAGGTGTGGAAGAATGTAGATAGAATCTCCCTAAGAAAATGGAAGTATGTAGTGGATATCCTGAAGAGGTTCAGGATGATGGACTGCAAGGCCATGGACACACCTATGGCATCGAACCTGAAGCTATTGAGGGATTCTTCATCAGAGTCAGTTGATGTCATAATGTATCGTCAAATGATTGGGTCCTTGATGTACCTGATGAATACAAGACCAAATATTTTCTTTGTTGTGAACACATTGTGCTAGTTCTTGACATATCCAAGACATGTTCACATGATGGTTGCAAAGCATGCAGTGAGATACCAGAAGGATCTTGTTGAGTATGGGTTCAAGTATCATACGAATCAGAAGATTAACCAAGAGGGTTGTGTGGATTCATATTGGGAAAGTAGTTGCATTGATAGGAAGAGCACTTCGAGGTGCTACTTCAGTATGATATGAGGTGTGCTCTCTTGGTTTAGCAGGAACAAGTCCTGCATGGCACTGAGAACAGCCGAGGCAAAATATGTTGCCACTTTCTTGGCTATTTGGGAGGTAGTATGTTTCTTTTGAAAACTACTATTTTATTTGATTGATCTGAGTTGCATTTTTGTATGACATAGAGAGGAGCAGTGAAGCTCCAGTATGTGATACAGATCAAAATATCTCGAAAGAGGGAGTTCTAGCATAGTCGACGAGACAGGATGTCTGAGCATAAAATCCTGGTGAAGCTCGTAGGTTTCTCAGACATAAACAATCATGTAGGTTGTCCATGGATGTAATCACTTCTGGTGAATCTTGTAGGTTATCCTTGGACGTAATCAACCCTGATGTGATTCTATTATAGAAATGGCTAGAGTGAAGTTTGAGTACTTTAGGGAGAAGCTTGGTGTTCTCCAGATTGAGGTTCCTTCCAAGGAGAAGAAATGAGTTCAAGAGCCTTTTTTACATGGTGGTAGGATTGGTTCCTCCCATGGTCAGATGTAAGTGTTGTGCCTTTTTGACATGGTGGCATGATTAGTTACTCCCATGGTCAAATGTAAGTGTTGTGCCTTTCTGACATAGTGGCAAGATTGGTTCCTCCCATGGTCATATGTAAGTGTTGTGCCTTTCTGACATGGTGCCAAGATTGGTTCCTCCCATGGTCAGATGTAAGTGTTATTCCTTTTTGACATGGTGGTAGGATTGGTTCCTCTGATGGTCAGATATAGGTCTTGTGCCTTTCTGACATGGTGGTAGGATTGGTTCCTCCCATGGTCATATGTAAGTGCTATGACTTTCTGACATGGTGGTAGGATTGGTTCCTCCCATGGTTAGATGTAAGTGTTGTTCCTTTCTGACATGGTGGTAGGATTGGTTCCTCTCATGGTCAGATATAAGTGCTAAATATGTGAATACCTATGTGGAGGCTAGGCCTACGTCGAGCAAGGTTGGCTCTGTAGAACTTCCTATGTTGAGTATAATTGAGAGATAGCACCATTTTCTCGAGATAGAGGGAGCAGTGATGATGATGATGATGATCTAATTTGATGATGATCCATCTTTGATAATGATCCATCTTTGGTTATGATCCTTTGATGAAGACTTGTGCTGATGAACTGTGTCAAGAGAATGCCTTCCTAGTTAAGAGGGAGTGTTGATGTATTTGTAACTTCGGAATGTATTCACCTGTATATATTATATTTTATTTCATTTTACCTTGATGTTCCTCTGATCGGGAGAATCATTAATATAATAAATTCATGTAAATTCATAGAGGTTAACCCTCCTTTTTAAGTCAGGGTAATAGTCCCCACAGTTGAGGGGTTCTAGGGTTATTAGACTTTCCAAGTGAGGTCGGCCTTGGTAAGTAATTGTCAAGTGAAAAAATAGTATAAATAGAGTGCGAGGCTCTCTATTTGAAACACACACTCAATCCACTGTAGCGCATGAGTGAGAGAATAGGAGCTCACACAAGTGAGAGAGAGAATAGTTGTTGGAGATCATCTTTGTGTTTTTGGGTTTTACTTTTGCTATTGGTGCTCATTCTATCTTTGAGGAAGTTAAGGGGTTTTCTTCTTTATGGTTTCCCCAAGGAAAACTCTTTGTGTCTCTTGTCTCTTATGATTATTGCTGTGAATTTTATTCTCTCAGATAATATCCTAGATCATATTTATTAAATGATAAAAATATAACACATAACACCATGCCTGAGCTTCCTGGATCTCTATTTGATTCTCGAAACACTTCCCTAGTCTTTTGTTGCCTACCCGAAACCCTGCTCGATTTTTCTGTTTCTTCCTGAGCCACTGCCCAAGATTCTTCCCTCGCTCTCTGTTGTTGTTTGAATATATGTTGATCTCTTTGCTTTCTCTTGAAGGTTTGGAAGACCTTTGTCTATGTGTCTGAGGATCCCAGTTTCCTACTCGGATCCTAATGTGTTTCCTAGTATGCTACAACAACATTTCGGTGAGCCTACCAGGATTCCCAAACCCCGTAAGGGTGGTGGGAGAGCTACCGAAGGATAAATATGGGTTTCCCATGATGTTTGAGTCCCCGAGTGATGGACTAGTTCCACATCCTGGTCCCAAACCAGATGTCCCCATTCTCCTAAGAGAATGCCTCTCGATGCTACTAAGAAAAAATAAACATGACCTACAGGTTTGATACGAGTGCCACTAAATGGTTGTGTACATTAAGAATGGTTTTTATGGTCATGAACATGGTTCAAAAAGGAAAACAATGTATTGGGGTCTAAAGTAGGATTTTATCGTTCATGGAACATGCACATAACTTAAAAACCACAACACAACCCATGTAAAGTAAATAATTGTCCTACATGGATCATATTATTGTTGTTACAATATTTCAAATGGCATGTATGGTTCTCAAGGCCTTTTGTAAGGTTTAGGAATAAAAAACGAGGTTGTAGGCCCTAAAATATTCACCTTTATATCTAGTGGACATGCACATGCTTCTCTATCACCTCACATGTCTTGTAAATGAAATATTTGGCTTGCAAGCAGGATATGGGTTCCATTACAATTTTTTTAGCATAGATTTTGGGTCTTGGTTCCTTTACCATGTTACACAAACTAAATCCAGGGTATTTACTATTATGCACAAAATTAAGCTTTTAGGGATAATGCACCGAGAATGGGGCTGTAAATTGTCTTAGTCATTATCTTTCTATACATACGTTTAGATTTAATATTGGTTGAGGATCAGGAATAAGGGATATGATTTGATAATGTTTAATAAAACAAAGATACCTTTTAAGTGACAACTATGATATAGGATCCTCATCGGAGTAGCAACCACCTGGTGTAGTTACCTATTCAAATAGATCAGACCTCTAATCCACATTTTTTTAGGATGCTACCCATCATTAATGGCTATACAACATCTATGTGTTTGGATACTACCCATAAGAGGATCAAGGGATAAAATTGAATATATATAATAGATACCTAGTATAATTTCCCTTTGAAATAGAGTTCTTTTAGTTCACACTGCTTCTAGTTGCTACCCCTCATAAGTTGCAGTAAAATGTCTACATGTTTGGATACTACCTGTAAGAGGATTAAGGGTAAACGTGGATTACATGTATGCTAGATACTTAGTACAACCCCAAATCTGGAGCACACTTGCATCCTCAAACAACTAATTGATAGAAAGCTACAAATTTATAGAATTAATCTAACTTATAGGAAACCATTAAGTATTACAGGAATTCATTGAGCATTACTAAAAATTCATATTGAAAGGAATTTGATGGCACAATCTCAGATTCC
The DNA here is from genome assembly GCA_001517045.1 of Pseudotsuga menziesii. Taxonomy (NCBI): domain Eukaryota; kingdom Viridiplantae; phylum Streptophyta; class Pinopsida; order Pinales; family Pinaceae; genus Pseudotsuga; species Pseudotsuga menziesii. The sequence goes on along the minus strand of LPNX010436133.1, from coordinate 186,295 downwards.
TAAATATTTTGTATGAAAATACCTAGGTTTATAAATGCACACTATGTTATGGAACAATGACCTTCAAACGAATCCCTAATCAACAGAACTCTGGTTACATCGCACCACCAAGGGGATTCTGTGTAACTTCAACCATAATCCAAATAAATTCCACAGATCGATTCAATGTCCTAAGATACCAACGATTTGCAAGTACTGAGATGAACGATTCTTTTATCAGTTAGATTTTTAAATGCCATTCCTCAGTCATCAATGATTTGGTGTTCTCCTCAACTTGTGATATTGGATCGTATTTCTAATCTGAGCATTCCTCAAATTCTACACGTACGATCTAACCTAAGAATTTCCACAATCAAAAAAAGGAATCTTTCATCCATTAGTATATTCCTCCTCTCTTTAGAAACTGGCTGATCATCCTTGCATCGATCCCCTCATGGAAGGATCAAGGTAGTCGAGGAGGGATCAAGGCAGTTTGACCTGCATATTGGGGAAAATGTTTTCTTCTGTGTTGTTTTTGCATTTCCATTTTGTTTAATTTTTTTATATTATTTATTTATTTTTCTTTATTTCATATATTTGTCTTTTATATGATTTTTTAAGAATATTAAACATTTTTCATTTCTTCTTAATTTTTCATCACTAGAATTTAGGGACATAAATTGGAATTTTGGATTGATGATGATGATGGAAATGATGCTTTTCCTAGTACATAAACTACGTTATTGACCTTGCAGTTCCTTGATCCTAGTTAGTTTGATCCTCATTATTCATTCATGCACCACTTTCCTCCCTTTTAGGACCATATGCACCCACATGCATGATTTATGGAGCACTTAAGTTAGTCTCCTATATTTTAGGATCCTACCATCGCTTAACTAGACCAAGCACCTAGTTTCCATCACTGTGTGTTAATTATGAGCTTCGATGACCAGTTTAGTTCACTATTTGTCATGGTATTAACCTCCTTGGATTTATCTCCCTAACTTTTATCCCAACAACTCAGTCACACGCCATTAACCATTAGTTAAGTAGTCTCCCATCCTGAGTTACCACTAAATTTATGTCTAGAGATGTTTCCTAAGCTAATAAGCCTGCCACTTGAGATGATTTTGAATGCCTCAAAATCATATCAAAATATTTGTATGTATCATTCATTTATATCCAAATTATAAATGAAAAATAGAGAAGTGACATTTTTTCATTTGTGCTTCAGTTTTTGAGTGAATTATAACACTTCTTTTTCTTAATTCTTTATGTAAAAGATTTGTGAAATTAGTGAGGTTTTTTTCAACTTTGTGATCCTACCCATGGAATTTCATAGAGGCTGCGTGAATCTCCCAAGACATGTTGAGAACATGGATTCCTAATAGCTAGAAATCCTTTTCAAGTGCCTCATCCCTTTGATTCTTTCCTTCAACTAGAATCATTCATGTAAGACATAACTACTATTACAACTTGTGACACAAAAAAATTGTTATAAAAAATCAACATATGCCCAAGCTTAAGTTTCCCCCCATTTCCCACATTTAAGTCTTATTGCAACTTAATTCATATGTATTTCTTTTCATTTGTAAGTATATGCTTCATCCAAGCGAATATGCCCCTGAAATGTTGTTAGAAGACATGATGAACTAGGAGAGAAGATGAATACAAAGACAATAATTTATTGACTATCAACTGAAGAAGTGATTTACATGTGGAAAATATCCTTTAGATAACCATTTAAGATGGAATTCAATCTAAATGTTGATAAAGAAGGAAAATCTCGTTGAAAAATGGGAAATCAAATTCCATTCAAAAGGGGGAAAATATATCAGTATTATTAAATAAATCATTATATGTGCTTTATTTACAATGTCTGTTTAATTGGAAAATTCTATATAATAATTATTAGTGCATTAGAAGAAAATTATACCGTTTCAATGATTTAAGGTTAATATTCCCAATGATATTGAGACTCCATGTCACAAAATTTGACAGTAGGGTTTGTAAGGTTAAGATAAGAGAGTATGAGATGATTGTTGATTATAGTGAGGAGTCACGCCGAGGAAGATATTTTTGTCCAAGACATATGTTCTAAAAGGAATAAATAATGGTTTGATATCTTCCATCCTAGATTCGGTTTTTCTAGTTAATTATAATAACAATTAAGACCTCAACATACTCACTAGTTATGTGGAGGTTCCCCTTCACAACCAAGTTCTTAGAGGGACACTGACCATTTAGGCCATGGAAGTTGGAGGCAATAACAAGTTTTTGATTCCCTTAGACTTTATGGACCACATGCACACTACACCAATGAAACGGACGAGTTTTTATCCTTAGTTCGATAGGACTGTGAAATATCCTCAAATAACATCATGATAGGGATAAACCATTGAAATTATTGGTCTTCAAGATGGAATTACTACTAACTGCATGCCATCAGATCATGCTTATGATGTCCCTACCATTTGTAAACACCACCCATAGATCCTATTGATTGAATGATTGAGTGAAGTGTTTTGATTATGTTGATGAAGGTGATTCACTCTCAGTGTTCATGAGAAGCTCCTTGAACCTTGTCATTTAGAGGAAGGAGAAGGAATAACTAGTTTATTGTAGTTGACCCTACGGTAGGATCATTAACAACATAGATCGATGATCGTCGTTTGAGGGTGTAGGTGATGATCACAATCCATGCTATTATATGGCTTGTGTAGTGTGTCTTAGTGAGATCCTGGTGATATAAGTGCATGAATACCCAAAGAGTTTGGGATTGTTGTCATCGAACCTCTCTATTGAGGCCATCAGTGTCATTCATACATCACACTCATTGGTCATGGAGTTTTCATTTTTTTTATTATTCGCTAACTGTAGTATGAGAATTCTCATGGGTGGTTCATTACATACATGTAAATCACCTAAATGGAATCCAAGATGTACACGATTTTGTTGATGTCCATTATGTTTCAACACCTAACAAGAAAAACCCACTATTCGATATTTACCTGTTTAAATTTTCTTGGGGTTGGAGTGTAGGTGGAATCCCAATCCTTAATAATGTGGGGAATTCCCAACTACATTAATTCTCATAATTTGTTTTTAAACAAGTTTAGTGGAAACAAGCATGGGACTTTTATCATATACGCATTGATTCAAATAGTTTGTGACCATATGAAGAATCCACTTTTACTGTAGAAACCCAATGTCCATATCCATAGGGTTCTTAAATTTACAATAGATAAATTAACCAATTTAAAATTAGAGTGAATCATAGCACCACAACGAAATATAGCTTTTCCTGAAATATTGACATATTGCAATTGAGGCAGTATGAGGAAAAAAACTTGAAAATCTATGTCCATAAAAAGGGTACCATATGTAATCATATTCCAAATGTTCCTTCATTTTTTGTTAGATTTGTAGAAAAGGTCTGGAGATACTCTAATTTCCTTGTACTTTTCTTTTTGAATGTTGACCATTGATAGCACAATTTGGCTAATCCTAGGATTCCTTTTCCCTATACCTAATACTTTGAATGGATTATAGGTGTAAACATGTCATTCATTTAATGTTACTATTTCTTTATGAATAATACATGAGGGTACATCAACATTGCTTAAAACTTAAAGCCAAAGGGCCTTATAAGGCTGCTTAAACCCTAGACCAACCAACCCCAAAACTTGGAGCAGATGCCCACATCAATGTTACTATTGCTCTATCAATTATACGTGATGGTTCACCAAATTTGTTTAAACCGTAAAGCCAAAGGGTATTATAAGGCTGCTTAAACCCTAGTCCAACCAACCCCAAAACTTGGATCAGATGACCACATCAATGCTACTATGCTCTATTAATAGTACATGAGTGAGATCAAATTTGGTATTAGTGGCTAACAAGTGTCCTAAGTTGGATAATTTTGTTATGAGAAGAGCATCATAATTTTACAGTCAACCTCTCAACCTTTAAATATCACATTTTTCATAAGGTGATATGCATAACGCCTCTCGATGTGGTAGCATTGGAATATTTGGAGATAATTTTGGTGTTATTTGGTTTTGTACGCATCACAGTGGCTCCCTTAGTTGCAATATATTCAACAAAACTCCATAACACCCAATTGTCAAAGAATTTTATTGGAACCACCTTTTAGAGCACTCCTACACTATCAATTTATGGGGTGAAGTTATTTGTGTGCATTCTTTGTACTCACATGACGTTGGTGGTAACGATTATATTTTATGATAGTGATAGAACATGGTTAGTTCCATTCAAAATGAAGTATCCATGACAATAATGAGGTTACATCAAGCTTAGTTTTTAACACGAGTATGACACATAGAGTCAAAACACAAGTCCTTGTAATACCATAAGCAAATATATGTCATTCTATTGTATGAATTATTTATATGAGAAGAAAAAAATGAGCCAAACCTTGGGAGGGACTGGAAATCAAAACCTAACTATATTTAAAATCTAAAGTCGCAATAACATTTTTTTGTAAACTGGGACTATGCATACTACTCATTGACACCATTGCACACCTCAGTTTACTTTGCGAAGGAAATCACATAAGGAATAAACAAGTGGATATGGGATATATTCCATGATCCTATAATGTCTAAGTGTTTGGAATGAGTGATGAATCATTTCCAAAGGGTGTATGGTTGCTCAATCTTTTCTTCGATGAACTAAAATATGGATTATAGTTTGGCATAATATGGCATTTCTTATATCTACTTCATCTAATCCCATTAGAAAACTCCTACATCCATGATTTATATTTATTTCTACATAAAGTTGTTCATAGTGTTTTAACTAGCCATTTGAGGTGTTTAAATGATGTGCTTAGTGTGCAATAATAGGTCAGGAGACCTAGAATTCACATTAGAGCATAATGAGGATGGACTTGACGATACAAGTTGTTGTGTCGTTACTTTCAAAATCCAATAGATTTTAAATATAGAGAAATTATAATTATACTCAATTTCAATTAAATGTGAATTAATAGCCACCTTGAATGGACATGTCCTGTATTTCTCTATGCAATTTGTGCATATTAGTACTTTAGATATTTGTAAGTGAAACACAGATGTATTATTGAACCACCGTTATATTGGTGAACTTGTTTTGGAAACTTATGATTTCAATGTTCCTTACCTAGGAAGGGCCCTACATGCATGGAAAGTGGTTATCTAAAAGTGTTAATATCATGGTGTTCCATTTATTTAATTGATGCATAGTGCAAGGAATTAAACCCATCTTGGGTCATTTTGCTGGTATGTGCTTGGTCTTTAGCCAAATTATTTGGCTATTATTTGGATTATGATAGACTAAGTGTAAAGTTTAATGGACTCAAGTTCACAAAGTCTATGGTTTGGCTTGTGGTAAGGGCTCTCTTGATCTGGTTTGGCTTGGCTTCTGGTAAGGGGATAAATTTGGTTTATGACTAGGTGGATATAAATGATGAATCTAAACTAGTTTGGATTTTGGTAAGGGATCGCTAGGTTTAGTTGACTAAAGGATTTAACTATTTGGATTGTGGTATGGGATCTCTAATTTTGGTTTATCTTGTGGTATTGAGTACAAGATTTGATTTCTGAATAGGTAAGTGTAAATGACCAAAGTCGATTGATTCATGTTTCCATAAGCCATGGACTTTGGTTTTTGTTGTGGTTTTCATCTTTTTCCTTTTTTTGGGTCAAAATAAATGTTAATTCTTAGATGCTCAATTCTTAATACATGGGGTGTTAGGTGATGAAGAACTTCGCACAACATTAAATCTCACAATGGATGTGTGTGGAGCCCCTAGTATCTTTCCTTCATTCATCATCAACATTGCCCTCATTCTAATGATAATATATATTTCCATCATCATGGTCATCATCATCATATTTTTCTTTTCCTCTTGATTATTATGATCATCATCATCTAAAACATCACCATTATCATCAACAACACCATTGTCATTATAGTCGTCAATGTCATCTCGTCTCCATTGCCATCACTCCACTCTATTATATGATTTGTTACAATTAATTTAATTAACAAAACATCTAAGAAAAAGGGAAAATCCCATACTTTGCCTTCCCAAACTTGTATCACACTATCCAAACTGATGGTTTGATTCTAATAAACCAAATCTTAGGATGATGAGAATTGTCATCACGATGGTCTCCATTATTTGCCGTCGCAAAAACCATTTATTTTCGTCCTTGTCATCTTGTTTCGTCCTCGCCATAAATCATTATAATTAAAAACCATGGATACAAGACAAAAAGAATGCTAATACCGAAAGGAGTTTGTCAAAATGTATATGCTATAAACCAAGTATCAAATTCGGAAAAAAACTAGGCATGTGAAGATAATTACATAGAATAAATCAGAAAACATTGGGCCCACTCTATGGTTATATGAAGGACTTGATATGCCATGATCCTTATTACAATGTGGGGGAATACATAAAGATAATTTCCCTCACATTGACACAATAGTTGATTATTCGCATGTTTGATATGTTGACTCATTATAAGGCTCTGAAGCAAGCTTCCAAAGAAAGGTTATTATGGTCTAACACGTGACTATGCTTAATTGGGTCTAACACAATGGTTAATTGAGTCTAACATGAATATGCTTGTTTACTAAGCCTCCTTGACTCCTCCTTTATGAAATGTGTAGTGTTTGTGTGTGCGCATGTGTGTTTGGCAGGCACAACTTTTGTTTTTTAAACCTAGTTTTGTTTTTGGTGAGCAAAACATTTTTTAAAGAAATATTTCATGATCTCCATGGGCTTGTGTTTCGATTGGGTTGGCGTTCTCAACCGCTTCTCCATTGTCAATGTTTGAACACCCTATGATTCCTCCAAAAGAATCAAGGTATATTCCAATGGACCCCTTATCCATTTATATTGTTGTCTTTTTGTCAGGTCATCTCATTTGGCATGAATTGTGTGGGTGCTCCTAGGTCTCGGCACTCTCAAATTGCATTCATGATCTTAGTAGGCATGCATTATGTTTGGGTGGGAACTCGCATCCTCTCTAACACTCTCGGTGTTTGGAAACCCTTTGATTCCTTGTAAAAAATGAAGGTTGCGTCTAATGTACCCCTTATCCCTTCATATTGTTGTTGTGCAAGCATCATACAAAAATAAATAGGGCGTCCTACCATTGTACAAAAATAAAAAGGGCATCCAACCACCATAGACAAATAAAGTGGGTGTCTAAGAATCATACAAAAATAATTCCGATTCTAATTAGCAAGATTTTTCTTGTGGATAAATCATTATCCAAAATTTGGGATGGACTCACCCTAGCTTTGGTAAAAAAACACCAACATACATATCTATTAAAACTTGTAAATTTTAACTAATTTTATCATATTATTCATATATATATATATATATATATATATATATATAAAACACAATATTTAATCAATAGAGTGAATATTAAAAAACACAAAATTTACCCAAAAATCCCTCGCTACAATAAACTACCCCCAACCATGATCCAAAAACTCTTAGTTGTAAGTATCGAGGATGCCAAATCGATAGGTTAGATTTTTAGTTGCCGGATTAAGTTGTTTTTGGGAGACCAAACCTGAATGAAACTGCTGATGGAACTTCTTTATCTGGATCGAATAATAGAATTCATTGATTAAGGTACAATCCTCTTAGTCCCATGAAGTAACGCCCGCTTCTAAAAATAAGATCTATATCTTCTTTCTTCCCAGACAGGAACACAAATTTTTTTTTACCTCAAAAATAATGTTGTCGGCATTTAGAGATCAATGGCATCAAGTTCTTGGACGTTTACATGAGCATATATAAAGAGCTGACGTTTACATAATAATGAAGTTCCCTCTAGGGAACATATACCAAGAAGAAAAAAACCATAGAAGATGATTGTTATGTGCAAGAGAGTTGTTGCTATTGATAAAACTGAAACAAAATAATACTTTTGTTGACTGTTGAATACTGAGATAGAGCTTGGGTGCTTGGAAAATTCCTTAGATAGAACGTTGTTGTCACTGGATGCCCTAGATAGGGATTGACTATTGTAGAATTCCCTAGATAGGGATTGACTACTATAGAATTCTGTAGATAGGGTTGGTGGCTTGCCTAAACGAGTCCCTAAAGGCTTCTTCTAACTTTGGCTTGCATGGAGAAGGACCTAAAGGTTTGTCATGGGATATAGAAACCCTAACAAGGGATGCTTTTTGTTCCAAAAGGATATGTTTTCCAAGTGTGTGTGTGTGATATTTTTTCCAAGTGGCTATCAAAAAATAATGTTTCCTCTGCATGGCCCACTATAACCTTAAAACCTTTGTCATCACCTACCTATCTCATACTTTGTATGCTCAGTTGTGTTGCATCTCATTATAGGTATGCATTCATAACTGTAAGTAGGATGATATAAGGATAACATTAGCAGAATACTCACACAATTTTTAAAATTGATCATTTTTAGGTCTTGATAAAGGAAAATAGTCCCCAGTGGTTATCTTTTGGGTTTATTGGAGTAAACAACTTATTTGTTTGTTTGAAATCAATCCATTCCTCTTTGAATCAAGTGGTGTAATTTATGGTAAATATGCCAATTTCTATCGATTAACTTACCCTCTTGGGGGTACATATTCACTATTGGAAAAAGGATTCATAGTAGCCAATGGAAAACCCAAAATCAAGGACAATGCATGCACTACATAATGTGAAGGAGGTGGGATCATTTTCCTAAGAAAACCTATCTTATTATTGTTGACATTTTATGGTTTACATTGGGTTTGTTGTGTGGTTGGGGTTTCAATCTTGTTTACTTTCATCCTCAATAAACACAACTTTTTCCCCTCAGTTTGGACCCCGTTACCATTTCTTCCTTTATCATAATTTTCTCTAAATATGCTAATGATATATATGCAATGGCCTACTTATGGGTATGAGGGTTTCCTTATATTATTATCATGAACCCCTTTGGTTGAATTATGGCCCTTATATTCTACTGGGTCCTAGCACTCTTATTGTGTGTACCTTTAGTATGATGACTTTTATTTTATGGTTTTTTATTTTGTAATACCATTTAACCATTGGTACCCTATATTAAGTTCTCTCCTAAAATATAGGATTAGTTGAGTGATCTTTCTAGAAGGATTATCAAGATTATAAACTAAAGTTTCGTTTCTTCATTTGTGTGTGGCATCTTCACAAAATAAAAGTCTTAGATCCGATTTTCTTAGTACGTTGTTGTAATTCTCTTGATGACTAGGGTTTCTGTTGCTTGGAGTTGACGTCTTGGGCTCTTGGTGTTCTCGAAAGTGGGTGGTAACCCCTCTGATGGTAGCTATGATCTGTTTGTCCTTTGTTGGGATCATTTGTTACCTTTTTGTACATCATTGGTTAGGTTGTGGATATTGATGTCGCTTTCTAGCTGGGATGTGACTATGGGTTCCTTCTATTGTTGGGTTGTGACCTCTTCTTGTTGAAACATGATTGTTTGGTGTCTATATTGTTGGGCCATGGGACTATTTTTCCTTCCTCTTGCTGGTCGTGACTATTTGGTGTTGATATTGCTGGTTTGTGGGACTACTTGTCCTTCCTCTTGTTGGACGTGACTCTTTGGTGTCAATACTATTGGGTCGTGGGATTTTTTGACTTTCCTCTTGTTGGTTGTGATTGTTTGATGTATATACTGCTAGGTTGTGGGTTTCTTTCCCTCTTATTTATTGGGCCGTGACATTCAAGTGCTTGTGTATCCTCTCTGTTGCTGCATTGTGACCTTATTGTGCAATGAGGGAATTTGTTAAAGGACAATTATTATGCCATGAATAAGCCACAAATTCAATACTACAATCATGAGGGAAGTTGTTAAAGGTCATAATTATTATTTTAATTGTTGGAGGGTGGATTTCTACATGCCAACATATGCAATTCCATTTGTATATTTTCATGAGTTATAAATTCAATTGGGTGGCTACAAATCCTAAATATTGGTAAATAATATATGGTTACAACTTCCATATCTGTCCATTCAACTCAGCTAGTAGTTACCACATCATTCTCAAAATATTTAATGTAGAAATGGATCTTTCTATTTGTGGTTGAACACCATCATTTAGTTATTCAAATTGGTGTTTTGTTCTAATAGATCAAGGATTAAGCATGATTTTAAATATCCCCTCTTTGATCATTTGTTAAACTCTTTATGCATAAAGAGAGGACTTATGCCTCTTCAAGGAGGCATCAATATGTCACTCTTAGAGAAGGAACTATGTGGTGATTATTTTTTAATTCAAATCAAGTTAAATTCCTTCTTGTTTGTTGTGATGTTATAAGAGTACATTTATTTTGATTTTACTGTAAATTAGTGTAATCCTTTGTTATGTGTAGCATGGTACCACTCAAATAAAATAGATGGTCACTAACATTTATGTATTCCTATATTATGATAGATTAGTGGTTTTATTATTTCTTATTACAGTCATATGGCTATCTCATTTTATTTCAGCTACAAAATGTGTGCTTTTAGTTTGAGAAATGTGCTTGTGCAGTGGATGATTCGGTTCAGATATTAGTTTTATTTATTAGAGCTTGCTAACAATAAAACTTGCAATTCATGCAAAACTTAAGTGTTGAATCATCAACTATATTTCATTGTGACAACGAGATTCCTATTAGCATGATTAGTATTCAAGCATAGTAATTTCCCTTGTTTTTGTGCTAGAATGAAATCTAACACATGTTAAATTTTGTTCATCATGCAATGTATTTGATAGTAATGTAGGTGTACCCATAGGGAAGCTAACATGGTTTAATTTTTATTCACCCGCAATGTTGTTCTTGAAAATGAAATACTTATAGTGATAAAAGGAAAACTAACACAAGTTAGATTTCCTTCACTATGCAACATTGTTGTAAGATATTCCCTTGTGCTTGTGCTAGAAGGAAATATAATATGCGTTGAATTTCCTTCACAGTGCAATGCATTTCATGGCAATGTGGTTGTAACAAAATGAAATCCAACATGTGTTAGATTTCCTTCATTGTGCGATGTATTTGATGGAATTGTAGTTGTACCGATAGGAAAGAAAACATGCATTAGATTTCATTCACATGCAATGCTGCTTTTAGAAAGGCCCTTCTGGTTGTGCTAGAAAGAAAGCTAACATGCGTTAGCTTTGCACTACTATGAAATGTGGTTATAAGAAATTTCCTTGTGCATGTGCTTGAAGGAAAGCTAATATGCATTAGATTTTCTTCATGGTGCAATGTATTTGATGTAAATGTAGTTGTACCAATAGGAAAGCTAACACGTGTTAGCTTTCATTAACATGCAATGATGTTGTTCGAAATTTCCTTGTGGTGGTGCAAAAAAAAAGATAAAACGCGTTATCTTTGCAATACTGTGCAACGTAGTTATAATAAATTCCCTTTTTATTGTGCTAGAAAGAAAGATAAATCACGTTAGATTTCCTTCATAGTGGAATGCATTTGATGGTAATGTAGTTGAACCCATAAGGAAGCTAATATGGTTTAGCTTTCATTCACATGCAATGTTGTTGTTAGAAATTGCATTGTGATTGTGCTAGAAGGAAAGCTAACACGCGTTAGATTTCGTTCAATGTGCAACGTCGTTGCAAGAAATGTCCTTGTGCTTCTACTAGAAGGAATGATAACACGTGTTAGATTTTCTTCATGATGCAATGCATTTGATGACAATGTGGCTTTTACCAGTAGGAAATCTAGCATGCATTATTTTTAATTCACCATGATATGTTGTTCTTAGAAATTTATTTTGGCTAGTGCTAGAAATAAATGTTTTCTTTTCTTCACTGTGCAATGCTGTTGTAAGAAATGTTGTTATGCTTGTGTTAGAAGGAGGCCTAAAATGTGTTATATTTACTTCGTGGTGTAGTGTATATTCTAGGAATGTGGTTGTGCCACTGGGAAATCTAACATGCATTAGATTTGAATCAACATTCAATGTCATTGTTAGAAACATCCTTGTTCTTTTTCTAGAAGGTGTTGGCCTACTTTTACCCACTCTCGTAAACAGGGTTCAATACACCCACGAAACCAACAAAACACCAAAATACATCGTCTTGGCAGAGTAAGCTTAGTCAGCAACACATGCGAGGAAGGCGCAGTCTCACCCGAGATATCTTAATGTGTAACTTTCAAAATCATGTTTCTACAGTCGGCAAGGGATGATAGTCCCTTTGAGCATCACCAAGGTGCTCAAAATAGTCAAAATTATGGATTCCTTTACTAACTCGAAGGTGGCACAACAATGGGACACAACTGGCGTGTGACACAACCTTGTCCTTGAAAAATTAACAACTAGTGAAACTATGAGACGCAGCTGATTCCTTAAATGTAAATGATAGTGATGCAACTATATTTCAACTTAAAAACTTTAAACATGAAATAATACAATATTCTTCGATGATGTTTTAGTCATTCATTCATTCATTGCTTTATCAGTATTCCGACATTCATTAAAGATGTAACCATAAATAATGCAAGATAATCAAACATTCAACATTAACCATTAAACATTCAACGTTCAACAACACATGTAATAACGTGGAAACCCATCTGGGTAAAAACCACCAAGGTGCTCTTCATCTGGCATGACAAATATATGAAACCTTTGCAGTTTGTGACTTACAGATGAATTTGAGATATGTCTATTTATCTTAGACTCTTCTTTCTCTCATGCTCTATTTTTTATGCTTTTCTTCTAACTCCTATTGATCCACACACAGCTTGGATCGACTCTTCTACTCTACTATCTATGCACTCAGCTGCATATTGACTCTTACAAAATGGTATGTGCACACAGACGCAGATCTGGAGCTGAACAACCTACTATATTATCATACTTCTCTCTGAACAACATAACATCCAACTATTCAGCATACCTTACACAAAATGGGTTCTTCCTATTTATAGTTTCTACCAGGCCACGCAGGGTCGACTGAGTACAACTCAGTTATTATAGTAATAAGTACCCACAAAAATCTCTTGTATTACATTCATGACAGGAAATACCTACTCTCAAAATTTACTTTAATACATTTAACACAGGCCATAACTTGCCACAAAACTATCCTTTAGTCTTTCATTCACTCGAGCACCTATAGTCCTTCTGACCTGCCGCTTTCTATCCCTAACTCTTCTACATTCCAATATTCCACCGAATCTGGGTTGGATTTTCCTCGTCACAACTTTCTCTATTCTGTGCTTCCTTTCCTTCCTTTACCTACTTTTCCTTCATCGCATGCCTACTTTTTCTCATGCACTTGCTCGTCGGTTTCTTCCTTGTGTTCTATCCTGGCTGAACAGGCCCCCAACACTCACATGTGGCTCATCCTGAGCCACTAAGCAAAAATTTTGTGTCTGGTGTAGGCTGCACCATGGGACCAACCTTGTCCCAGAATTATTTCAAAATACCCTCTACCTAGGCAACATCTTGCTCTACTTCTTCTTCTTACTTCACCAGTTTTTCCATGCGATTGGAACTTATATCTTCCAACGGCTCCTCTTTCAGCAACTAAGTTATTTGTTGGAGCTTGTGTTGGACAGGATAAAGGAGCCCTGTAACTCATTTGGCCTCTGTCTAGTGTGTCGTAACTTCCTCATTTCTTTTCTAATCTTGGTCACTGAGAGTTTTGAATTCCTGTTGTAGCTGCTTTAGCTCGACGACCTTTTATATCTTCTCCTTGATCGACAGCTTCTCCATGTCTTCCTTAACCATGATTATCTTTAAATCAGTTTGTCATGTATGATCCTTGATTTTATCCATGACTTCATCATCTAGGAGAAATCCCCACGTCGCAATGACATCGTCTACTTCCACGCATATCTTTTCTCCTTTATTTATTCTCTCAATAGCCTCAGATGTTGTTTTCTAGCACTCTTCAATAACCTTAGGAGGTGTGCTTGGTTGCTGCTACGCTTTGAGCTCTTCGGCCTGTGTGCTTAGGTCTATGCAATCTTGGATAGTCGGGCTACCTTTGTGGCTATATCTGCATCTTCTTGGACTTCTTCCAAAAGAAACTCTGTGATTGTGTATTTGATGGCTTTAGCTAGTGCAAGCGTGCTTTGTTCATGTGCTTTGATCTCTTACTCCTTTTCACAAAGGAGGGCCTTGCAAATTTTCACCTTCCTTTCTTGCTTTGTATCCTGGTACGCAAGAAAATTCTCTCAAATCTTGATTTCAGTCACAGCGGCATGCTGAATAACATATACCTCACCCAATGCAAGTTTGGAAAAATCCATAGCTAATGTCCCAAAGTCATGAATCACATCATCATACTCTTGTGTCCCTATCTCCATTGCTCGTGCTTGGACATCTATCTTCACCGGAGGCAACAATAGTGGCGTTACTAACAAATCATTAGGATCCATGCCATAAGTCTCAGCTTTGACTATGCTTTTAAATTCATTGATAGTCTCCATGAGCATACTGATATGATCCTCTAGTTTGTCAGTCAGTCGCAACTGCTTTTTATTTATTCCTTTAATACTGGACTTTGCAAATTCTGGGATTTGTTCGAAAAGGAAGCTCATGTCCTTCTTGTCTAAGATGACTATGTTAGTCCTTTCATCAGCTTTTCACTTTTTATGTTGTGACTAAGGTTGTTCCTTAGCCTACTCTTTTTGGAGGTTTCGAACATACTCATCAGTAGGTGTGTCTTCTCCATCATCCTGATAAGAGTTCTGATCACTGTCATCATATTCTAAACTCAACGATTGGCTACCTTTCCTGTCACCCCCATCATTTCCTTGGTCATCATCTTGGACATTTCCTTCGTTTCCTCCCTGGTTATCTCCCTCATCCATTTCCACGTCGACTAGGATGTGTCATTCCTCAGACCAATCCTAGATGGTCGCTTCCACATCCGAGTCAATAATCATGAAAAGGATCGGCTGCGATTGCTTCTTAGGATCCTGCCGTGGCTCCAGAATAATGTTGTGGATGCTAGCTTGGATAATTATTAAATATGAATACTTTTGGACTCTTACAACCCGTAATCTATGCTAGTGTTTGATTACTTCACGCAATGCCTCCACATGTAGAAATAACTCTATGTTATTGTCTTTCTGCCAGATCTTGTCTTCCTTGTCCTCCCAGAGGTTCTGATACTTTGTGCCATGGAAAAACCCTAGGACATCTAGAGGCTGGTAATCGAGTGGGTTGGACCAAACTATAAAAGAAATAAAAATGAGAAACTAGGAGTAGTGGAATTTGGCCTTACTTTCCTCCTACACTTGCTCCGCATCCTCAAGCAAATCATTCAACAAATACTGGGACCAATTAAACAACACTCCCACCACGCACTGTTCTGCTAGCTCCATTGTCATGATAGTGTACTCGGTGGGCTGCATCTTGTGTAGAAGCTCGCAAGATAGAATATTTGCGGTGAACCTTACTATGTTGTCAGCTATAGAGGAAATGAGGAATCCTTTATTTGCGTGCTGGAGGTCGTACTTCTCCATTATCTTCGTCGTATCTCAGGTTGCGCACAGATATGGCGTAGGATAATTTCCTTGACGTGGGAGACCCGGTATCGTCGAAATGAGCTTGAAGTCCATAGTATATTCTTTATCAAGCCATAAATAGCCTCCATGCAAGCAAACCAGGAGATTTCACACATAGGTGCTCTCTTTCTTACTTTGACCAAAGTGCGACATGAGCAATAAGTTCAGCAAGCCCACATTTTCTACTTCGCTAGCCCACTCCATTGGAACTATGATTTGTGGCTTAGGAGGCATGACTGGAAGCGTGATCATGTAGTTATTTCTTTTCAGGTCTACTTTGTTCCTTGTATCTTTATCCTCAAACTGCAGCTTCACCAGTTTTAGGATTATGTTCATCAACATCGACACTCCAATAGGGATATGGGGTTCAACCAATGAGGAGAGGGATTTCGTCGTAAGCTTTACTTCAAACACCTTTACTCTCCTTGGCCGAACATAAGGCAGAAGTAGGTTCCTCTCCTCTATAGTGCCATGTTTCTCTTCTATTTGTGGTGGCAGAGCTGGTATATCGTCAGTGGGTGCATCCTCAATGGTCTTGTGCTTTAGGTTCGGCTTCTCCTTTGGTACACTTACCTGGGGCCTTGATGTGTCTGGCATGTTTGTATTCAACCCAACCGGTTGTATACCTACAGCTAGTATATTAACTAGTTGATTCTGAGTTGGGGCCATCGCAGGGCCCGAACCAGAGGTCAAAGCAGGGGTCGGACCAGCCCTAGGAACTATCTGTGGATTTGGGTGCACCATTGTCTCTAGTTCTCCCTCTTGCTGCTATACCTCCGGTGATGTAATCTCTTCTTCTATTGGGAAAGGTGAGGTGATGGTAACGTCGGACTGCTCACTGGTGCTAGAAATGGAAATGACCATTAGCTTCAGCTATCACAATCTCAAACTTTGGTTCACTCTTCTTCTCTCTGTGCACATAAAATGATTCTTGTCAATGAAGGCTGATATTTATGGGGATGCGCTCGTCCCACATATGATCATCCAATGGAAAATCGATGTCTTGTCAATCACATGGGATTCCCATTCAATACATTCCAACATTAACTTGCGCACTAGAGTTTTGATCTGTACCTGTCAGGGATGTTATGGAGAGGATGATGGATATGGGCCTAGCCACCACGTCTTCAATTTATTTGGATGCTTCAAAAATGTAATGTCATACAGAAAAACATGTCCTCCTACTTTGAACTACTTAGTTATGATAACACAATAATGCCATGCTTTCTTCCTTTGTTTCTCTATGTTTTGATGGAATCCTACGACAAAGCATTGTTCTTCCATTTGGATGATCTACGAAAACCTTTGCTCGACAACATCCACATTTTTCATTCTCATCATCACAACAATTCCTGGGCTCAACACAATATACTCCATTGGCACAATATATTCTTGTCCATACATCACTCTGAATGGAGTGTGCCCTGTCAATTGCTTGCAAGTTGTGCGGTACACCAATAGCACTGCTAAAAATTTCTAATCCCAATCATGTCGATGCACATTCCATACTTTGGTTAAAGCATTCTCCAGAATCTTGTTGAATGCTTCAACCATTCCATTATCTTGAGGATGATAGGGAGTCATTTTCCTATGCTGAATCTGGAACTTTGCAGTAAGCTTAGCAATCATTTTATTAAAAAAATGCGTACCTTGGTCGCTTAGGATAACATTTGGGAAACCGAATCTGGTCACCACATTTTCAAATAAAAGATTCATCGCAGTCACAGTTGTACAATATTTAACAGGCATGGCTTCATCCCATCTTTTCAAGTAATCTGTCATCATGCTAATGTAGGATGCATCGATCCTCTTTCCTAGAAGAATAGTCGGTCCAAAAAAATCGACGACCCACTTGTCAAATGATTGAAGGGTTATCTTTGACGCAAGCATCATCTCATTACATCTCGATGGTTTTCCTGTCCTCTAGAAAACATCGTAGTGCTGACAGAAGATCTTAGTGTCCATATGTATTATCCACCACCATAATCCATCTTGCAATATCTTGTGCATGGTTTCCTTTCCAGCGTAATTTCCTCCTACAACACCAGCATGTGATTCACTCATTATCCACTGTCGCTCATCGTCAAAAACACATCGACGCAGTATTTCTTTAGGGCCCATCTTGTATAGATGTCCCATGATCAACATATAATCAGTGGCTTTAACAACTATGTGTTTGTTCTGCGCAGTGGTGAACCCTTCAAGCACATAGCCTGTACTCAAGAGTGAATGATAGGCTCAAAATTTTTATCAACCACAGTGACCACAAATAGTTGCGCATTAGGTAAATTATCCTCCAGGCTGGTTGGTACATCACCACTTTTTATCCTCGATAGGTGATCAGGCCCTACATTCAATTGACCAGGTTTAACAATAAATTCAAAACCAAACTCTTGAAAAAGGAGGAGCCATCTACAAATATTCCCCCCCAACATTGGCTTGTTGACCAAGTATTTTAAGGTTGAATTATCAACGTACGTTTTAAAATTTCCACCCCACAATTAGTGTCGAAATTTCTGCAGTGCATAGACCATGGTGAGGCCTTCTCTCTTTTTTGTCATGTAAATTTTCTCTGCCATCTACAATTTTATTCTAGCAAAACCAATAGGGTGGTCAAGTGTAGCCTCACCTAGTTGCTTCAAGACTATGCCGAGCATGACAAATGACACATCGACATGGACATGAAACTTCTTCTTCCAGTACAGAAATACCAATATTACTGTGGTGGCCATCTTGTTCTTTAATTTGTCTAGGATTTCTCAACAAGATTCCATCCATTGGAACTTTGTGTCTTTCTTCAATAGTTTCTCCATAGGTGCAGTTATCTCTGCATACCCTCTAATGGATTTTTTGTAATAGCCTGTGTGTCCTAACACTTATTTGAGTTTCCTGACTGATGTAAACAATCATAAGTCAAGGATAATCACAAATTTCATTTGGTCGACTAAAATTTCATCGTGACATACGACATGTCCCAACAATACACCAAATGGTGCGCAAAAAATACATTTCTTTGAATTAAGCACAATCTGATAGTGGTGGTAGCAGTCCAACATCATGCGTAGACTCTCAATATGGTCTCTTACTAGACTAAACACATTCCAATCATCAAAGTAGATCTAAATAAATTTATGTATGAAATATTTAAAACCAGACACTATTATTCTAGAAAAAATAGTAGGTGCATTCTTGAGTCCGAAGGGCATTACTGTGTACTGGTAGCATCCCCATTCTGTGATGAAGGTTGTTTTGTGTCGATCCTCCTTCGTGATTCTGACTTGATGATATCCATAAAAGCCGTTGGTGAATCAATACATCTCTTGTCCACCAACACTTTCTAGTGCTTCATCCATGAATGGTGTTGGGAAAGGATCGTGTAGGCATGCATCATTCAGGTTCCTCAGGTCGACATAGATTCTAAATTTTCCAGTTATCTTCTTATCCTAGATCACTATAGGGATGATCCATTATAATTCCTCAACAGGTTCAATAATTACTGCATCGAGCATGCAATCCAATTCAACTTTTACCTTCTTTTTATACCTTGTATTCAGCCTATAAGGTCACTTCTTAATTGGTTTAGCATCTGGTATTAAGGGTATTTTCATTTCACCCAGATATCCTACTATTCCCTTCATCTCTAAAATGTTTGTAGGGAAAAGGTACTGAAACTCATGTAGCAATTCTGTGATCTATGATACTATCTCATCATCCCAATAATCTCCTATATTGGAGAACTTCGGGTTTTTCGGCGACCCAATGTTAACTTTCTTGATTTTTAGCGGCTTGAGGAACTGGTCGCTTGAAATACCACTTCCTTTGACTTTGTGCATACCATTCAATTCTGATATATTTATGTTAGTCGGATCATCATATACTTCTCCAACTAGATTGCAACAAGCCATCCCTTGCTCGATGGTCATGTTGCACTGATGGGAACTTTCCACTTCGACAGGGATTTCAACAAATATTTTCTTCTTGATCACTTGAAGTGTAATGTCAACTTTTGGATTCTCATCAACAAATGAAAAGGTGTGCGCAAACTGTTTAACCACTTCGTCCCAATCCTGAGTTCCTTGTTGCAACTCCATGGATGTATACCAGCTTCTAGGTGTCATTTCCAGTGTGTGAATGAAATGATGGACCCATTCATGTCGCGGGTATTCTGAAAATGCTATGTGACACTGATTAAGGTGTTTGACAAGGTTTGACAACCCTGTGTACTTTTTAATGACAACTGTGACTTATTCACTAAATCTAACTTCCAACAACCTTCTACACTACAGCTAGTCTGATATGGATTTCTTATGTGTACCCCACCATATAGAGGGTCTATCCTTCAGTACATAATCTAATTCGGACAAGCACTACGGCTTTGTCACTAGTCCTTCGAACTCATTGAGGAAGGTTGCAAGAATAGGTAAACCTTCATATGTGGGTAACTCCCTCAACTAGTTCTCCACCCGTCACACATACTTGGTAATCCTGGTGCACCTCCTCATAGAGACCTCATGTAGTCTGTTTTTCCAGTTTTCTAATGCCTCTCCTGAATAGAATGTGTAGCAACTAGCACTCTCCATTTTAGGTTTCCATCCATTGTCGGATTTACATAATCATATTTTAATGTTCTAACATTATAGATATGGTATAGATAGTCACCCTGTCCTTCACTATTGACTGGTTCGACATATCTCTGTCCCTCTAGTGGATCAATGGGTGACACTACCCTCATCTCATCATCCTCAAATGAGATGATCCTTTTCTTGAAGCTTATAATGGTATGATTATCTGTGGCCCAATATATCCCATGAAACATAGGATATGGGTTTGTGTCGTAAACAATGTTGATGACTTCAAAGTATGTGAGTGTACATAGCCCCTCAATGTCGACAGGGACTTGACTCAACCTACCAATCAACAAGACCTTTTCCTGATTTGCAATCCTGAACTAGACATGGGACTTGTCCAAGTGTGGCTTTCCCATGCTCTCCCAAGTTTGTCGTGCTAGAATATTGACATCTGAGCCCAAATATAGAATAATGTAATCCATGTCATAATCCCCTATCTGCGCAGTTATTCTCAACTCACACCCGCTTTCAAATTTATTTTTGACATGGTTAACCTTCCTTCCAGGTTGCGACTCTTGTGGGTTTTCTTCTATCATTTCTTGTAGTTCTGCAACAACATAGTTATCTTGAATTAGTACTAAAAAACTTGACAAAAATGAATTTATCTTACTAACCTTTTCTGGGATCTTCCTCTAGAACAGTTGTTGGAAGCGTTCAAGCATTTCTCTCACTTCATCTAAGGTCGACGGTTGTTCTGGATCTGTTGATGTATTTGTAACTTTGGAATGTATTCACTCGTTGTTATAGCAGATTTCACCACTCCAGGTGAATCATACTTTGTATGGCCTTCCCCTGTCCCCCTGCAGACTCTTTAGACCCCATGGACCATATTTTATCCTTTGATGTTTCCTTGATCATCCCTATAACTATATAAAAAATGATATACATAGATTTTAACCCGATAACCACGTACATACACGGGTTTTACCCCGATAACCACGTATGTCGGGATGTGTGCATAATCCAAATCCTTTTGGAGTTTTCCTTGACATGGATCTGGCTCATTTGACTCCTGGCCTTCCATATGCCTTGAGATCGCTCGGATTCGACCCTTCATTATCCCTTGTGAAGCTATATAAGGGACCCCTTGGTACATTGAAGGCATATAGACATATATAGAGAGATTGAAGCAACGAAACTATAGTCCATTGTTGCCAGAACTATACTTGAGTCTGCATCCCTTTGTCCCTTTGGAGCATTGTTGTGTTCTTCCCAAGCTTGCCTTTGCTAGGGAGCTTCCTATCGAGAGATGGAGGATTGAGGTGGTGGAGGCCCAAGTGGGGGATTCAGTTTCTCGGATTCGCAGACGTGCCGTCATAGGTTGTATCTATCTTGTAATCTCTGATTTATATTAATAAGAACTATCTTTCCTTGTCCAATGATGTGTATTTGATTGAATATTGTATCGATTGGAATATGTCAAATGCTTTTACATTATTGATTATATATGCTAGAATAGATCTAACACCATGATATATAGTATGCTTGTATTGTTTACTTGTTGTTGAGGAAGTATTATATCAATTCAAGCTGAATATTGGAAAGCTCAACGGGGATCTACTTTAACCGTCCGAGATAAGGTACGAGGTCTGATCCTTTAGTATTAGACATTTTATTTCTATTGCATATTGGGAAAGATTGATTTCTGGAGTCAAAGTTGTCTATTGTGGTACCCCAAGCCATAGGAATTTCTCTCCATAACAGAATTGGCGACTCCGCTGGGGATGTCCCTTGTTTTTATTTGGGGTTTATGGGCACAATGGGCTTGATATTATTGACTTGCTCTTTGTTTCTCTTTGTTTCCGGGTTGCATTTTATAGTATGTTCATCCATTGACACTCCCCTTTATTTGTTTGACCTGTGGCCTGCTTTTTACCACTTCCTTTTCTGTATATGCGGGTTTTTGGCCAAAATTCGCATACATACGCGGATTTTTGGCCAAAAGTCACGTACATACGTAGATGTTCTTTATACAGTCGCGTACATCCTCCCTTTTTGTGAGTCTGATGTTGTGGGAATTTGCTGGGTGGGTTGTGAGTGTGGTTGGGTCTTCCTTGGGTCTGAATTTGTCTATTGGATGCTTCTTTTGTGACCAGAGACCGTTCATGCCTATCACAGGTATTATCTCTGAATTGGCATATAGGTTAGGATATCACATCCGCTTGCACTTATGCATTGCCTTATGACCGTTCCATCTTAACCTTAGGTACGAACCCATTCCATGGTATCACGGAACCTTCATGCTGTTGTTAGAAGTGGTACTATGTGAATGGTAGAGATTTCCTATACATGGGTGTCCTAGTTAGCTCCCCTTTGCATTTGGTACCCATGCTGTGAGTCCTCCCTTAGGTCCGGGAGTTCGTTGTATAGTATTTCCATGACATTTCACAAGAGCCTCATACTACTCTTGATCTTATGCTGGCTCGTTTCCCTCCGGACTCCCACTATGTCAAATTGTGAATGCATTATCATGAGCTTTGCCTGCCTTATTGAGCTTTATACTGGCTCCCCTGACATTGTGTTTCAGCCATATAGCTCGAGCTTGTCTCATGTCTAGCCATGCAGATCCATTTTTATATCCTTTGCAGCTTGATTCCCTTTTTACCGGGAGGGGATTTTCCCCTGAGTTTTGATATCCTACACATGTATCCTTGCATTGAGCATAGGTATGTTCCACTGCTTGGAACTAGTTTGTTTTCCCTCATGACACTCGTCTTCTCCTAGTTTGTAACTATAAAGCTAGTTTATTCTTTTTTCAAGCTTTTCAAATAACTGAAAAAGTCCAAAAAAAATCAAAAAACCAAAAAGCCGGACAAGGAAAGATGTTATCTTTGGCAGCTTTCGAGTCGTGTCGCCTTCGAACAGAGCACTGTATATCACATCCATTGGTTGGGTTATATTTTGACTTAGGAGCTGTACTCGTTTATCTGAGTTTATCTCCACCGACTGGTTAAGCTTCCAATCCCTATGGAGCCTCTGTTGATGCCTCCTATGTCACAGAGATGTCCCAGTTTGTATATCGAGTCTATGCTGCCTTCATTCAGTCACCATACGCCATTATGCTCTTATTCGAAGGAAGTTGAAACTTGTGTCGGCCATTCCTCAGTTATCTTGACTTTGCATGTCGGCCATCCCCGGTATAGTTACTGGTTCATGCACTTTATGATCGAGTCCTTCCACATTAGACAGCTTTCCTGAGTACCTCATGTTGGATGATGAGGGATGCCTTAATGCCCTCCTTCCAGCAGATTTCATCCCATCAACTTCAAATCATTTATTCTGGGATTGGAGTCTAGAGTCATTTTGAGTGCCTTGAGACTTGCAGTCATCAGTGGCAGGTTCTCTCACCATCGACAGTTTCTTGGGAATACATCAATGTCTTCTAATCGATGGATTCTCTCAAGTGTTCGACCTCAACACATCTAGTCACACTTATTAGTTTGCACTCTAGTACCTTGATTCCCATTTACATTATTGGTGGGTTATCTCGCGTCTGTTAATGGTATACATCAATGACCGGTAATCAGACGATGGACTACTATGTTCGACCTTGACACTTCTATTCACATAGTAGGACATGTACTCGTAGCAGTTTGTGTAGAAGACCTTCCAGACTGGTGGCATCTCTTATATCTTACCTCCTTGATCGTGCCAGTGTTCATGAGATTTCAGCTCTCGTGACTTGATTCCAGTATATGTCAGACATTTCCAGCCACTATGGAGATCTTGATCTATTGTATATTTCCATCCATTTTGGAGATCATGGTCCTTTGTATATCTTCATCATGGATATTCTGATCTATGTATATTGTATGTGGTGATGACCACATATGTGATATCATGTATTATGCCTATTCATGGCTAGTGTACTCTTATGTATCTGGGACTGCTATATGTACTTGCAGTTATATGCAGAGTTGTATTATTGGACTATACTGATTGGGTGGCTGGTCTTCCATTTGGGATGGAATTATAATGTATTTCGGCCATCATATGACCCCTCTGACCTCACACATTAGGGGGCATCTGTTATAGAGGATTTCACCACTCCAGGTGAATCACACTTTGTATGGCCTTCCCCTGTCCCAATGCAGACTCTTTAGACCCCATGGACCATATTTTATCCTTTGATGTTTCCTTGATCATCCCTAAAACTATATAAAAAATGATATACGCAGCTTTTAACCCGATAACCGCGTACATACGCGGGTTTTACCCCGATAACCGCATACGTCGGGATGTGTGCATAATGCCAATCCTTTTGGAGTTTTCCTTGACATGGATCTGACTCATTTGACTCCTGGCCTTCCATATTCCTTGAGATTGATCAGATTCGACCCTTCATTATCCCTTATGAAGCTATATAAGGAACGCCTTGGTACATTGAAGGCATATAGACATATATAGAGAGATTGAAGCAACGAAACTATAGTCCATTTTTGCCAGAACTATACTTGAGTCTGCATCCCTTTGTCCCTTTGGAGCACTGTTGTGTTCTTCCCAAGCTTGCCTTTGCTAGTGAGCTTGCTATCGAGAGATGGAGGATTGAGGTGGTGGAGGCCCAAGTGGGGGATTCAGTTTCTCTGATTCGTAGACGTGCCGTCAGAGGTTGTATCTATCTTGTAATCTCTGATTTATATTAATAAGAACTATCTTTCCTTGTCCAATGATGTGTATTTGATTGAATATTGTATCCATTGGAATATGTCAAATGCTTTTACATTATTGATTATATATGCTAGAATAGATCAAACACCATGATATATAGTATGCTTGTATTTTTTACTTGTTGTTGAGGAAGTATTATATCAATTCAAGCTGAAGATTGGAAAGCTCAACGGGGATCTACTTCAACCATCCACGATAAGGTACGAGGTCTGATCCTTTAGTGTTAGACATTTTATTTCTATTGCATATTGGAAAAGATTGATTTCTAGAGTCAAATTTGTCTGTTGTGGTACCCCAAGCCATAGGAATTTCTCTTCGTAACACTTGTATATTTTATATATTGTATTTCATGGGCCCCTTATGTTCCTATCAGGAGAATCATCAATGTAATTAATTCATGTAAATTCATAGAGATTAACCCTCCTTTGTAAGCCGAGGGGAAAATCCCCACAATTGAGGAGAACTAGGGTTATTAGACTCTCCTAGAGAAGTCGACCCTCGTAAGTAATTGTCAAGTAGGAAGCTAGTATAACTAGAGAGTGAGCCTCTCTATTTTAGACACACACTCACTCAACTGTAGTGTAATGGTGAAAGAAGACGAGCTCACATAAGTGAGAAAGACAACAACTGTTGGAGATCATATTTCTGTCTTTGGGTTTTACTGTAGCCATTGGTTCTCATTCTATCTCTAAGGAAGTTACAGGGTTTTTACTTCATGGTTTCCCTGAGGATAAATCTTTGTTTCTATTGTCTCTTGTGATTCATTGTTGTGCATGTTATTCTCTTAGATAAGATCCTAATCTCATATTGTTTAAATGATAAAAATATAGCATGGTATCAGAGCTAACCTGAGAAGAAGACACTATGCAGCTGCAGAAGATAGGGCTTCTTAATTTTTGGGTCTCTCTCCACAATCCATCAACAAAAGGAGGCTAGGATAACTCTCCATTTAAGGGTGCATCTTTCTGTCGAAACAAAAGTTGATTATGGGCATTTTCAGTTACTGCTGTAGGAAATTAGGACTTTTCACACAAGAGGAATTTTTGAGTGAACCTAGCATAATATTTCTCTCCTCATCATAATTGAAGTTTAGAGACCAAGGTCAAAGTTTTTGGTTGAGTAAAACTTGAGGAAAGTCAAACCCTAGTTTGACCCTGGGCCTGAAAAACCCTAAAATACTAATACTGGTAGTTTTCATATAGTCATTATATCTCAAGATTTAAGAAGCTCATGAGACAAACTTTTGATAGGCCGAAGATAAAATCCTGATGTACCGTTGTATAAAAATTTCCACTTCAAATTCGCTATATTCTGGGAGATATGATTCCTCAAAATCATGGTTCCAGCCCCTTTCAGGATTCATCCCTAAACAGAACACCCAGGGAGAATTGCTATATCTTAGGCTACAAACTTCCAAATGAAATTTCAAAAGATGTTCCAAATAGAGAACAGACTGTAATTTCTATGGTAAAATTTTCAGACCCCGAAGGTCAAACAGTGACACATGGAAGTCTGTACAAGTTCACTGTGCTGAACAGTACTGAAATAAGTCACCTTGGTAAAACTCTAATAAGTCCCAATTGGTGAAAAACATTCTACTCAAACCTATGGTGCTTGAAAGAGGACATATGAGGATAACTTATTACAAAATTTGAGATGCATAGGAGAAGTACTTTCGGAGATACCATAGAAACAATATTAGGCATTTCTATAGAAGAAATTGGAAAACTAGGTCTTCCTGTTCCGGGAGCTTCCCTCCACTGATTTCAGAAAAAGAGTACATTGGCCAACTTGCCTTGAAGATCCCATATTTCTATCCAATCATATGTGAAATATTACAAGTTTTGAAAATTAGGGTTTCTTTGAGAAACCCTTTATCAACCAGCTTCGGAACTAGGATGGACACCTCAAATCGGTAAGATCTAAGATTTTGCTATTTACATTTGAGGTTCTTATTTCAAAATGACTAATCACACCCACTTGATGAAGCTTAAAAATTCCAAGCATGGACTATAGGATCTCACTGGTTCTTCAAGGAAATGAATTGGACACCTACATAAGTGGAGAGGTTCCAGTTCTAGAGGGATATGAGGCTAAATCCTTACACAAGAAGAACTTGGTCAAGGCCAAGAGGATCACCTTATACCACATGTGTCTTCCTTGAAGACACCTAAAGAGATGTTTGATTCCTTGACCAAGCTATTTTGAAGAGAAGAATATAAATCGAAAGAATCATAAGAACTCCGTGATCCTTGAAGAAATTGACTTGGATCACTATTTCAGTAAGAAAGGTCTAGGAGCCAGAGGGAGATGAGCCCAAGGCTAGAGCCAAGAGAATCATTGTAGATTCTATTAAAAACCATCTCATCCCTCATGTGTCATCCTTGAATACACTAAAAGTATGTGTTTGATGCTATGATGAAGCAACAAAAGAAGAATAAGATATGGTTATAACCACCTTGAATGGCCTCCCAAGATTATGGGATTTATTCATTCAAGCAATTTGTTCCAGAAGGAAGTGATTACCTTAAATAGACTCTAGGAAGAGTTCCCACAAGAAGAAGCTCGAATCATAATAAGAGAAGAGAAAATGGGAGCAACTGAAGATAAATCCCTCACCATCCAAATAAGATCCCTCAAGGGATGAGGAATACGAAGGACTCAGCTCTTGAAGAACCTCTTATCCATCTTAGAATTTGGATAAGAAATGATGTTGTTATGAATAAAGAATATGATGAAGTTGAAGGCTCAAGAAGGAGTATACCCATGAAACGAATAAATATAAGTATTCAATTATCATTTGATGATATTATTTGGTTATGCATTTGTTTATATTCAATTGATGTGTTATNTATACTACTAATATGCATGTGATGGGTAAGTAGCCCATGGTGCTATACAACTCTCCATTGCTACTTATCTAGAATGAAACCTCTTTGTTGACATATTGGCTTAGTGCACAATCTCAATGATGTCATGGTAGAGATGGAAGGCATCTAGAAATTTTCTGTGAGATATGGATGAATGTTGTATTGGATAAAATAGTTGCATGATTGTATCTTTATGCATAAGAATTTTCCATCATGAATATTCCTTATGAAATGTTTCTAACCATACCACTAACTCATTTGACTTGTAGGAAAGATCACGTACAATCGACTACAAGAAAAGAAGGATGAGACTTGTTCCAAAGAACAAGTGAGGACGGTTTGAGAAATAATACAAGATGAAGAATAATATGATGATACCTTCAAAGAAAGAAAGAGGTCTTAGATACAATGCAGTTATGTGACACTGTTAAGAGACATCATTGATGCAGAAGCTTGCAGTTATGAAGTATCCAAGAAGAAAGGGAATGAGAGCACCAGTTCAACATTCTGAAGAATGATGTCTAGGATGCAGTATCGATACCTGAAGGGAATTCTGTAGATCAATCATGTAGTATATGGAAACATTGTGGGATACAAGGAAATATTTGTAGCATGAGGCTTCTCACGGAAAGAAGGCATAGACTACGAAGAGACATTTTTTGCTACTGGGAGTTGAGGCACATGGCAGGCATACTCATGTGTGCAAATTAAATAATGCCTTGTACGAGCTCAGAAGGCACCCATGGGATAACACATACATGAGGAGCTTGAAGATCACCTAGAGTGATGAATATCCTAACCTTTGCTACAAGTTTGAATATGAAATCCTATAGAGGATGACAAGCTCACAGATGGGTGCGAAAAGAACTTTTGAAAAGGTTCAAGATATAGGATCTTGGTATCTAGTGACCCTAGATGGATACATGTAATATTAGTAGCAGATGAATCTACTTTTTACTCCAGTACAAAATGTTTCAATGTATAGAGTACGAATGGCAGAGGGAGAATGATGCTCTGCTATAGAGGGAGTGACTGCAGAAGATCTTGAGGTTCGACATGGTACGACAGGATGGATAGATTATTGATGACTGTAGGATTTACTGAGAGTAAAGCAGATTCCAACCTTCACTTCAAGGCTGAAGGTGGAATACCAGTGATGTTGATCCTATATGTCGATGACTTGTTCCTAAAAGAAAAGAGGAACTCATTAAAGTTACAAGAAGGAGACTTGCTGCCAAGTTCGAGTAAAGGGACTTGGGAATGATGCACTACTTTCTAGGCATGGAGGTGTGGCAAAATGAAAATGGAATCTCCCTTGGACAAGGGAAGTATGCAGTGGAGATCCTAAGGAGGTTTGGGATGATGTACTACAAGGCCATGACTACACCTATGGCATCGAACTTGAAGCTATTGTGTGATGCTTCATTAGATTCAATTGATGCCACGATGTATGGTCAGATGTTTTGTTCATTGATGTTCCTAAAATATCCGAGACATGTTCACATGATTGCTTCAAATCATATTCTCAAGTACCTGAAGGGTACACTTGATTATGGGCCCAAGTATGAGGTGAATTAGAATATTAACCTGGAGGGTTATGTGGATTCGAATTGGGAAGGCAGTTCCATTGATAGGAAGAGCACTTCGGGGTGTTTCTTAAGTATGGGATCAGAAGTGATGTCTTGGTTTAGTAGGAAATAGTCATGTGTGGCACTGAGCATATCCAAAGCAGAGTATGTCACAGCTTGTTTGGCTAGTTGTGAGGTAGTGTGGATGAGGAAGCTACTATCTGATTTGTTTGATCTCCAGTTGGATGCTACTTGTGGTGTGAATTTGTTGGAGAACCCAGTGTTCCATGACAAGTCGAAGCATATCAAGATCAAATATCACTATATCAGTGATATGGCATAGAGAGGAGCAGTGAAGCTCCTGAATGTTGCAATGGAAGACATATAGCTCATGTGTTGACCAAGTCATTAGCCAGAGTGAAGTTTGAGTACTTCAGGGAGAAGCTTGGTGTTAGGATTGGTTCCTTCCATGGTCAGAAGTAAGTGCTATGCCTTTTTGACATGGTGGTAGGATTGGTTCCTCCCATGGTCAGAAGTAAATGCTGTACCTTTCTGACATGGTGGAAGGATTGGTTCCTCCCATGGTCAGATGTAAGTGTTGTGCCTTTCTGACATGGTGGCAGGATCGATTCCTCCCATGGTCAAATATAAGTGTTGTGGCCTATATCCAGCATGAAAAAGGGATGGCTCTGTAGAGGTACATCCAGCATAAAAAAGAGCTGGCACTGTAGTGGCCTACATCTAGCATTAAAAAGGGTTGGATCTATAGAGGTACATCTAGCATGAAAAAGGGATGGATTTGAAGTGGCCTACATCTAGCATGAAAAAGGGTTGGCTCTGTAGAAGTACATCCATCCTGAACAAGGGTTGGATATGTAGTGGACTACATCCAACATGAAAAAGGGCTAGCTCTATAGAGGTACATCCAGCATGAAAAAGGGTTGGCTCTGTAGTGGCCTACATCCATCATGAAAAAGGGTTGGCTCTGTAGTGGCCTACATCCATCATGTAAAAGGGTTGGCTCTGTAGAGGTACATCCAATATGAAAAAGGGTTGGCTTTGTAGTGGCCTACATCCAACATGAAAAAGGGTTGGCTCTATAGAGGTACATCCAACATGAAAAAAGGATGGCTTTGTAGTGTCATACATCCAGCATGAAAAAGGGTTGGCTCTATATAGGTACATCCAACATGAAAAAGGGTTGGATCTATAGTGGCCTACATCCAGTATGAAAAAGGACTGGATTTGTAGAGGTACATCCAACATCAAAACGGACTGGTTCTATAGAGGCCTACATCCAATATGAAAAAGGACTGGCTCTATAGACGTACATGCAGTATGAAAAAGAAATAGCGCTGTGAAGTTACATACAGCATGAAAGATGGCTCGCTCTGTCAATGAATACCTACATGGAGGCTAGGCCTACAACCAGCATGAAAAAGGGTTGGCTCTGTAGAACTTCCTGTTATGAGAAGAATTGAGAGATAGCACAATTTGATCGAGATAGAAGAAGTAGTGATGATGATGATGATCTAGTTATGATCTAGCTTTGATGATGATCCATCTCTAATGATGAGCCAGTGACAAAGGGTTGTGCTAATGAATTTTGTCAAGAGAATACCTTCCTAGTTAAGAGGGAGTGTTGATGTATTTGTAACTTCGAAATGTATTCACTTGTATATTTTATATATTGTATTTCATTGGTCCCCGATGTTCCTATCAGGAGAATCATTAATGTAGTTACGTCATGTAAAGTCATAGAGATTAACCCTCCTTTGTAATTCGGGCGGAAAGTCCCTATATTTTAGGGGAACTAGGGTGATTAGACTCTCCTAGAGAAGTCGTCCCTAGTAAGTAATTGTCAAGTTGAATAAATAGAGAGTGAGCCTCTCTATTTGAGAAACACACTCACTCAACTGTAGCGCATAGGTGAGAAAAGAGGAGCTCACACAAGTTAGAGAGAGAACAATTGTTCTAGATCATATTTCCGTCTTTGGGTTTTTCGGCTGGCATTGGTGCTCATTCTATCTCTCAGGAAGTTGTGGGGTTTTTCCTTTATGGTTTCCCCGAGGATAAATCTTTGTGTCTATTGTCTCTTGTGATTGATTGATGTGCATGTTATTCTCTCAGATAAGATCCTAATATCATATTGTTTAAATGATAAAAATCTAACAAGATCTACAAACTCTGGTTGCACGTCCAAAAAGACATGCTTCTATTTTTGGAGGTTGAATGGTACCTTCTTCTGCACTGTTGGTCGCACCTACAGCTATTCTTGTGCTATATCCTGATCGTCTCTAGTTGCAACACCTCCTCATGTTACAACAACAATGCTTGGATATCTTGACTCAACAACAATCATCTGAACATTTAGGTTAAAATTTGGGTTTGGATTCAGGTTCTGCATGGGCTTAGGACTTGCGACGGTCCGAGCTTGCCACTTAACAATCAACTAAGGACACTACTCCACATTATGTTCCCGCACTTTTCAATATGAACATGTCTTTGCATGTTCATGGAAATATTATAATAATGGCCCGGTTGTCCACAGTTATAGCATACAACTTAACCACTTCCTCTACCAAATCCTCCTCCTCCTCATCTACCTCTGAAGTTTCCACCCCTCCTTACCTGTGGGTGTGGTTTCTGCAGTGGGTATTGATTCTATGGAACATAATGATTCTATGATGCATACTGATTTTGTTACTAATTTTTTGGGAAAGATGTAGGTTGATAGTGCACTTGTGCCTGGTTGGCTTGAATATTCCAATCGTTCTTCATCAAGTAGGTATCTATTGTCCTCTCCTTTAGGAGCTGATATGCTCTACAATCCTTCTCATCATTTCCTATTGATTTGCAAAATTTATAGAAAAGGCTGGCTGGGGTACTTAAAATATTCTACAAGTATAGACAATCCTCATCATGATCCCCTCTAGTATGGCATATTCGACACCAAGGTAGTCCATGGGTAATCAATGTATTTGGCGCACCAGATGAGATGTAGTTCATTTACGACTAACAATTATCCTTGGTGTGTCCATTTGTTTGACATCTTGTGTAACACAAGTCCTCTTGGACTTCTTTCCCCTTCTTAATTTTCTGAAGCTATACTGTTAGATTAGCCAACTATGACTAAATATGCATCATTCCTATGCCACCATCTCTGATCGGTGAGGATTCCAGCTTCATCACTGGTTCTAGTGCTTCTGTCTATGACACAATATTCGGTTACATAAAAGGAGCTCAAATGTGTGGTAACAACACAACAATAAACCGCTCTTTATGTTGTACATCCAACATCTAGAAACTAACTTTGTCCATCAAATTTTTAAACCACTGATCGAAATCCCATACGAATTTTGTCGGTAAATTCCTTATCTCCTTGATCTTAGTGATGGATTGCGACTCATATTTAGGTTTTCTAAACTCATATATTATTGTGAAATGGATCTCATCAAGGGTATTATGTGGGGTTCCTGCTGGTCCTATGGAAAACTTGATAAACCAGCCTAGCGCACGACCCCGTACTATTAAATTGAGCACATAGATATGTGGAACAACACACAACTCACAATAGAGATCACATAATTCTACTTATAAATGGAAGAATGAAACAGTGCAAAAATGGCTTGTGGTTGTGAATGTTTTCATTAATCAAAAGTAATTAGATAATCAATTACAATGAAGTACAATGGCTAAATAGCCTCATGCAATTCGAATCCATGTGAGGAAATTCGAATTGGTTTGACTCTACTTGACTATATGGTTAACTGAACTTGTCTAAATCCACGGGGACATCACTAACGAATCAATACAATAGCACGTTCGTTCATATTGGGGGTAATAATTTTAAAAAAACCAAAAAAAATATATTGGGGATGTATTAAGGGTTTAAGGGTTTAATTTATTTAATATAATAATATGCCAATATTAAAAGGGCTTTTTTATTACAAACAGGGTAGAAGCGGGCTATGGAACGAGCTATGGGAGCACGACGGGAGCCTTGAGGAGCTTAGCAGTGTTGGGGTTTTCAGGGGGTTCGAGGTAGACTACGCTGTGGGAGTAGCAGCATAGGGTTTTCATAAGCCAAAGATGAATAGGGATGGTGGAATAGGTCCCAACAGCGAGGATGGAGCAGATCTTCAACAATATGGGGATGGTTTCCCTTCAAATCCCAAGTGGAAGCCCTACAATGGCCATTGGAGGGCATGCAAAATATCAAATATCAAAATTATTTACAGTTACAGGCTTTACTGGCAGGTCTTCAACATCATCTATGGCCATTGGAGGGCATGCAAAATATCAAATATCAAAATTATTTACAGTTACAGGCTTTACTGCCCAGTCTCATTTCTTAGCAGCAGGCTCCGCTTTCTTGGGCTTGGGAGGGGCAACCCTCTTTACAGTCTTCACAGCCTTCTTGGCAGGTGCCGCCTTTTTAGCAGGCGCTGCCTTTTCAGCCGACGCTGCTACCTTTTCTACCTTCTTAGGTGCCACTGTAGCCTTCGGCTTGGAGACCTTGGCTACTTTGACGGGGTTTTTAACGGGCTTTGAAACCTTCTTGGGCCCAGGCGCTGCGAGCTTTTCTGCAGCAACATTAGGGTTCACAGGCTTGGCGGCCTTGGGCTTCATAGATTTCTTCAGCTCTTCAGAAAGCTTGAAGGAATTCTGATGCCAATAATAATTATGTTTGATATGGGTTTGGATATCCCACCTTATTGGAGATTTATCTGTGTTATGTTTGAATATTTTAGCTTGTTTTATTATTTATTTATTTTATGAATGACCTAAAAATCACTTGTCTTGGCACAGAGTGACGCATAAACTCCAAACATCTGTTTAAATGTCGTTGGTGCCATGAATAGAAAGTTGTGAGGAACTATGTGTAGATATTCCAAGCAGGAGAGGATTTTGAGAAATAAAAGCAATCTTTCAATTTTTCTGTGATTGTTGACAGTGAGTAGTTTCAGGTTTTGGGGATCTCTGTCTATCCGGTGTGTTGAACATGGAGATGAAAAAGTTGTGAATTAGACAGCAAGTGTTGTTGGACCATCTGAGGCCTGCTCATTTTCCTAAGGCTTCCAAGGATCTAGTGGTAAGTCTCTCTTAGTCTCTTTCAATTTTCATGTTTTAATGATACGCTTCCAAGAATCTGGTAGTAAGTCTCTCTTGACCTCTTTCAGTTTTCATGTTTTAAGGATAAATTCTATGAGAGACGAGGTTGCAATCCAATGTATCCGCAACCAAATATGAAGAATTTTCTTCATTTTTAAATTGAATTATAGGATTATTTATCTTTGGGTTTTGCCAAATAGGTCTTGGGAATTACAGTAGAACCCAAATTCATGCAAGATGTTTTTTTATTCAAAATGGAATGGGATCCTTACTCCTGCTCCTTCTCAAGTTTATTTGGTCACTGGGTACCATTTGAGGCCATGATCTTCTGGGAAATATATCGTGTTCCAGTTTTATTGTTATGATTTTCTCTGAGTTTGGTTCAATGAACCATGGTTGGCACTCTGCCCAAATAACATCCTCAAAAGAATTCAGCAAAATTGCCAGAAAGGAGGAGAGTGAAGGGTAAAACTCAAGAGTCTCTGCGTGCCCTGAAGACAGGGCAGCCCCAACCCATATGGCTATCTGTTGTATCAAAGCATAAAGGGAATTGTAACACTAAAATGAAAGTTAATATAATCCATACACATGAGATTTGTTTGACATAAAAATAAGTTGAATTCTACTCTGAAAATAACATATGTTTTTTTTTCTTTCAAATTTATTCTTTAAATTTATTCTGGTTGGGGTTGGGTGGGGGTTGAGGGAAGAAGCAGGGGCTGCAAATGTTCATATTTTGTGGAGCTTTTAGCTGAAGCACTATTGATCGTAGCTTTTAGTGCAATGGTTGTGCTAGTTGATATTGTTTTCAAAGGGGAAATTTGATGCTTTATGTTTGAATGTGTTAATGGATTAGGAATGATTGAGGTTCTATTGTATGGGAGTTAATGATTTGGAATTTTTGAATGTGCCATTGTATTTTTTTCTTTTTGCTTTGGGAGCTCTACTTAATATTATCTTATAATAATCCCATTCTATTGATGCATCTTTGCACCTTTAAGGACAAAGGTTTATTTTTTGCAGGTATGTAGAGTGCCTTTTTAAGCCACTCATAAACGTTTTCGGCTATGAAAATGATTCTCTCTGAAGAAGAGCCCATATTTTTTTGGGTTGTTAGGGTATATATTATTATAAATTGTCTAAAATTGTCTATTTTCAAAATGATGTTTTGAATATCCGAGATACATTATTGTATAAGCAATATAGCGTGTTAAGGTACGTCACGTCTTGAGGTCTTTATATGGAGAGATGAAAGAAATAGACAAGATCCAAAAACCGAAAGGCACCGTGGGTTTCTTTAATAAATTGGTGGCAAGTATTGCACCATTAAAATATCATGCATGCAGGGTTACTTATGCTTTTGGGTGGAGTACACAAATCATGAGCGAATTTGAAATAAAGAAGGTAATTGATGTTGCATCGTTGGAGATCCAAATTGTGTAAGACACATTTTCCGAATTATGTTTTCCACCACTTGACATGGTAGAAAATTTATTTGTTCATTGACTAACTAGGAAAATTCTTTTATTTCGTTTTAAGAGATTTAATTTAGAGAATCTCATATAAATAAAGACAACATACATTTACAGTTCTATTAATGAGAACATGCATTTCCAGGGGCACATCACGATCTTTGGTTATTTGACGAGTTAACATAAGTTCAATCAAATCCATTTGACATATAAATTATGATATTTTCCACAAATAGGCCCTGCCAGTTGCCCTGTGCGGTTATCTCAGAGCTAAAAGTCCTGTGTTGCCATATGCTGTTCATACTAATAGTCCAAAGCACCCAGAATCCTTTTAAAAATTTCAAGTATATTTTCCTAGCTCTAACACAGATGCATTTATTGGATTGAGGCAATGTAACTCACTAATATCTTGCATAATATTTTAAGTATAGCACATCAAGTTCCTTGCAGAGGGATGCTTAATTGCAATTCAAGATTCTCCATGTTATAATGAGATATATCTCCTTAACAACTATTTTTATGGTATGCTTCAAACACAATATTCAGGACTCTGTAAGATCTACATCTACTGCAGCGTTAATAGAAACTTGTAAAGGAACCACAGCCCAGAGAATTCTGCATTAAGGTAAAATACTTTATCTTGTTCAATGAAATTTTGAAGACCTACATACACGAGAAGCTTGAGTCAAAATGGCAAACACTGCTATTTATCTACTAGACTACCTTTGCCCTGCAAGCATAACATTTTGGTTGTTAGTAATGTTCTTTTGGTATTTTCAGAAATGTAAACAGTACATACATCCATGGTGTCCTAGTCTGGAAAATGGGAGCTTGAAAGTATTAAACAGTAATAATAATGTACAAATACTGAAGTTGCTCCACAGTTTTCCACTGCATGTACTCACTTGAATTTCTTGGGAAGTATTCCACTGCACGAGTTCTTTTTATTGCCTCTCCTTAGCATTCAGTTCTTCAAATGTGATGAGCGTAGTTTGGTTAAGAGAGGGAACTCGTTGAAGAAGGTGGTCCACCAGTTCATCCTCTTATGGCTATTAAGATTGATATGCTTCAACAACTGGGTCAGAACATTCACCAAAATTGCCAATGGTCTATCGGCTACTTCTTGACCTTTCTATTCATGTTGCCAAACTTGTGTAAATTCTTCTTATCAGATTCCTCTTTTATCTGAATAGCCATTAACCAACCCCTGCTACTACCTGGCTGAAAACCATTATGTGGCCACCTTCTAGATACTACATTGAACTATTTGATTCTTTGGTTCTCTCCAGTTGTCAGACTTCCAGTCCACGACCCCTGTCCCCAACTCCACTGCATATTCAACTGTTGCTCGACTCCTTCCAAATTTTCTACAGGTTTATGAAGACCAAGTATTGGGCTCCAACATGGGATGAAATAACTTTTCCCCCTAATTCTTCAGAAGGAAGACTGCCTACTTTTTGATCACTCAGAAATAAGCCTATACCTGGGGCCTTCCCTTCTTGGCTGATTCATCTTACCTTCATTCAAGCATAGCGACTGAATTTCAAAGAACGTATGTGCAGTTGAAGATAAATAGAATACAAGAAATGGCTAAGAGGGCAACTTTTGATAGTTATTTAGCCCACTCATGGGAATAAATAGTGAACCTATGTACACATTGCTAATAGGTCCTACTGGCAAATGTTTGCTTCTGTTAATTCTCTCCTATAATTCATTGCTCATGCCAGTCCATTGTAGTTTATTTGACTTCCTCTATTATAAGGCTTTGATTATATGGTTTTTGAGCAATAAAGTTATAGACATTTCCCAACGAGTAATTAATTCCATTCAAATCTAATCAATGAAACATAAAATTGTAAAACATGTTGAAATAGCTCTGATTTAACAATACAATACATATGAACATCGGTCCACTGACATTGAATGAATGTTTAGCATTATTATCTCTAAGCTAGCATCATGTCTCTAAGCTATGTAGGAAATGTAACTATTCCAAGCATTTTTAGTGTTTGATGCAACACTTCCTAAAACTTAGAAGTTCATCAATGTTGACCATAAATTGTGATTCATCTCCTCTTGCAATTTCTTGTATGGTCTAAAAGGTAAATAATATCCAAATTGTGGATTTCAATATGGGATGTCTTTGTAATTTGTTAGGCACATATCTATTTACACTGTGAACCAAATATATTGAAGTCTGGTATGCGATGCTCTGTAGAAAGAGTCTTTGATGCACAAATGAATCTGATAAAAATCATTGTATACAACCAAATTTGTTGTATAGATGAATTTGATAAAATGGATGTCAAAGATCAAGTATATTATAGTTCATTCTATGGAATGACTATAGCACTTTGCAGTCTCAATTACATATTGATTTGATTGCCATGCCATTGATCCCACCTCTGATGAGAATCATTGCAATTAAATGTTGCAATTCATGAGGCTATGGAGCAACAGACAAGCCTCACAAAAGCTTGGCATTCACGCAACTCTCAATGCTCATACCCGTAGATTAGAACTTGTGAATCCTACTGATGGGCATAGTGATAAATAAAAGCCACTAAAGGTAATGTCTGCAGGTCATTTTAAAGCAAAAGCATATTGATCCAAACTTGATTGAGACTTGCAACATATTAATTTGGTCTTTCTCATTATACTGTTTGATTTTGTAGTACAAGGTAGCACTTCCTCCTACCCTTCTTTCTAGGTTTGACATAGTTTATGCCATGATAGATGAGATAGATAATCAAACATATCAACATTTGCAGATAATTTATTTAGAATTTCAAAAAAGGCATAAAGAAGCAGTGTCTCCATCTTTTACTATTGTCCAAAATCAGCAATACATTGCTTTTGGTTGTCTCTCCCAGCAATACTATTGAGCCTGGTTGTGGAGGATAACAACTCTTAACCACCCAAGCTAGTGGCAACTGGCTGACATTCTGTTAATCATGAATTGTCTGATCTTTTCTTGGTATTCAGAAGTCTACTTCTTTCTCATCTCGAATTCGATGTTTTTTCAGAGATTGTTCTTGGTATGCTCATTTTTTTTTAATTTTTAGGGACTATATTTATCATTTAGATTTATTTTCCTGTAAACTTCTGCAAGTTTACAATAACGGATATTATTATAACTTTTCTAACTATATGTGCCCTTTTTTTCTTTCTTTTAAATCTTCCAGGTGAAGGATGAGACTGCCACAAGTCCTGCAACATCAAAGACTGGGTAAGAAACAGTTTTCTTTTATCTTATGATTCAAATGAATGATATTTTCATTTCACATTGTTGACTAGGTTCAATATTGAAGAAGAAACATACATTTTGCACAATGTAAAATGCTGCAAAATTGGAAAAGCTAGCAAGTTTTCTATGTCATTGGTTTAAATTGAGCAGATACCCTAGGATGCCCAATTCTACTAATGGTCTTGGAGATATATGCAATGCATCTGTTTTGCACCTTGTCTCTTAGCATAGACTATGCTTCACTACATGAAATTTTTTAACTTGTACCAGAAAAATATTGTAAAATATGATTGTGATGAAGTACATGCAACTAGTGCGGTGTTTGAAGAGTGCTTTCTTACCAATATTAGTAACTTATTCTGGAAGTTTTAATCTATTTTTTTTGTTTATATTTAGTAATATCTTGCCTACATGTTTTGTATATAGGCATGAGTTGCTCTTATTTGAGGCTCTTCGTGAAGTTTTGGATGAGTAAATGGAGAGGGACCCTCGAGTTTGTGTTGTGGGAGAAGATGTTGGCCATTATGGAGGTTCTTACAAAGTAACGAAGGGCATGGCTGAAAAATATGGTGATTTGGGGGTGCTTGATACACCCATAGCCAAGAATTCTTTTATAGGGATGGGTGTTGGGGCTGCTATGACAGGGTTAAGGCATGTCATTGAAGGAATGAATATGAGTTTTATTTTGTTGGCATTCAATCAAATATTAAATAATTGTGGCAAGCTTCATTACACTTCAGGTGGACATTTTACTATTCATGTTGTTATTCGAGGCCCAGGTGGTGTGGGGAGATAGTTAGGTGTAGAGCATTCACAACGGTTAGAATCCTATTTTCAGTCTGTTCCTGGACTACAGATGGTTGCTTGATCCACTCCATAAAATGCAAAAGGGCTGATGAAAGAAGCAATTAGAAGTGAGAATCCCATTATCTTGTTTGAGCATGTTCTTCTCTACAACTTGAAAGAGAAGATCCCAGATGAAGAGTATGTGTGTTGCCTTGGAGGAGAAGAAATGGTGCGTCTAGTTGAAGATGTAACCATTCTAACTTATTCTCGTATGAGATACCATGTGATGCAGGAAGCAAAGGGTATGATACAGAGATAATTGACATCCGCTCTTTGAAGCCATTTGACTTGCACACGATTGGGAACTCAATAAAGAAGACACATAGAGTGCTGATTTTTGAAGAGTGCATGCGTACTAGTGGCATTGGAGCTAGTCTCAGGGTTGCAATTGTTGAAAACTTCTGGGAATATTTAGATGCACCCATTACATGCTTATATTCACAGGATGTTCCAACACCATATGTAGGTACACTAGAGGACTGGACAGTGGTGCAACCTCCTCAAATTGTATCAGCAGTTGAGCAGCTTTGTCAATAGGATTCGACTTGAGCTCCCACTTGAATAATGTGTATTGCATCATTTTTTATCACCTTCTTCCAGCTGATTTCCTTCATGTCATGTATTATTGAATTGTGGTCTTCATGCAATAATTAAGTCAAATGATATCATGCAGTGACAACAAAATCATGAAATCGATAGCACAACATAAATAATGACCCTGGCGTGCTTTCTGTCAAAATTTTAATAGTTTTTTATACATTGTCTAATCATTAAATCGAGTGCATAAAATAAGTAATGACTATTTAATATATTTTGCAATTGATTAATGATGGCAATCTCTGCAAGCAGGAAACTTAGTTTTGCAACCACATATTTTGCAATGTTTTTTCGCATTTTTCTAGAAAAGAAGCATCTTGCATGAAAATCTAGGAACTAATTTTAACAAAAAACAAATCGGTGGCAATTCAATTAAATGTAAACCTAAAACTAGGCCTCAAGAACCTGAATCTCATCCATTAATAATTTTCCAGGATGCTTTAAATTGCATTCCATATTCTTTGGTTTGCAAGGAAAATACATTGCCTTTTTATGGGTTTTTATAACGACTTTCAATCAAGCTTTTCACT
The DNA here is from genome assembly GCA_001517045.1 of Pseudotsuga menziesii. Classification (NCBI taxonomy): domain Eukaryota; kingdom Viridiplantae; phylum Streptophyta; class Pinopsida; order Pinales; family Pinaceae; genus Pseudotsuga; species Pseudotsuga menziesii. The sequence goes on along the minus strand of LPNX010436133.1, from coordinate 145,234 downwards.
TCAAATTCATGTTCTGAAATTCTAGAACATGAATAAGGTTGTTTAAATTTTTCAAACAACATATTTATTATGGTGAAACCATACATTGAATGTGAAAGAAACTTACTGTAACAAGGATTGCACCAAGAAAATTGGCATGAAAGCATAGCCTAGTCGACATATTGCCACAATCAAAGTAGAAATCTAGTAATGTAAATTCTAGTTTGACTTCGTTATTTCTTCCAGAACGTGTATAATTGTCTATCTTGTTTCGAGAGTTATCACACATTGGATGTTGAGAATGTTGAGTCATTGCTAGCAGCTATATTTTCTAAAACCAATAAGCACTCGATGTCAAGCTCTCCTTAGCCATAAAGCATGTAAATTTATCTAAAAATGCAAACCAAGGCATTTTTTAATTATCAGACTTGTCTGATGGCAGAGTATAGAAGGCAGTACATGCTAAATTGTAACAAATGTCATAATAATAATCACAAGGTCGAGTTGAGCATTGTTCTTTCTTAGATTTTAACTGCAATTTAGAAAAAGATACAAGTACCAACTCCTGAAAGAGTAAAATCTTGTTTTGCTAAAACTAACCAATCTAGTTAAAAATCTAATGCATACAACATTGGATACAACACTTCCTAGAATAACAAGTAAAACTAGAATATTTAATATTGCAATAGACTTCAACTGATGGATACTGACACAATTGTGGAGCAAATAAAATAGCATACCAATGGAGGTAGTTTGACAATTGTGATCTTTGGGGTAATGCACTCAAGCAAGTTGGCATGCTTGATTTCAGAGTAGAGAACCCAGTTTCTGTCATCAAATGCAGCCTCGATTTCAATGGCCCACTTAAGAAGTAAATGGAAAAATGAATCCAATGCTGTTAAAATATAGGATACTTTTCACTTGCAAGTATTGATTGAACAAAAAAGTTGTAAGTATGACTGTGTCATCTGCTATGTAAAGCCATTGAGCCATTAAATATTGATTTGCATCAGTTGTCTGAAGAAATTCAAGAATCATTTCAATGTAACCTGCTTTTTCATCTTTATTCTGCACCGAATATCTTGAGTCGGATACACCCATTATACCTTGTTGGAGGTAAGGGATACCTTGTAATACTCCAGCATCATTATTGTTGGTCACTGAAGAAGCAAGGAGCAGATATATTTTACTCCGAGGGTTACCATAGAATGTTCTATGCAGTATCTGCCATCATTGCTGCCATATGGAATTTGGTATATGCCAATCCAGTATGCATTTTGAGTGTCTGAGTCATGGTATGACTTGAATATGCTTTATTTCCTTTGATCTTTTCTATCTCATTTCAGAGTACGTAGAAACTGATAAAATTCATGGTGATAGAGTACTTACCAAATATTTTCTACAAGCCTGTTGTACATAGGGTCATGTTACCTTATAAAAATAAAAAGTAATTAAAAAAATTAATATCAAAACTGATAAAAAATTTGAGATAAAAAAATTTATACATAACGAAATTGGATCCCTCTCGGTGCTTGATAGATCCCTCCGGGTTGAATATGGATCTATGATGGTTGTATGTCACCTAATTTATTGGTTGTAGATGTATAATGGGAGACTTACAGAAATATAATATCTTAGCTACCTATACGTAAAATATTCTCCATCTGTTGAACTCCTATATATACATAAAGACGTAGAGTGTACAGTGTTTATAGTTGTCAATTTTTCTCTTGCACTATCCTTTTTGTGTGATTGTTCTCATTTCTGTTCATGTGTACACATATCATGTTTGAAGAAGGATTTGTGTTCTATATTAATTTTCTATTAGCATTTACCTCAGTAATTAACATACATGTTGCTAATTAGTAATTACCTTATAAGTTTTCCCTAAATAAAGTACAACCGCCCTGTATATGCGAGCTTCAACTACAAAATAAACCAAGAACTCTATAATTCCTTCTTTACATAAGAGATCAACTATCTAAGTGTTCATACAACATGTGTTATCAGGTTTGTCTGCATCCTGTTCTTGTAAAATGGAAGTGTTATAGGTCATCAAGCTGTAAATTAATATTATATATGTTTCCTTGGTTTGTGCCATATTTTTATTTTCTCTTTGTTTCTTACACCATTTTGTTATATAATCTTTGGTACAGGAAGTAATAAAGAATGACCACATTCTAACACCTGTAGAAATAAGTGAAAAGGTACTTATCATTAAGATATGTTAACATAATTTATTTCCAATATGCGAAAGGTAAAGTAGACTCTAGAGACTTCAATTACTTTTAATTGTCTACAATATAATTTCTATGGAGTAATTTACATAAGAGAAAACCATTCAGTCATTTTCTCAATTTTTGCAGCTGTACCACAATAATGTATGCTTTCCTTCAGCTGCTGAAGGTACCAAACAATCATAACCAATGTCTTTGATGCTTACTAATGGTCAACTTTTCATATGGTAAACTTTTCATGGTTAATGAAGACCCTGCCTTGGCACTCAGTCAGAGGTGAGTTTGCTTATTTCAGATTGTTTTACATGTCCTTCAATTTGGTCATTTAAGACAATTTAGTATTCTTCGCAATTTCTAAATATACGTTTCCCGATTGGAGTGAAAATTAACGATACATGTGAAATATTTTTTTTTAGAGATGTCATGTGTGTTGCAGATGCATCTCTTCGTGTTCCTTCAGGATTCATGTACAATTGTAAACAGGACAGAATGGAGGACACATCCATTCAATTATCAAAATTTTCAAACCCATTAAATAGATGTGGGTTGAACTTGCACTTGGAGTATCAGGGTTCCTCATACCATCTTGATTGCCAATACACTCATTCTGATGTAACTGTAGAATAGGAATCCAAGACATAATTGAGTATGCATGGAACAACCATGGATTATGGCACCCAGCTGGTTGGCATGGGGTTTGATGGGCTGCCTCAACAGGTGGCCTTCAAGTTATAATCACGTAGAAGGGTTAGTTTTTTACAAGAACTTATATTCATGGGTAAGCACCTTTTATTTTTCAAGTAGCCTATTCTGATAAAGCCACCTACAATTGACATGACACTATATTTTTCAATGCCATGTGTGCATCTCCTTGGTTTTGAAGATCACGTTTTGATCGCTTAGGATATCTGGCTAGCTATGGTTTTGTTTTTATAGCATAAGATGTTGAATGGCGGTTATAAATCCAATTATAAAGCAACTATAATTGATGCTTCTTCAACAGTTCTACCCTTAAGTCTTAATATTGTGATTTTTTATAAAAAAAAACTCAAAAAGGAATAGTCCATGATAGACAGCCTTCTCTTTGGTAAATGTCAAAGAAACAGGATGATGGCCTCTTTTAACATTATGTAGAAAATCATAGAAGTTGTAAACAGTTGCTAATGACCATTGTAGATATGTTCACATACTTATGGTTTATTTCACAATTAGTTATTTTAAATTAAGAAGTAAGCATAAAAGAATGTATTGTCCATATTAGATTCTTGGATTCTAATTATGTTCCTGAATTTTTGTTTTCTTGCGGCAACAGTCTATGCCAATGTTTGGATCAGCTTTAGCTTTAACTAGTCATCAAATCAGCTCTTTTCAACAATTGGAGCAACCACTGGGCACACAAATGTATGCAGCATATGAATACCATGCAGCAGCTTCATGCATAGCTTCTTTAATGTGACAAAAGAACATTCGAAAATACGCAAGTGCAAGATTATCCTTTTTTGTACAATTTGTCTAGAACATACTTTGGAGTCTGAATGGCTTGTTCATATTTTGATAATCAATAGAAAGTGATTATCAAAAAAAATATGTTTCATAAGATTGCATTTATTTGGCTATGATCAAGTGAAATGAATGTGATTAATTTTGATGGTTTGGCTTATTGGACTAAGTATGAAATTTCAGTTTCAATTTCAAAATGTAAATTAGAGGTGAATGGACTTCTGAGATATTTAAATAGTATTTCTGACAGAATAGTGCAGATAGATGGATATAATAAGCCTAGAAGCACAATGCATTGTTTAATTTATGTTTTGAAGTGCTAAACCTACTATACCAGTGGCATGCCAGAGTATTTTCTTGGTGAAACCCTTCTCAAACAAAAACCTGGCAGAAACCCCATTCTGGAATGCATTTCTTGAATCTGGGTAATTAATGTGTTGCAAGAGAAACCCACTGCATTTTATGCATTTTATGTCAAACCTATCCATTTCTTGAAGAAATACCATCCTATGCTACTTGCATTTCTCCAAAAATATTTTAAAAAATCATAAAATCAAACACTGATGAAAACCCTAAACCTAAACCTTGTACATCAAATACCAGTGCCAATTGCGGTCATTTCCTCTCATAGAATTTGGAGTTTGTATAAATCTGTTGCTCAAGAGTCAAGACTCTGCTACTAAGTTAAAGATATCTTTCTTTGGGTTCAGAAAGTCTTCAAAAGTTGGCAGGGATTTACAGTATCCTTGTGTTGAATATGGTACTCTTGTGCCTGGGGAGTTTAGATTGTTTAATGTGAAATTAAAGGTGGTGGATGTATCACTAGTGTTCTTTTCATTAGAGCTAACTCTAGGGATGCCAAGAGAGATGACAACAATCACGGGTTTCAGAAGAAGAAAAAAATGGAGGCTTTTGATGATGGATAACAGTGTGAAAATATGGATAGGGATAAGAAGAGGCAAGGAGATTGTTTAGAAGTATGTAAAGAAGATCAAGCTTCTGTATGTTATGATTTAAGAGAGGTGTCATGAAAAAAATAGGTCCAGATATCTGGAGAAACTCAGTTAGAAAAGAACAAGGGAAGATATCTGGGTTCCAAAAGAAGTGAGAACCAGATATTATTCTAAAATTGGAGATAAAGATAAAACCCTTGTGAAAAATGATTGAAATGATTTTGGAATTGGAGAGCTAGAGAAGGAAATCTCCCGTCTTACACAAAAACTAGCAGAATTGAAATTGCAAAATTCTTGTTAGACACCATCCCAAGTAATTGGTATTCAACACAAATCTAGTGACAAAAAGACACCAATGAGAATTGCAAATAAGATAGAGACAAGGAATGGTCCTCGGGAAGGGAGTTCTGAGAAGAGAAAAAAAAGGAAGGATTGTCGCTGCTAAATTTCTTCAATATAATTCGAAATCCTGACCAAGATTTGAGAAAAAGAATGAAAAAATGACGACAAAGAGCATTTCCAGTGGAACAATCCCTCAAATTCAGAAGAAATGTGGGTCATCTATGCCTCAGTTAAGAAGCACTCCTAGCAAGGTAGGTTGTCTCAAAGAAGACAAGTTTGAAGGGAAGAAAGATAACATTGGCAGGAAATTGAACCAAAAGAAAATATATGTGTGTAAGGATTGAAAAGGAGATGGATATTCTTCTGGAAGATTTGATGGAAAGGAGAAAATATCTCCATGCTTAACACTTTTAGAGAAGAATCACAGT